>CM076578.1:486187370-486517200 GCA_034641835.2 Pinus albicaulis
AACATCCAAGGAAAATCGACCTTTGAATGAATATATGCAACAGAATGGGCGGATGTACGGTGGATGCACGTGGGGGTGACGTGGTGATGGTGGAAAATTCAACAGTGGGCAAACGAATATGGACCGTCCGATCTCGGTGGATATCGACAGCGGAAAACATGTCGGAGGGCAATAGACTGTGGGCCAGGGGTACGGAGGCCATGGATTAAACCCCGTGCAGCTTCGTCGAGCAATGACTTTTGGATGGGCCATCGCAGATCAGGCGACTGACATGAATATTGATGTGCATTCCATGCCAAATGTTAACGCGCGATGGGCAAGCGGTTTTGAAACCGTACAAGAGCCATGCGTCGAAAGCTGTATGGAATCGCCGGCCGATTGGGAAATACTTCCATCTTCCCAAAGGCGGTGTGATGGAAATAGGCTATTTTATGAACAATGCACGGGGTCCACAGGGGTGAGTAAACTTCAAACCGTCAGATTTGCGTGTAAATGGACAACGATGGCACAGTCAGGAGTTTGAACGAGGAAGCACGGGCACTGTGGAGTCCACGATCACCGTTCGATCAACCAAGATCAACGGTTGATGCTGCACCTGATAAACGAATACGACAAGCGCCTTTCGGGCTGGCGGATGGTTTTGGCGCTATATCACATGGAGGAAGGGGTGTGGGCTTAGCAGGAAAGGGGCTGGGGGTCTATCGCAATCGCAATATCGGAGGGGAGCGGGGGTAATCGCATCGGGAGAACAGAAGTTGTGATTATGCGATCAAAGGGATGGAGCAATTGGGGCAAGTCACGATCATCGCATCGCAAATATTTGCGATGAATGATCGGAGCAATCAAAATGAAACCTTCGATTGAAACATATTTTCGATTGCGATTTTAAAGGTGGGGGGGTTGTATAACATATAAAACTTTATGATAAAGTTCTATGGGTTATGGAGGGGAATTTGACAACTGGAAGACATAGGTTAAAATGGGATATTCTGCAGGGTTTCATGGGTAAAGGGAGACCTTCAGAAGAAGAATTTTCACAATCAGAGAGGTTACTTGTATGGATACAGAAGAGGGAATTTCATTACAGGGTAAAGGCACAGGAGACTTCAAGGATGATGTGCCTCCAGGGGAGATGCATTCATTGAAGGCTCAAAAACAATTTAGCCCCCTACTTTACCTGTAAAAAATTTACAAGGGGGCTAACAGTGGCTCCACATGGGGATGGCTTCTTCTTGAATGAGTCAAGAATTCAAAGGATAAAATTTTGGTGAAGGCCAGATGCCTGCTTCTTGGCACATCCCTTTCTCTTTTTAGCTCAGCTGCCACAATATGAAGACATCATATCAACAGAAAAACTTTCCCAACAAACTACCTACCCACACTACAATCCTAACATTTTTTCTTCTTCTAGGGTGCATATGAGCTAGCAGACCCTTTACATCATTTATTTTTTCAAACAAAAAATAAACTTATTCTATTTCTACCCTTATTGCTCCATGAGACCAGATTAGACTGTTGGTATCATATGTTTCTCTATTTAATCTAATATCTGCTGGGATTAAACTATCCAACAGATTTATTCTCTATATTCTATGGAAAAAATTGACAAATAGTCAAGCCAGGATAGACTGTCTAACTTGCTGTGGGTCCAAGGCATAAAGACAGTTGCACATGGACAAAATTTGCAGGAAACTGAAAACAAAACTCTGAAGGCCTGGGATCTGAAACTTGAAATATCCTTCCTCTCTTTGTGACTCAAGATTTTAGCATGTTAGAGTTACCTCTTTTCTTTATTTCATCTCTGGTTTTAGGCATGTTAGAGCTGATTCCTGTTACTTATTAACAACTAAAAATTACTTTACTTCTACTTTTAAAAAAATAAAAAAAATATGCATCAGGCACGATTGCATGATGTGAGTGAAAAAGGATATGGACTTTTTTCTAAAACATCCCAGACTAACTGTCGATGAGTCTGAAGTGCATCTGACTACTATAAAACATTCTATGCTTGTTTTCCTTATTTTAGAGTCTTATCCTAATATCTTATTATTGTGGGCTTTGTATAATTTGATCTTTATTTTATAGTATCACATCGTAATTTATTTATAATGTTATTTAAAATTATTTATATCTAAAATATAATTAATATTTTAATTTATTTATAAAAAAATCAACATTTTTAAATTAACAATATTAATAGCTTAACATTTATAATGATGGATAGAAATAAGTGTCGATCAAAATTAACCCTGTTTTTTTGTTATATTTGATTTTAATTGGAGGCAAAGAGATATGGAAATATCCAAAACATGATTGAATGAAGGAAAATAAGATTGAATTCAGGGTGGAAATGTTAAAAAAAGATGTTTTGTTTGTGTAATAATTGTATATATTGTTAACTAGTTAAGATGATTTTTAATATTGTTTAGGGAAAAGTCTAGGAAAATTATTATTTTGTTGGAAAAGTTATTTTCCTTCTTTTTAATTATGGATAATAAAATTAGTTATGGAAAGTAAAAGTAAAAAGGTTGATGGTAAATTTTTTCCAAGAATTGAAAGGTGGTTTGACAGTTGAACAGTTACCTGCGCCTCTAGGGATAAGGGACTCATCCCAATGAGGAAAGGGGGTTTTGTTCAAGGGAGAAAGAAGAGTGAAGATTTTCCTGAGCTGGTAGAGACTAATGGAAAAACACTAAATTCCAAAATTTTTCTGGCATTGAGTGGACTTGGAGCCTTGAGGTCATAGCAGAAAACCTACTTTCAATCTGTACCTCTTCAGGGTGGAGCACGGGGGCAAGCAGAAGACATAATATCCTCTCTCAAGAAATAAGATATGTTTATTCTGAAATTCAAGACATATTTATTCGGATACTCTTCCGTACAAAGGGAAAGTGTTGAGTTGTCAAGTAACAATGACTTCTCAGATAACTATAAACTATATGTTATTTACTGTGCAAATCCGTAGCATAATCTAGAGAATTAATTTATACAGACAACAGTATTAACCTTAAGGAAATGCGGGAAGTCTATAAGTAGATAAAGATCTAGACCAACTCTGAATAACTCATAAAATAGTCAATAGAGCATTAATACTTTACAAGAATTCTTTATTGTTTATAAAAGCAATTTAGAGAATGAAAGTAAGGTATTTATGAGAATCTTACAAAGTGTTGTATAAGAAATGGTATTTGTAAAGATTCATGTTAACTTCAAGAAAATAACTACATTATGGTGAGCTTTTAGGTTTCGGATTCAGGGTGGGAACCACAATCTTGAAACTCCTTGCCACCTTTCTATAGCTATACAATAGTGGTCCAGGCACTATAGTTAGTTCTTAAAGTAAGATATAGCAAATAAAAAGAATAAATATGTACTTCAATAAAAATAAATTTTCTAGAATTCGAAAACTATTATAAGAACACAGTTTTCATTTCTGAGAGCCTATCATGTTTATATATAAATACATCTACGAACTCATTGAACGACAAGATAAAAATATAATAGAGAACATTGGAATGAAGATATGAACAACCTATCCTATAGAGAAAACTACATTTATATCTTCAAGAGTCGTTACAAGAGTTCTGAGATTTCATATCTACATAACGAGAAAAAAAGAAAATCTCATTCCAGAAATAATTAACACAGCAATAGATAGAATGAGAAAATAAAACTAAGTAAGAGTCATGTGCGAACAACCGACTCCTCCAGTGGGTAATATATATATATATATATATATATTACAGTGAAAAATTATAGAGATTTAGCGCACTGAAGATTTAAATTAAGCCTCAAAGGAGTCTGGCCAAATATTGACTTAAAAGCTTTACAATCTTTTCTTTTTGGTGACAAATCCAGTACTTGAAAGATTATATGACTAGCAAATCTTGAACGAAGTCAAAACTGTAATCTTTAAACCTCGAGAAGGATAGAGATTAGTCATAGTGAATTCCAACCTCTGAGTCGAGGTGAATGACATTTAAGAAGTACCTGGAAGGAAGCCCAACATTTTAGTGATGAACCGAAATAAACAAGTGTCAAACTGATTATCTAGTGCAGGGGCAACCAACTCTTGTGGGAGAAGCTAACCTGCATCCATAATGGAAAAATAAAACAAAAATTGAAGGATGAGGGATTAAACAATTAACCAGTAAGGATGAAGAGCTGTGATGAGGAAATGGAGAAGTGAAGTCGAGATTACCTTTAGAGTCCGCTATAGTATACCGTTCTCTGGGTTCCTCCAATTCCTAAAAGACAGAAAATTATGAGTGGAAATCATTTTAAGATCTAACAAACTGAAATAAGACGCTGGAACATTTAACATGTATACAATCTAGAAGCGAAGAACTGATAAATTAACCTGAGAAGAGTATGGAGATTTGGTAGAGGAAGCAGTGGTTTCATTGTCGAAACAGAGATTTGAAACTCCACAAGAAACCTGCCGTAATGAATCGAGGATGCCTCCATACCAAGGGAGAACTCTTTTTCACCGAGCAAGTCTAAAAACTGGAGTAGGTTCATAGCTCTGCAAAGCTAGAAAATCGAACACGCGGAGAGAGAAAGCCCTCGGGAACCAGAAGAGAAGAGGCGATTTGATCCTATTTCAATGCCAAAAGGAGGAGCTCTAGGGTTGGCGAGGTTACCAAGTCAAAACTCCCACCTAAATTGTGAATCGTTAAGCTCTGAACAATTCGACGGTGAAGATCTAAGATATGGATCATTAGAAACCACATGAATCACGCAAAATCATACAACTATCATTTGAGATCAATTAACAATACCACTGCAATTAAGTGGCCAGTACAACCAGCTACGCCTCGATTGTAACGATATAACAATGTTATTTATGTGTAGTGGAAAACCACAATTTTAAACCATATAAACAATGAAATGTGCGACGGTGTTTATAACTATAATTTGTCCTATAAACATTGAAATATGCAGTTACAAAGTTTAACATAGTAAAGCCTTTTGTGAATAGGCGACAATACGATTTTTAATTATGTGAAGCATTAACTTTTGCACTAAAGCTATAGAACGATCAAATAATTTATATTATAGGACTGATATTCAAATGTTGTTAATTGGTTAATAATGATACATTATGAATATTATGTTACTCCTAAGGAAGTAGAAATTTTTTTTGGATGTATGTTTCAGTTTGGTTGGTGAAAGCCCGTTCACATAGTTATTCCACGTTAAAGTTCTTTCATTGACAGGTTTGTGTTATATCATGTTAAAGTTCTTTTTCGTGTGAAAGGATACAGGTTTTCTTGTCTATATTCCTTAAAAAGTTATGTTAAATAATAGAATAGTTTAATTATTTTATTTTTTAATTTATTATAGTTTAAAATTAATTAATTTATAAATAAAATAAATATATATATATATATATATATATATATATATATATATATATATACTTGAGCTTATGGTGTTCTAGTTTATATTCAAAAAATTGGTCAAAATAATAATTTAAAAAACATATAATTTATAAACTAAATTAGAACAAAGTGAAAATATTGATATCAAATTCAAATTTGGGTTTCTTGGCATGTTAAAATAATTTGACAAATTTTCCTTCATTTATTTGATTTCATCTAAACGTGAGCCTAAGAAGTATGTGAGGAAATATGTAAGTATGGGTATATTTTGTGTTTTTTTTTTTTTTTGAATGTAAAAAATAATAATTTATGTTTCAATACATATTTTTTATTTTTTATATTTTTATATAAAAATTTAAAATATTGTTCTGTGTTTTAAGAATTTTGATTTTTTTAAACAATGTGTAAATTTATTTATTTATAAATATAATTAAAATTATATATTTTAAAATTATAAATTTTTTAAATATCTTATTTTTTAAGGAAGAATTAAAGAGTCTGATTATTTGATTTTTCTTTTTCTTAATATTTTATTTATAAAAGAAAAATTAACTAGTCTGGTTATTCGAAATTCATTACAATATTATTAATGGATTATAATATTAATAAATTAGTTATATATATGGTTTAATTTCATTTCATTTGAAAAAAATAGATAATAAAATAATGTAAATTTATTTTACAATTTAAAAAAATAAAATTTTATTTTTAATATTTGTTTATTAATGTATTTATATATAAAGATTCAATGGGAATTGGGAATAGATCCACAAGAGAAGTTTATTTATTGATCTTTTAGTCAAGTATTATAAAACATGAGATTTACGGTTAGTTGTGTTAAATTAGATTAAAAAAAATAAATTTGTAAATAATATACGTATATGTAATTCAATTGTTAAATTGTTATTTAAAATATGTATATATTTTTATAAAATAAATTTATGAAAAACAATTTTTTTAAAATAAAATATTATTATTTATTCATAATTAATTATGTAAAATAAAAAAATAAATATTAAATATAATCTAATATATTTTTATATAAACATACGTATGGAATATAATTAAAATAAAATTTAATAATAAAAAATATTTTATTTAAACTATTCATCATTTTGTTAAATCAAATATAATAATATTTTTTTAATTAAATGACCCACGTTCATTATTATACCTGCCATTAATAATTTATACAATTATTCATGCGTAATTAATTAATAATTTATACAATCATCCTGTAATTAATTAAGATGTGTTATAATCATATTATATTATTTAAACAATTTCATTATTTTATTCATAAGTTAAATTTAAGATCTAAATGAGTCATCTAACAATTATATATAATTATGATGATCAAGTTACATAACTTACATAATTATACTATACATGACCTTACACGTATTTTCATATCAATATTAAATGACCATATTTTAAATTAAAAACAATATTACTCTCATCAAGTTGTATAATTGATATATGGTAATAGTTTATATGACATTACATGTATGGTGACATCAATATATTTTGATATTTAATGAGAATTGGTTTTTGTATAGATAATTATAAAAGTTTAATAAAAAAATTTAATTATAAAATTATAAATATAAAAAAATATATATATTTTTTATTTTTAAATAGATAATAATAATAATTAATATTTTCTAAATTATTAAAATTTGTGTTTTTATAATTTAATTATAATAAAATTTGTTTATTTAAATAAAATATAAATAAACATTCCGAGTGTGATTTTTTATTTTTAAGAGATTTAAATTATTTGAAAATATATATAATTTTTGTGGTATTAAAAAACATATATAAATGTTGCTTCACATAATGGTTATTATCTTTTTCACCCATGTTTAATTTTATGCATTCTCTTCTCTCCAAATATCCCTTCTTCAATTTATAAGAAGTTTAAGGATGATATGACCTATGATTCTTTTCTGGAAAGGTCCCATAAAAAAGCTCAAAGAAAAGTGAACAAGGATATTCACTAAGAAAATGATGAGAAATATATAGAACTTGGAACCCAAATTTTTATCAAGGCAACTTTGAACAAAGTCACTATAAAATTGAAGCAAAAGCTTAGCACAACCCCCACTCAAGGGCATTTTCATAAATATTCAAGTAAATGATGAAGGTTGTGTCCTAGAACTATGGGGGAATGGAAATGACAAAATAAAATTAGAATTTAAAAGTTTATTTAAGGAATAAAAACCCCTAAACGTATTGCTTTAGGAGACAAAGATGAATAAGGATGAAGTTTTGTCCAAAGGAAGAAGTATTTGGAGAGACTGTGGGCCTCAATGGTTGGATCCAAAGAAGCTTCTAAAGGAGTATGAACTCTTTGGTATCCTTATTCATTTCAAGAAATTTAGGAATGGAAATTTCCACACTGGATAGCAATCAATATCCTTAACTTGCCTACCCAAAAGGTCAATATTTTTGTTAATGGAAATATTTTTTTACCTTAATAACTAAAATTATCATATCTTATCAAGAAAAATTATGTCATTGGAACTCCTTATATACTATGGGTGACTCGAATCATGAAGCTAATTTTATTTATGGAGGTGAGAAGAAAGGAGGTTCACTAGTCAAAGATCCATCTCAAGAATATATAGAAGAACTCATTGCTCAGATGGATTTTATAGACATAAAAATATCTAAGGGTAAATTCACATGGAAAAACCATCATGCAGGTCCAGGTTAGAAATTTTTTTCAATAGCAGTGATTTCCTAGAGAAACACTTCTCCTTTTCCTCCAGAGCTTTCGTTTGGGGAATCTCAAACCACAAGTACATTTCTTTAGAGCTTCATGATTCAATGGATTATGGTCCACTTATTTTCAAATTCAATCTCCTTTGAATTTCCACCAATGGTCTCTTTGATATTATTTCTAAGTCTTAGAACATCTAGGTAATTGGCTCCCCAATTTTCATTTGGGAGAAAAATATTAAGGCCACATAAATCTCCCTCAAAACTTGGGTAAAGGAAAGATACCAAGCAAGGAAATAAAAAGTCATGAAACAAAAACCAAAATTGGAGGCAATTCATTAAAGCATGGAAAATCAAATTCCTTCCCCTAAAAGCTATTTGGAAAAAAATAAGACCTTTGAATCCTTCTACTCAACCTTGAAATAGGAAGAAGAATTCTACAGAGTAAAATATAGAATTTTATGGGTCAAAGTAGGGGGCAAGAACACCATTTTTTTTCACATGGAAACTAAAATGGGACTATGGAAAAACAATGTTGAATTGATTTTGGTAGAAGGGAAAGAAATATCCTTTTATGACTATATTAAAGAGGAATCTTCTAAGCATTATAAAAATGTGTAAATAAAGCAAGGACTAAAACATTCCTTGGAAGTAAAGGAAATGACTAAGGATATTCCAGATTCCACATTTCATGTCTCAAGAGGAAAATTCATATATTTTGATGCCAATATTGGAGGAAGAAGTATGGAAGGTGCTCAAATTTTTCAATCGAGATAAAGCTCTTGGTTTGAGTGGATTCTCTGTTCACTTTTATCGGTATTTTTGGTTAGTTATCACATTTGATTTATGTAATATGGTGGATTTCATGTTTCACCATGATAATATGGGAGGAGGGATCAATTCCATATTCCTAGCTCTAGTTCCAAAAGAGGTTAAACCATCCTAATTTTCAACATTTAGGCCCATATCTATATGTAATGTCTCATGCAGAAAAATTTCCAAAATTATTGAACTCGTGTATAAAGTATTTATTACCTAAGATAATTTATGAAAATAAAGGGGTATTGTGAGTAAAAGGAGTATAATTTACAATATCATTTTGGTTAAAGAAGTTATTCACTCGATAAAATTTAGGAAAGAAAAAGGTATGATTATACAATTAAATATGGTTAATGACTTTGATAAATTTATGCACTCCTTTTTATTCTTTGTGCTTAGGAAATTTGGCTTTGACAAAAAAATCATTAAGTGGATAGTAGCTTGTATTGAAGGTCCCTTGGTTTCCCCATTTGTTAATGAAATATTGGAGGGATTCTTTGAGGTTGCCTATGGATTAAGACAAGGGTATCCCATCTATCCTTTGCTTTATATTCTTATGCATGATTCCCTAAGTTGAAGGATAAATTTGGAAAGAATATGAGGATCCATTCTAGATTCAAATATATGAGAGGGGTCAAAACAATCAACCACTCCCAAGTTATGGATTATAACTTGCTTCTTGGAGGAGCATCTACAATCATTGCCAAAAGTTTTAAAATAGATATGGATGAGTTTTTCTAAAACTCAAGGGGATTAATCAATGTCAGAATTTTTTTAATTTATTCCTAGAATATCAGCCATAAAAATCAAAGTTTTCTTTCGAGATCGATGGATTTCCTTGTCTTAGAATCTTGGATCTCATTTTATTATTTGGAGATGCCCATATCTCTATAAGCGTTTCCTCATCCTTCTTGGACCCAATTGGTAGATAAATTCAAATTAAAATTCTCTAGCTGGAAGAGTTATTCTAATAATGTATATTCTCTTTTCTCTTCCCCCTTTCCAATTCATAGCTCCGTAATTGATCCGGTGGATCAATTTTATGCTCAAAGTTTAAGTTTGTCAGAATGGCTCATAACCTGAATGACCACATAGATCTCGTTGTTATGAATCCAACACAACACGTTTTGTGCAAAATTGACATCATATGCTACTGTAATTGAGTTATGTTTGTTTGTGGAAACAACAACAAAAAATTGGTTTTTGGGTTTGCAAGGTTGAATAATTAGTAGTTTGTACTACTGACTGGACCTTGATTGTACATGATGATTGTGTTTGGTTGGCCACTCTCTTCTTGGAACTTGTTATATTTATGTTGGTTCATGGTTGGTGAAGTGGACCAACCAGGAGGGACCACGTGTCCTACTCGTGGCCACCAATTTTTTTTTAAGGTTGAACAAAAACCTGTGGAGTCGAAATCGAGGCCTCTGTTAACACAAGCAAGACATCTACCATGCCCGCTACAGTTGGTTCTTAACCATATAGGTCTCCACTCATATTTATAATTTAATGATATTGTGAGTGGGGGTGGGGACCGGGGTTAACCCCCATCCCTAGTCTGCAGACTGGGGTTAGGGGCTAACCCCGAACAACATATATCAAAGTTTTATAAACCAAATTCTTGGCATGCAATACTCTGACAGATTAAAACGTTAATACATAACCCCAAACCATATAATATATCATGCATAACAAAGTATACACAATGGTCATTTGGAAGGTTAACCGTTATTATGGCGGTCAGGCGGATAGTTGGAGCAACGTTCACATGTTGGCGGTAAGTTAACCATGGTGTAGTTTTTATTGCACAACAAACCTATTACATAACCAATAACCCAAATTCCAAACGATATGTTATGAACTGATGAAGTTAACTACCAGTCACCATGAGGTTAACGAGTGTTCACATGTGGAGGTTTGGTAAACACAGCAACAATGGTTAGTCGGTGGATTTCGAATCCCAACCCTCAACCAACCCATGGTTAGAGAACCACGGTTAACCATTAGAGAGAACACTGAAATCAATGATGGAGGGAACTTGATGTGGCTCCCGATTAGCTATATAGTGGGCTTATCAATGCCTTGAACAAGGTGAAAAATTGCACCATCATAGGGGAATCTCACCGGCATAGAGCCAAAATGTCGCCCCACGTGTTTGAAAAAGGCACAAATTTTCGCCTAGGACCGAAAAAGGGGGAATTTATAGAACGAATAACAGAGAACCTTTGGGAGATGATAACTTTTGCAGTTTTTGGCCTTTTGGGGAGCAGAAAGAGGCTAGATATGGGTTTTTGATAGTTCTGAAGCCATTGGAGCTATCATTGAGGCCAATTGAGCACTGTAACTTGATGTAAACACTTTTTTTTTATCATAATGAAAGAGTCCCAACTATTGGAAGTTCTACCAGTAGATGTAGCCCAGGAGGGGTGAACTCCTTCATCATTTTTTGTGTTGTGTTTGCTGTTATGGTGATGTTGTCTCATATTTTCTGCAAAAACTATAATTTTAATTCATTTTTATGTATTTAAGAATTTGACATAAGAGGCTTAAAACCCTATTTAATCACTTGCAAAAGCTACATAATCCTCAAGAAGTTTCATATACAGATCAATTTGGTATCAGAGCTTAGGTTTCTTTGCTGCTGTGAGGGTTTAATTGTTTCCAGGTGTTTATGATGCTTACAAGGTTAAAGCTCAAGAGAGGAGAAGTAAAGCTTGTGGTTTCAAGTCCTCAAGTTAGGTCAAGGACAAGGAGAGAAATTTTTCCACAATATCCACCAAAAATTCCACCTCAAGTTTTAGTTGAAGCTCCAACAAGTATGGACCATGAAGGAGAGTCTGTTAATATGTCAGAGGATGAAAAGACTTTCAAAAAAACATTATTTGATATGACACAAATGGTGAAAGTTCTCTATAAACAGAGAAACACAAGGTTGCAAGGTGAGAGCTCCAATCCTCCAAAGGGAGATAAGTCTTCAAAAGGAGATGGAGGATATGGAGACAATACTCCAAAAGGTAATGTAGGGAATGGTGACAAACCACCTTTGACACCACCATTCTCTTCACCTCCATCCTCACCACCATCTTCACCATATTATTATTTTGATTTTGGTTATCGATCTCCTATTCTCTTATTTTGAGATTAATATTGGGATATTTTATAGCAATTCCCAGGTTTCCTCTTCTACCTCATTTTCCACTTTATCTTATAGTTCACTTAAGCTATTGGTGGCTTCTTTTTGTATGGTTTCCTATCCTTCCTTTGTTTGCTCATCCTACCCTTTAATTTCTATGATTTTTTTGATCATCTCTCTTGCTTTTGCTTTCTTGTGCAAATATGATGCTATTTTGATATCTAGTTGTAAGCCATAAGCTTCTAGATTTGACCCACCATTATTCTTCCTATTGTTTGAAAAATTTATACAGGTTTTCCAAAATTATTGCTTCTTAGTATAACATTTCTCTGGCTATCAGTTGGTTTTCCATAACCACTTTCATTTCTTCCATTTTCCTAATGAATTCATCTTTCAATACAATGGGGGAATTGTAGCTTTTTTACGCAATATTTTAGTGTTACTTTGGTGTTCCTTATATATTTTTCCCAAACATAGGAAGAGGATCCCTACACTAGCTTCTTCCATGTCTGTCCTACTATATCTTGGAATTTTTCTTCCCTTATCCATAAGGGGTTGAAGCAAAATGGAATAGGACCTCTCCTATCAGTAGGATATATTTCCAAAGATATTAGCCTATCCAAGCTTGAGAGGGGTAAAATCTTGGAAGTGACCATCGAGGGGGCCAAGATAATCAAGCTTTCAACCAGGAATTGATCCAATCTTGTTGCAATATGATTTGATCCCATTTTCTTATTTTTCCATGAATATGTTCCTTTATTTGGTTTTATGTCTAGCCAATCCCATATGGTCATCATTCCTTCCACATAGAACCAGAGAGGGTCTTTCCGTGCTTCATTTCCCTTCTTTTCTTTCTGGTTTAAGATAATATTGAAATATCCTCCTACTATATTACCTAGTAAATTTTTGTTCTCAAAGAATTTAAGGAATCCTGACACTCCTTTTTTTTCTCTTAAATTTGCAGGAACATACATATTTACAACTAAGATATGCAAATTTTGTAGGTTTTAACCCTATACAAAATTTATCTACAAAAGAACTCTTAAAAAATAAATAAACAATAGCGAGAGCATAAAACATAAAACATATATACATGTAGATTTTCCTCTGGATCTAAAAACTGGGCCTACTAGCTTGATTTTTCATTATATTCCTTAAAAATTTACAATACATATATATACATGCCAAAGCATTCATAAAACCTAATCCATTAACCCTGGATTTGAACATAATTGTAGTTCCCTTGACAAGATCTATAAGATACCATGGATAGAAAACCATCATGCCCAAAACCATGTGCTAAACCCATGCAAAAAACCATAGGTAGGTTCACCCACCTAATTAAAGGTCTAACAATATTATCCCGGGGCACTGCCCTGGACCCCGTGAAGAGGGGATACCTCCCCCTAATAGGGGGGACTATGACTCCATGACCCCACTGTTGCACCTCGAACAAGCGATGGGGCCACAACTCCCCCCCCCTACTTTGTGCGTGAGGCTAATCATGGAAAGAATATAACACACACCCACCAAATTAAAATCCACAATTTTCATTATTGCTACAATCTAGTGTTTCCTTACCTTTATCTACATTTTTTCTACTTGCAATGGATTTCAAAGTGCAAGGATACCTTTGGAGGCTCCTCTAACATTTTTTTTTCTACTCCTTCACTTAATTTCTAGTTCCTTTTTCCCAAAGCTAAAGTTGTGTCACACCATAACTTGGTTTCTTTAATTAACATAACATATGGATTTTCTATCTTCAGTATATCTCTCAGGGATACTTTTTTCATAATTTTTCCTAACCCTCTGCTGTTTCAAGATAGGAACTTCATTTTATTTAGGTATTACCAAACGTCGTGCAGGGGGGCTACCTCCCCCCTCCAAAACCCCCGACATGGGGGCTGCGCCCCCTTTGTGACACCCCTGATGCGCCCAACGCAAGCGATGTGGGGACAACTGCCCCCCCCCCGCTTCACGCGTGAGGATAGTTGTGGAAATAATATAACAGACACCTAAAAAATTCAAATCCCTAATTTTCATTATTGCTACAATCTAGTGTTGCCTTACCTCTATCTACATTTGTTCTACCTACAATGGATCCAAAATTGTGGGGATACCTTCGGAGGCTCCTCTAACATTTTTTTTCTACTCCTTCACTTAATTTCTGGTTCATTTTTCCCAAAGCTAAAGTTGTGTCAAACCCTAATTTGGTTTATTTAATTAACATAACATATGGATTTTCAATTTTGTTTCTTTGGTGTCCCTTCTTGTTACGAGGGTGAGGGAAATTCCATGACCACCATGGTGTTCTACTATTCCTATGGATTTTCCCTTTATGTCTGTGTTGGCAGGATTTCATCTAACTTCTCTAAATCTACTAGATTTTCCAGTTACTTGTACCTGTTTTCTTTTGATGGTTCACACGGTTTATCCTTTTCCCTTTATTTTTCACTTGTTTCCAATTTTTTTACAATTTTTTCTTCTTTGGTTCTAATTGTCGTGCCTTGCAGTGCCTCAGAAAATTCCTGTACTTATGGAAGTACCTTCATTTGAAAGGTAACTAGTCGTAATCCAGAGCTTGTAAATGGGTCCATCCATCTAGGGTTAACTCAATTTCTTCTTGGAGCCCTTTCTACAGATCCACTTCAACACAAATTTTGGCACATGATAATTTACTTTTTGGATCGACTATGTCTAGATAATTTCCTAGGGAATTTCCAATTGTAGTGAAAGCATCCTTATTCCAAAGATACATTATGAGGTGTGGAAGTTTTACCAATCCTATAACTACACTAGGGATGTTTAGAATAGGGTTAAAATATAGACTTTATTTTTTGAGGTAGAGTCCTCTGGACCCCATGGAATAAGGATTGCTCATAAAAATCAAATCTTTGTCTTCTTTAGATTCAAAATAATGGTAATAAATACCTTATCATAGATAAAGCTATATATTCTACACTTACATAATGAAGTCCAATTTTGTTGTACCTAGGCTTCGATCATTTATGGTGGAGGCCATAGTCTTGTCAATTTCTTATCAAACCTTGGTCCAAGAGAGTTAGGGATTTTTTGGTTGGCGTGGTTGGAGGGATATTAAACCTCAGGAATTCTTCCATCTTTTTAACGAATTTATCTAACATAACCTTGGATGGTTTTTGCTAATTATATTCCTAAACTCCTTGATTGCTATGTCTGCCTCCACTTACATTCCTTTGAGTTACTTCTTCCTTCCCCTGAGGATAACGAATAACAAGTTGTTAAAAAATGAAATCAAACTCTTTTGCCTTCCCACAAATTCATAAAACCTCACATCATCCCAAAAGATCCCTCAAATCATTTAAAAAAAAATATTTTTGAATGTATAAATAGATCTAATAACTTGAAAAAATTTATAACAATTAAAATTACCATACAAAATTCTTATTCTAATATTCTAGTTTTTAAATAAGTTATGATTGATTAGGCTAATAATAATAATTTATTAAATAATTAAAAATATTATTAGATATTTAAGATTTAAGATGATTTGGATATTAAAATGTTCCATTTTCCTTAGAATTAGGGAAAAAATTGTAAAATGACCCATCTATGGTTTAGATAGCAATTTAAAAATATAACATTTTAGCTTCATTAAGATTTATCTAATCTTTTAATTGTAGTTTTTGAGTAGATGAGTGATTTATTTAATTATTATTGGTCCAACCATATAAATTAAATGGCTGGTAAATGTTGATAAACATCAATCTATTAAAAATATCAAAACACTTTCCTTGTGATATTACTATAATTTAAAAAATCATAAAAACTAATTAATTTATAATTTGAATTTAGATTATTATTATTAAGATTAAGTGTAAAAAAAATAATATATAAGTTAAACATGTATTTAATTAAAAAACATGGAACAAGATTCTTAATTACAGAAATATATTCTCACTTTTCTATTGAGATTCTTAATTTGTAAATAGGTTTTGTTACAATAGCATTGCCTATTAATACCACTAGCCCAAAAAAACCATAATTCACTTCATATGACAATTTTTTAGTTAATCAATTTAATTAAAAGAGTAAAAAGGACATAAATTCTTTTCAAATAAATCTCAACTTTTGATTTCTGAATACTAATCAAAATATTCTAAACTAGCATTTTCACCTAAAGGTGCAAAGGAACACTGAAGAAATGTTCATAAGAGTGGAATGTGGAAAGCAATAATAAAGTGAAATATATAAACAATGAAATACGATCAATATTTTAGTTTCTATATATTTTCTAAAAAATGTAGCAAGTGGTTAAATTTAAGAAGAATGTTACACTAATGTAAATGTCCTAAACAATGGCAATCCTTGCAAGAAGAAGGTAAAGAGAAGAGGAGTTCAATTTCTTTGGGTTTTTTTTTTTTTTTTTTTTTTAATGTCATGAACTAAATTATAAACAAGAAAATTATGAGGTATCTATCAAATAAATGTAGCCACCTTGGGAAATATTGAGGTAGCCACTATGACTCAAGAGCTAGCTCAAATCCCCTATGTGACACAAGATATGTACCCTGTACACTATGCCTTATTATTTGGCTATTTTGAAAAGGGGGACAACTTTATAAGCAACACAATCAAAGTTGTTTCAAATAATCAAAACAAATTTGTTTGTAATATATATATATATATATATATATATATAAACAAACAAACAAAAAACTAAAATGCATAGAGATTGATAAAATTAATAATCCAACTTTGATTTAGAAAACAACTAAAATGCATAGAAATTGGTAAAAGTGTTAACTTTGTTGGTATAAATATAATAATCCAACTTCGATTTAAGAAAATTATAACAAACATTAACATAAAACTTTAATAGAATTGTGAAAAGTTGCTAAATATTTATCCAATTTTAAAGCCATGTTCCATTTTCATTCTATGTGATAGGTTTATTATTAGAAGCATAACAATATAAAAGAGCATCGAGTTAAAAGTAGTTTTTATATATTTAATAAAATAGTTGTTTAAAGTCAATTTTAATTATTTATTAAGTGTGTTTTTTCACTCTAAAGCATTGCTTCCATTTTATTTTGCTTTTACAATGTTAAAGAGATATAACTCATTAATTTTAAAAACACCATACAATGATTCACTATTCCATATATTATTTATTAAGTGTGTTTTTTCACTCTAAAGCATTGCTTCCATTTTATTTTGCTTTTACAATGTTAAAGAGTTATAACTCATTAATTTTAAAAACACCATACAATGATTCACTATTCCATATATTAATCTCAATAACAATACAATTTAAGATGATTTGGTTGTGAAATAATTTGATATCGTATTGATATTAACAATGCTACACACCACAAAAAAAAAATGGAACATAACTTTAAATAATACTATAATGTAAAATGATAGAGTTACATTAAAGTCAACAACAATGCAAGGAAAACTATACTTTCCATTAATATTGATGAAAATATAACGTTAAATGTTTTAATGCCTTGATTTTAACAATGAAATGATGAAAAATATTTAGATACAATAATTTCCACAACCATATGGTGTAAAAATAATTCAATTTACTAATTTTAATGTTAATGCAATTCAAAACAGTAATGTGCATTAAATTCAATACATGCTCATTAATTATCATTAATTTTATTAATAATATGATGCAAAAGTAATTTCACATTTATTAAAAAATATTATATAATAAGTTAAAAAGTAAATCATATTTACATATTGAAATAAATCTAAAAATACACATCAAAATGCAAAACAATTTAAATAAATATACAAAAAAAGGAAATGGATGTCACTACAAGACAAATAATAATAAATAAAATGTATATAAATATTTTATATGATAAAATTAAATATAAATAAAATGAATATATATTATTGAAAACAATGATTTAATAAAATATTACGATTTAATGAAATTATATAATGGAGATATATTATTAATTAATCTAATTTCACATTAATTTTGGAGATTTTTTTTTTTTTGTAAATTTAGTAGAGCCTTTCTATTTTCTATAAATAAAAAATCAAGTTGCTATACAAGTAATAATGCATGACATAGCCTCAACCTGCCCGAAGGAAACAAAGTCAGTTGGCCACCTGAGTGATTTAAATGCCAACCAGTATTGGTACTGTTTTTTCCTTCTACTTGCCGCTATAACTACATTAATTTGTCCATAAAAACAACATTTTAAACAGTAACTATAAAATTTTTCCGCCAAAATCATTCAAAATTAATAAAGAAGAAAACATAAGTTTCACCCATCAGAAGAGTCTAATGGGGTCGGGTCCTTTGCAGTAGATCCTGGCATCTCAACTTGCTGCATCCCTTGAATTTGACGTTCGATCCTCCCAATCCTTGTTGTCACATGGTATTGAGAGTTGGCAATATCTCGAATCTCTTTCTTTATTTGCTGCAATTCTGACACTACTGTTGGGTTACCTCCAGTGTCCTGCATTCCTTCCATGGATTTTTCCGAGATGCATTTGAATTTCCAGCAAGTGTTCACTGATTGATGAAACAGAGAGACCCTTCCTCTCGTATTTCTTGGGTCACACAAAAAGTCCAAGGTGGCCTCATGCTACTTGATGTCTTTATCTTCATGGGAACTCTCCCTTTCCCATCCATGAATGGTATTACGAATTTGAATTGGATTACTAGCTTCATAAAGGTCTGAGATTTTCAAGAACTTCTTTGTGAGTTTTCCTGCCATGTTTTCTTGGGCCCTCCTCCTTCTGAAATGTTTGTTCTTTATTTCCATTTTGTGTAATTTTTTCGTTTCCTAGATTGACCTCTTACCATGATAGCTTGAGAGAATAATCTCCCTATAAAAATGTAAGAGAGTCTTGTATATTGCAGATCAAAGTTAATGAAATAATTTTTGCAAACAATGATGGAGTCCTCTACTCCATTAATAACTAGTGTAGATGCATGTTTTGCTGAGCTGGTAGAATATTGAATAGCAAAACTGACTACAACAGTAACCTTGACAGAGACCTTTTTAGAAGAAGGAATTTTCAATAGTCCATAACAGCAGAAACCTGTTATGAAATACCAATTACAACTAAGACAAGACTGCATACGAAGTAATACAGGACAGTGGCTAGACCTATTTTAACCATGAGGGAAGTGGGTCAATTGTCACATTTTAGTGATTGTAGCCCAGGATTCAGATCCCAGAAGACAAGTGCTCATGCAGTGTAAGCAGAATAACATAATACACAGACCTTGCAACCTATCCACAAACCCTATTTTAGAACTGTGACTGCGAATTTCCATGAAACTAGTTTTGAAGCTCATGCAGAGGATTTTTAAATAAAATTGAAAAAAAAACTAAGAGTTTCCTATATGCAGAACATGCAACCCAGATAGATCAACCACATTGCTATTTTAAAAATTTTGCAGAGGCGCAATTCCGCTCGAGCTTTGGAATTCAACTTAGAGCAGAACTAAGAATTTCCTATGGACGGACTTCAGAAACAGGGTTCAGTTCTTTACCATGGAGGATGCTCATCCCTTTAATTCCTTTAAAACTAGAACAAGTAAATACCCTTTCCAACTAAGAGAATAACCCATTACAGGAAAAAACCAGTTTATCACAATCATTGTCCCAGCCATGGGTAGAACACAGAATTGATATACCAGGGCGATGAGAGCCATTACATACCGCTTAACCAGTCGATAGCATTGCTCCTCCTCTCCCTCCGCTTCGTTTGGAAGGTCTTCTAATAGGCAATTGATCACCTTCCTTCTTTTCATGCTAATCTTATGCATTAACCTCCTCCGCACTTGGCATGGTTCCCTAGCCTCCTCTGACATCCACTGTTGGCAATCTATTGTTTCTTTAACTTCCATCATCTCTGAGCATGCCAAGTACAGAACTTCTTCATCTCTTTAATATCTAGGATGGTTGGTCAGGTGCACGCCCCCGCATGGCACCGATCTCCATTCAATTGTACCTGTGCGACACCCCGATCGGGGTTAAGAGCCATGCCTTTATCTCTTTCAAGGATAATCTACAACGAATGCAGCTCCACATTCCATGCCGGATGGTTTTGATTTATGTCTAGTTCGCATCCTTCATTTTTGCATCCCCAGTTAGATAAGTAATTAGCAGCTTCATTTCCTCCTTTGCGGACATGGAAGGGGATCATATAGCCAATTTGTTGGAGAATTTGGCCAATCTCTTGAATTAATCTTGTTGTGTGCCAACTCTTACTTATCTTATCCCATGGGGTTCCTTGTTGAAGCTTTTGTAATATTCATATTACCATTGCTGAGTCTCCTTCGACAATAACTCTTTGGTAATTCTCTTGGACTACAATTGTTAATCCTAGTTTAACCGCCATTAGTTCCGCTTCGTTGTTTGTTGCAAATCCAACCTCCATTGCAAACAACCTGCAAATTTCTCCTTGAGAATTTCTAAAGAGCCACCATATTCCTGCCTGCCCTAGGTTTCCTTTGGAAGCTCCATCATAATTTAATTTCAAAAATCCTGCTTGTGGGAACTGAAAGCTGTCTAAATGATTTTGCCTTTGGGGTTTAAACTTCCATAGAGATTTTGCTAGCATTTGTGGTTTTAAGTTGAGCCTAGCCAAAATCTCGCTCTCATTACTAGTTACCTTCCAATATTCATTAGACCAATGTTCTGATAAGACTATTTCTCGGATATTTTCCAGTATCACCTTCCATACCTGGCTTGCTTCCTTCTCTTCCTCTATAAAAATATGGTGGTTTCTTTATTTCCATATTCCCCACAGAAGAAATCCCATTGACAACCTCCATGCACGATTCAAAACTTCGCTTTATATCCCCCTTTTCGCCATTTCCTGATAGTCTCATTGATACTTGTCATATCTCTATATGTTTGTTGAAAGATTGCAACAATGTTATGCCACAGAGTCACTGCCAAAGAACAGGTGTTAAATAAATTTTATATGCTTTCCACCTCCCTCTTACACATTTTACAAATTTATGGGCCTTGTACTCCTCTATGTTGCAGTTGATTCCAAGTCAAGATCTTCCGGTGGCTCAAAATCCATAGGAAATATTCTACTTTTGGCCAGAATTTTGCTCCCCATATTTTTTTCCATATTGGTATTGCTATACTCTGATGATTATTTGATTTAAGATAATAACCTTCTTCTATGATGAACATGACTTTGTTTCGATAACCCCATCTCACAATATATTCCCCATTTGCTGAAACTAGTTTCCTGGTTTTCATTTCCTTCTCAAAATTATTCCATTGTATTGTTTCTGGGGCATTCCTCCATTTTCATTTTCCTTTCCATTTCCACCATTGTTTATCCTATTCAAAACACCAGTACATGGCTACTTATCTTTGATGAGGTAAATTTGTAAAAAGACAAATTTCTCCCAGATCCAAGCGCCTGAAGAGTTTCTCTCTCTGTTTTCCTGAATCCTCCCAGAAAAGTGTTGTTCTACCTCCTCGTACTTCCAAAAAACTATGTTGTCTTATTAAATATCTGTTGATTGCCATGAGATTCCAGATATTTGATCCTTTTGGAACTACATCAGCTTTCAATTTCCTCGTGATTGTTGTAGGCATATCATATTTTCTTTCCCAAATGGATTTCCATAGATCAGTTCCCCCCTGTAGCCATCGCCACCATAACTTAGCACCCATTACCTGGTTCAACACATAGGGATATCTCAGGCCCATGCCGCCCATGTTTTTTGTTTTAAAGAGTTTTTCCCATGAAAGGAGAGCCCATTTTCTGCTATCTTGTGCTCCTTGCCAAAGATTTTTTTTGAAGATCTTAACCATGTTATTACATACTATTTTTGGCGCCGCTCTTCCTGACAATTGATATATGGGTATGGCTTGAAGAACATATCGGAGCAAGAATACCCTACTTGTTGCATTCAAAGATCTAAAGTTCCAGTTATGAAGTCTTTTCTGGAGATTGGAAATAAGATCCTTCCATCCTACTACCCTGAGGGAGGACAGGTTTAATGGAAAGCCTAAATATTTCATTGGGAAAGTTCCAATTTGAAACCCCGAAGATCTGGATAAAAAACATTGGGTACCATTATTAACATTGAAGAAATAGACATTAGACTTGTCATTATTTATCATAGTGCCTAAGGCATCCACGAAAATTTTGAGAATTTCCAAAATAACATTTGCTTCCCTTATCGACATCTAACAAAATAACATAATATCATCTACAAACTGTTGGTGCGAAATAATAAGGTCTGGACCCCATAAATTCAAACCTTTTAGGCATTCTTATGCTATTTTGGATTTGATGAGGCGGCCCAGACCTTTCGCTACTATAATAAACAAGAATGGTGAAATAGGATCGCCTTGACGTAGTCCTCTAATTTCATTAAAAGGCTGGGATGGGGCTCCATTAAGAAAAATTGAAAAGTTAGGAGATGAGATGCATGACATTAACCATTGTATCCATCTTGCGTCAAATCCAAAAGCAGAGAGTACTGCCTTCAAATAAGATCAGTTTAGGCGATCATATGCTTTTGATAAGTCTAGTTTGATCAGCATACCTTTAAGTTTTTGGGTTCTCAGCATGTGCATTTCTTCCTGAACCTTCACTATCCCATCCAGAATATGTCTCCCCTTCACAAAGCATGTTTTCTCTGGGGATATGATGTTGAGGAGAATTGGTTTAAGACGAATTACCATGTTTGTGACAGAATCTTGTAAATTACATTACATAATGTTATAAGTCTGAACCCTGTCGGAGTATCTGTATTAGTTTTATTTTGGATGAGTGAGATAAACATAGAGTTTAATGTTGGATACATATCTATTTTTCTATTGGATTCCTCTACCATTTCCCAAATCTCCTGTCCCATGAAATTCCAGGTTGCTTGATAAAACTCTGCTATAAATCCATCAGGCCCCGGTGCCTTGTTTTTGGGAACATTTTAACCACTTCTTCCACTTCTTCTAGGGTGATGACTTGAAGTAACACTAGGTTCTGTTCTCTACTTACCTTAGAAGGGATGTGACGAGTTAATCTTTGAATAGCTGCTTCTCTGTCAAAATCTGGTTCAGTTAGCATATCCTTGAAATGGCTTACTAACAGTGCTTCCATGTCTGTGTGTTGATAAATTTGATTCCCATTTTCATCCTTCAAGGAGAAGATCCTATTGTGTTGCGTTCTTTGAATTAGAGATTTATGGAAAAAGTTTGTTTTTTTTCCCCTTCTTTAAGCCACTGCACCTGAGATTTTTTTTTCTAGAGTATCTCCTCTTGATTTCACTTCTCCTCCAGTTGACTTAAAATATTTCCTTCTTCTAAAGCCAGTGCTTCTGTGCGTCCCTGCAAGATCATGTGATGTTGATTCCGTTTCATATCTTCTTGGAGTTGGTGCATGGGTGCATGGATGTTTCCAAATTCTGTTTTGTTCCACTTTCTAATTTCTTTTTTTAGATTCTGCAACCTTAGGTGAAATGAATGCATTCTGTTCCGGCCCTGAATGTTCATGGATTCCCACAATTTTTTTAATTTTTCCAGGAAGGTAGGATCCCTTAACCAAAATAATTCAAATCGAAAGGGCCGATTCTTTGAACCTTCTTTGATATCTATTTCCAGTCGTATTGGCCAGTGATCAGATCCTAAATAAGGTATAATTGCAGCTTCATGGTAGACATCTAGGCCAACAATCTCCTCAGACACGAGGAATCGATCTAATTTGGAAGCTATTTGGTGTGCCTCTCCTCTTCGATTATTCCAAGTGAAAATTCCATTGATAGTTGGTACATATACTAATTTAAGATCTGTAAGGAGGTCTTGAGATAACTCCATTTCTAGTTCTTCTCTTCTAAATTTTCCTTTCTTTTCAGTTAGATTCATGATCATGTTGAAATCTCCACCTATTAACCAGTATTTTTCTTGATTCAGAGTTCGCAGATTCCTTATACTGGTTAAGAATGCGTCTCGTTCACCTTGGATATGAGGACCATAGACTGCCGAGATCACCAAATATTCCTTAGTACCTACTTGTTTAAAGCGTCTTGTTAAACTATGTGGTAAGGCCATCCAATTATCTACTATTACCTCTACAGGATTCCATATTATATCTATTCCTCCTACTATTCCTTGAGCATCTATGGCCATTACCTCATAGTGTGGTTTGAATGATTGTAGTATGGTATCTAATTTTTCCATAGAAACTTTTGTTTCTTGTATTAACATAACTTGGGGTTTCTCAACTTTTAACTTATCCTTTAAATATCTTTGCTTGCCTTTACTATTCAGGCCTCTTATATTCCAAGAAATTACTTTCATTGGTAAAATTTTGGAATTTGTTGGAATATCGTTGTTAATGGTACTATCTTTCCTGTATTTACTACCATTTCTCCTACTAATTGAATTGAGTCATGCAATTTTTTTCTTTCCTTTTTCTTTCCAGGTTTTATTTGAGTATTGAATCTTTAGATGGATTGGTTTCTTGGGTACTTACTTGTTTTCTAGCTTGAGCAGTCAGGTAATGCTCAAATGTATATTTGTATAACTTCTTTTGATCTTCCTAGATAAATCAATCGTCCAAATATATCCATTCATACAATAGCCATTTCAATACCTATTCTTCTGCACTTAGGTCCTCTTTCTGTTGTTCCATGTCCATAGGAATTTGGTCCACACCGATTATTTCCTCGGCTTCTGACTGTTATTGGGGTTCTTTTATTTTTACTGCTTGTGTTTTATATTTCAATGTTTCCTGACTTTGGAGTGAAGGTTTTGCCATACCTTTCGATGTTTCTCCTTCTTCTTGCAGGATTTAATATCAATTTTGGCTATTATTTGGTTTAGAATCTATATTCTGACTCACCTGTTGCCTGGTGTTCTTTTTTTTGGTGGTGACAGTTACAAATCCTTCCTCGTTTTCCAGAGGCACTTCAGTGCTAATGGACAGTTTTCCTCCTTTCTTTTCTGGGGAATTCTGAGGGCAGGCTTTGTACAGATGGCCATAATCATGGCACCGTCAGCAACGAAAAGGGATATGTTCATAGTCAAGCGTTTGCTGCCAAATATTTCCTTCATATTCTAATTCTATTAATTCTGGAAGTGGTTCAGAGATATTCATATAGACACAGATTCTCGCAAAGGAAGTGTATCTACCATGGCATGTTGTTTCAGAAATTTTCACAAAAATCCCTAAGTAATTACCTATTTCTTCTAATACATCTGGGTCCCATAAATCCATTGGAAGAGAAAATAATATTACCCACACAGGTGCAGCCAGGAATTGTTCTTCATCAGGGTTATAACATTCTTCCCATTGTCGAAGGAAGAGTCCAACATTGTTGTAGAAGTATGGTCCTCCTTCAAAATTTGTTCTTTGTCCAAAATATTGGTGAAGATTACTGTTAAAAATCCTCTTGGTCCAAATTTAAGATTAAGATGTCCTTTTGGCTGCCATTTTTCCTGAATCCATTTGAATAAATCCTTTTCTGTTGGCCATATGCCAATGAATTTGCAGATAAATGCATGATCTTTCATATATCCTCGATACTCATCCAATTTGTTTAGCGGAATGAAAAATCTGGGCTTCTTTATTTGCCGAGGCAAACATTATTCTCTGGTCTTTTCTTGCCACTCTACTCCAAGAACTAGGCCACCTTTCTGGTTAACCCCTCCTTGAAAATTGGCAGATCTACTACTCTGTTCTCCATAGGTGACATCACTATAGGAGGGAGTCGACCCCCCTCCCGAGGCACCTGCCATGCTCCCCTAAATAATCTGAACTTGCTAGTGCACTGCTGTCGTCCTTCTTTGGTAGGCTCTACATGGAACCCTAGCTTAGCATGTCAGTTACGTCTGCTCTCTCGTTTCTTGGAGCTCTTTTTTTTAGGCTTAAAAAAATTCAATACATTAATTTTGGAGATTTAAAAATAAATAAAATATGTGAATTTTCCTATAATTTTTTATATATATATAAAATTATATAAATAGTGGATGCTATATTTTTTTGTTTACAAAGTGGGTAAGTCTATTGTAATTTAGTTGTCAAACTAGTAGTGAAGAAAACCATTGCTTGTTGTAATCCGGGAATGCAAGCTAACTTATCAACATTGTTAAAAGAAAACCATGTCACTTGGAATTAGCTTGTTTATGGTCCATAAAGAGTAAATGGCTCTTGGAGTAGTTCTAAAGTTAACATAGTCTGGGTCGTTGGGCTTGTGAGGACCAAACCTCACTGCCGGCCTTTTGAGAAATAAACCTCCACACACAACCCTTGGATCACAACCTCGACACTCTTATATTAGGTTGTAATAATATTCCTCACTTTCTATGTAAAGTTCAAATATTTAGATCCTCGATGATTATCCTTTTCATATAAGTCATGGATGGCTTTCCAGAATCCGATGGATATGGGATTCTAAATAATTGAACTCTCGTCCCATATCCATCTAATCCAGAATATTATGGGAATTCACAATAGACTTAAACTCAGACTCAGGGCGCATGAACCACTCTTTCTATTTGTTAATGGAAATTTATAAATTTATTTTGAACAAGAAACAGACTAATTATACTCACTATTTTTTTCCTCCTCCTTTTTCCCTATGTTTTTGTGTCTCATCAAGTAATGGAGATGGGAGATGGAATCAACCATGTGAACTTTGGTTATGTAATGTAGAGAGAACCACTTCGTCATTCACATGGACTGTAGGGCTAGTAGGTGTGTGCGATGAATTACTAAACCACGGAACGCTTGAATTCAAGTCAAATTTGTAATGGCTCAGACTTTCATGCATCTGAAGCACTACATAAATGAAAAAGAAAGTAGGCATATAAAGGAAAGGAAGCACCGTGTGGAGAACATGTAGTCCAACAAGGCCCTTTATTGTGACGCACCAATATAAATCAATGTCTCTCCTGTTGAAAATTAATTCCCCACCTCGCATATGAACTCTGCAATTTTTTGTTTTGCACAAAAATAAAGACATCACAACTACATTTGAATCTCGAGTTTACCCATAGGATTTTTTTCACTTTTGTTTCATTTTCCCATTCATATTCATAAATATCATCTCATCTACATATGATACTTCTCTTTAACCTCAGTTATTTATATGTAGCCTTCTCTTTTGGAACTGCCCATATACTTATTTTTAAGTAGTATGTTCAAGATCATTGGACTGTCTCGATGAATTCACATTGTTCATAAGTTCTCATCATTAACTGGAAATTTATCCCGGGAATGTATTCCTTTTAGAAGCCATGAATAAATTTTAAAACTGTGAACAACGTTCACTGCATAACAAATCTGCATCCCTAGCAAGGAGGCATAGATTCCCAACACTTCCAGACTGCAGAACGAAAGAGTGTTTATCGCTGTACATTTTGGATTGGAGTTAAATAATACAATAAAATTTAAATAAATTTAAAATGAAAAACAGTTAAATTTGTGTTTTTTTTTCGCCTTACATTGAAAAGTATATATTGGGGTAAAGTAGATGGAGGTAGTTCCTTCTAGAACTATGAAATGAATATTTACAAAAATAAACACCCATTTGTATGCACGTGAAACAAAATATATTAGTACATATGGTTAATAAAAAACTAAACTTAAATTCTTAATTTCTGTATAATTGTGTAGTAAATCAAATATGTAAATAAAGAAATTTGTATCATTCATAAAATATTTCAATTCCTAATTATGTGTAATTATGTAGTAAATAAAATATTACATCCAAAATTGCAAAAGTGGAAAAACAACAAAATGGAATAATACGGAGGTAGTTTCTTATGGAATTGTGAATTAATTATTAAAAAAAAACCACCAATATCTATGCACCTTAAACGAAATATATTAGTAGAGGTTTTCCCAGAAATAAGGCAAATGGTGTAAGCACCAACACCCTAATTGTGTTGGAATAAACAATGAAAGACAAGGTTCAACCCATTTGATAACACCTTCCCTACATGAAACACGGTTCAATGTATAACAAATCTACATCCCCAACAAGGAGTCATAAATTCCCAACACTTCTAGAGTGCAGAAAGGGTGTTTGTCACTGTAAATTTTAGATTGAACCTTCTTCAATTCAATTCAAACCCCCATAAATTTTACATTTCATATCACAAGCAAATTTGCTTCTTTTGAGAAAAAAAGGTTGGAATCTAACTCTGTGCAAATCCTTGAATGAAGGATTTTAAGGGTAGCTATAGCACAACAACATTGATAATTTTGGACTCCTAAAATAGTTAACCCCTACAAAACGTTGTCAAGATATCATGCATGAACATACCTTTAACAATGAAAATAATTCTGAGAAAAATCCAAAATAGAGGAATACTCGACAGAGAACAAAATAATCATTTTCAAAGAAAGAAGACTCCCCAGCCTCATCATCAACAAACATGTACTCGTGCATGACCCAACTAGTACCCTCCCCATGAGGTGAGCGCCCTCCATGGAACAATAGAATATTCTTCATCCCAACAATCACCCCTTTCGAGAGAAATGGGTGGTAAGGCAAACCATAAGCACTATGATATAAGCTAATCACAAAACTGGGTGGTAAGGAAAACAATAAGCACTATGTTGTAAGGTAATCATTGACTTACTCTTTTTTCATTGTGTTTATTAAACATTACACTATTCTTATCCAATAAACAAGATAGAAATATAGTAAGGAAATATTTAGTTTATTGCATGGTGTTTATTGTTTACGAAAAGATTATAAACACATGTAAATTATTAAAGAAACAAGATATGTATGGACTCTTTAACGAAACCAGAAAAGAGAACCAGAAAAATGAATTAAAATATAATTATTTAAACAACCTTTGGACTGCATAGAGATCCATAGATATATTAAGAAAACTTCATAAAATTTCTCTTTCTACAAATTAAATGCAAGAGGCAAGTAGGTTGTTGATTCCAATATTTTATTTATCTAGGTAGGAAATTTGTCCACAAAATTTGTACCATCTCCTTATAGTAAGCATAAAAGTGATTTGCGCACTAGCTGAAAGAAAATAGATATGGTTTATTTACATTCAAGAGATTGTTAGATTTCTCCATCCCACAAATCTACAACAATTCTGTAAGGGTTGGTGGTTGAGTTAATGAGTTCCTCTCTCCTCACAATCTTCTTTTGCTCGATATGGATAATCTTCTCATAATCATCTCTAGTTAATGACCAATTAAAAATATGATAATTTTCAGCTATTCTGCCCTAGTTGTAGCTTTTAGATAGCACGATGATCCCTTGTTCCAATCCCCACCTCAACAGAACCTGAAAAAAATAATTTTCAAAATCCGTTATATCAAAAGAAAAATAATCTTCAATCCCACGATTGGGAAAGGAACAAAGAATTCAATTTAAACCAACATCAATTCACTTATCCTAGGCAATCGATTCTAGAATCAATTTAAACCAACATCGATTCACTTATCTTAGGAAGTAAATTCTAGAAGTGATTAAATAAATTAGTTGAAAGCCTTGTGTGGCTTAAAATATTTGGAATTGAGATGGATAGTTGTTTTCACAATCTAGGTGGGAGGGCTTTCTCCTTTTTATTTTAATTTATCAGCATTATATGTTGGACTCCACAACTTTTAATGTATATCATATCCCAGTTTAGAGCGATCTTTGTAGCTTTGGTTTAGAACAAACTTTGCTTCAATGCATAAACAGGATCCTCGTGATCACCAACGAAGAGTTAACTGGTATCAAAAAATTCATCCTTCTTTACAACTCTATTATGAAAAAACCCATTCAAAGCTTGTCCTAAATACTTGTAGTGTCAAAGTGCTGATAACCTACATGTGAACCCAAATAGGGAATTACTGAAAGAAAAATGATAGCCCCCATATTCCCTCTATAGGAATAAACAAATTTCCAATCATTGTGAAGTGTGTGGAAAACATAGAACAATTATCTATTTTTATTAATTCACTTTATAAGTTCATGACATTGAAGAAGAAAATTGAGTTTATTATCAACACTTGAATACAGTGAAGAGCTAACCAACAAGATTTTTTTGCATTATGGTCGAGCAACTATGTAGCTTCCTTGTCTTATGCATATTTCTCGTATGTCCCTGAATTCACATGGTGTAGCCTGCCATCTGCAGACAAACTAACAAAAAGTGCTCTCACTTGATTTTCATTCACAACCCAACTCACATAGTATGCACAAACCTTACCAACTACACCCTCTCGGTAAGCAAAAGCTATTAAGTTACATAGAAGGTGAATAAAAAAAAAACCTTTATCATTCTCCTCAATCAAACTACCTTTGAATCCTTTCCAGACTGCCTTTCTGATTAACGTTTGGAGATTTGTATTGATTCTCATTTCCATCCCATTAAAGGTCCCCACATATTTCAATCATGATTACAAAAGCTATTTGTGACATAGATCACCACAAGAAAGAGTCTCTTTCAACTATAAAACTCTCAGATTCAAAAGGATAATAATAAAAGAAATCAACCATGTTTCCAGGAAATGCAGATGAATTTAAAAAAAAATTCTTCTTACCCATTCGACCACACACAAAATTTGGGTGTATATCTTTTAGAAAACCAACAAAATATCTTGAATATTCATGATTTTCTATAAATTCTCGCGCACTATGTAATTAAGACCATTTTGAAAAAAAACCATGTTTTGGATTTTTGAGATTCGACTCTAATTGCCCAGAATCTTAGCCCGAAAATTCATTTCCTATATTTGCTGCGAAATTTGTCCACTTCATTCTTATACAACTCGGATGCCTACATATCTCTTTTAGACCATAAACCAATTAAAATGATAATTCTATACATTATTGTTGGGTGTTGACATAAGATGAAACATTTGCATTTAAGGCGACTAGAATCAATCTATAATGGCTTAGAAATTCTATCTCTATATCAAAACTGAACTTAAAATAAAAATTGCCCATACTCAATCGATAGTATGACTCCATATGCATAAGATCTATATGCTTTTTCTCTCATGATTTTCTTTTCAACACCTAGGAATTTGCTTGATGACATTATCAGTGCTTTCACTTAACTTCGACACTTGGACAATAGATGGGCACTTGGTACTTTGTTTCATATTGTTTAAATTGTACATGTGAACGCATTAAAAAATATTACAATATATAGAGCGACACATACAATATCTTTAATAGTTGTATCTAAATAGATGCAGAACCCATAGCCTTTGAAATTTCATGTATATCAATCCTTGCATTCTATTATACATAGAAGAGATGCCTCTGTCAAAATTTGAGCTAGCAAGCACATTTTCTCGAAGCTCCTACAATTCTGTAAAATCCTAGTAAGAGAAAAATAGTTTAAAATAAAAGCAAAATTAAAATATGGAAATTGTTTCAGACCCCTGTTTGCATCAAAAATGCTTGCTAATGAATCAAGAGGACAAGCTTCTTGCACATTTATTTATAGTAATACGCAATGTAATCAGATTTGATAACCTTGATAACTCCCTAAGGTCCCCATGTTCGAAGTTCAAACACAATTCCCATAGATGAAGGCAATATATAACCGGAGACCTAAGGACCAAATGTCGATGGAATCATGAAATATGAATGAGACCTTCCGAAATGTCGACCATTCTCGCCTATTCTTGACAAACGAGACTGAGTGAATCTGAAAAGGCCATTTAAACTCAATTTTTGGATATTCTTTCATTTTTTTAGTGAATCGAGGGCAACATCAAACAAATTCATGCAATACCCGAGGCTAAGATATTTAAGCCTCTTACAAATCCTAGTGATGGCCTCGATGCCAGAATCCAACAAATTGGGTATATCTCACAAGGTAATCTCCTTGAGCATTGCACAATTAGTCACAAACTGTACAAACCCTATATTTTAAATGCATTGCTAGTGTTGGTCTGTATTTCCTAATGATAATATAAGGAGGCTTTTGAGGAATTTGGAGGTTAATTGGATATGTGAGTCTTGCAATTGATCACAACATGGAGAGAAATTCAAGTGCCTAATATATGATGCGAGTCCTACGATTGATCACAACATGGAGAGAAATTCAAGTGCCTAATATATTTGAAGTGGGAAATGAGTGTGGTTGACCTGATAGTCAGCTTGTGTGAAGCCCGTGTAAGCACATCATTCCATTGTTTGCAAACCATGGATGTTGAGAGGAGACCTTGCGGTTCTGACAAACCTGTCAAGATGCGGGATAACACTCTGTTGTCTACCATGGCCATCTCGATGTTGCTCTCCATTGTTGTAATTGAACCCTTTGCTTAAATCGTTTTTTTTCTGAGGCAAGAAAGTAATACCAAAGCCAAGCAATGTGATTTAAAATCCTCAATTTAATTGTACATATCCACCTAACATCTCCATATTCACAATGACCAAAAGAGAATTAGAAATAAAATGAGGTTTTCATTACCACTTACAATATCAGTTCGAGCTTCACGAGACAATTTCATATCGAATATTTCTCACGCTCAATGAATGATTTGCGACGACGGAGAAAGTCCATAAATACTTGCGAATGTTTTCCGACAACAGAGCAGGTCCACAAATATAGTGACAGAGAGGGAAAAAATAATATTATTTCATAAAAACTAATTAATTTATAATTTCATTTTAGATTATTATTATTAAGATTAAGTGTAAAAAATTAATATATAAGTTAAATAGGTATTTAATTAAAAAACATGGAACAAGATTCTTAATGGCATAAATTTATTCTCACTTTTCCATTGATATTCTTAATTTGTAAATAGGTTTTGTTACAATACCATTGCCTATTAATACCACTAGCCAATAAACCATAATTCACTTCATACCACATTTTTTTTAATTAATCAATTTAATTAAAATAGTAAAAATGACATAACTTCTTTTCAGATAAAACTAAACTTTTGATTTCTGAATACTACTCAAAATATTCTCAAATATTGAGCTAAGATTAAATCGCTACCATCTATCTAAAAATTATTCATAATTAAATTAAAAATTTAAAAACCTTATTAAAAAAAGAAAACTATCAACATGATAACATATAACTAAATTATAACAGTGTTTTTTAAATGAATAAATGAATCGAGTTTCAAAGATTTTTCAATATTCGATTTGATTATTCAAAATTATAATTACATGCATTTTTTATTAATTAAAAAATTAATATATGGAAGGAAAGAGCCAAACCTAGAAAATCTAGACGTCGTCTTTTGTCACGTATATTGTTTTTGAAAAGTACGAATTCTGTAAGCGATAATGTCGTTAGTGTTGGATTAGGACTCTGCTTGTGGTTATTGCGGCACCGAATAGTGTATCAGTTTATTTGTGTGGTCGGTATATTCTTACGTCAGGAATGATGAAAAATCAAGTTAGGGATAATGGTAGCTCATTAATGATTGAAAATTTTGGTTATGGACGATGGAAATGGAAGATCTATCTATGAGAGCTGCGGTTTGCATTGCACCGATGGCCGCGCGAGAAGAATGTACACAGGAATGTTGCCCAGTTGCAGGTAAGAGTGGGCATGGGAATGAACACGCTTAGGATATGAAGGGCCGGAGAGATTCATGAGCATGAAGAGGAGTCTCAGATTTTAGCTGGAACCCAATGAGGAAAATATGTTGCTGCTATTGGTGGCTAATGAAAAATGTTTTTAGCTGGTACCCAATGTTGTCATCTTGATGGTGCTTTTGGTGGCTATTGTTGAATGTTTTTAGCTGGAACCCAATGTGGACAACACATTGTTGCTTTTGGTGGCTAATACTGAATTATGTATAATGTGTTTTATAAATTTGGCTGAGTTATGTCTGGTATCATTCATATTTCATAGCTGGTACCCAATGAGGACAAAGTGTTGTTGCTCTTGGTGGCTATTGTTGAACCATTCGAGCTGCAGTCTTCTAGTTTAGAATACCTCTTTCTGGTTGGTGCGTGGTTGGGTGCATCATCCTATTCGGATTTTATATATGACTTTCTCTGATGAGACTGAGATATGCATGATTATCTTACTTTCTATCGTGGCCATATGAATTCTATTGGCTATCTACAAACAGCTCAGGGAGGATGACTAATCAGGCGAAATTATCAACTTCTGAATCATCTTCAGATTCAACTGATTTTGTATCTGGCACGTCAAAGAGCTGGTTTTTTAGATGGTATAAGTGGATCGACTGCTTTTTTATTTCTAGACCTTGTAAGAGTATTGGAGTCCGTCTTCATGAAAGGTGGTGGGCAATACCAGGATGCTATTGCTGTTGCTGCTGTAATCTCTAGAACCTATTTGGATTAAGGGTTGTTTTTCCGGGTTCTCAAATGGTGGTGGGCAATACCAGGATACTAATGTTTTTGCTGTTGTAACGTCTAGATGTATCTTGGACTGGTTTTCCGGGGATCCATCGATGGTTATCTTTACTTCCTTCACTATCAAAGCATATTCAAATTTTCGGATGTATGACATGTCAGATGTACCGTCCTTGTTGAATATTAATTCTCTGATATCAGATGTATTGATGACTTTATTGCTTTGGATTTTGTCTTGAACTGCCATTGATCATCCCAAGATTCTCGAGGCTTATATGCTGTGACTATAATACTATTTTTGCTGTCCGGCATGGATGACATTTATGGATCGGCTACCTACCGGATCCAATTTCCGACATTTTGTTCTGGATATCCTCTCTAGGAATATTTTTCTTCTTTAATATATTTCTGTTGACGATTGATATTCTCGGAAGTGGCGGCTTCTCGCATTCATTGCCCTTAAATCATCTGTTATGGTCCGGGACACTAGGGTCTCTTATTTACCTACTCTCTGATTCATCATAATCATACGAGTGGTGACCTTCACATGGACTTTACATAGCATATCCACGGAATGATCCACTTTCTCTGACAGTAACAGGGGATGATCGAATAGGATATGTGGCAGATGCAGCAGTTTTGTGATGATCAATGATGGATGCAGGCATTTCTTGGTGTTCAGCTTAAGGAAAATACATGTGTACGAATATTCTGCTGATTGATCATTCTGAATTAAGCCTCAGGGATTTATTTCCCCCATTTATAGTTTACAACATCATTTATGTTATGATATGGAGGATTCATGGTTATCTGTATTTGCTATTTTGGCCTGGATGGGGTGACGACACTACAAAATGGTGGCCTTCTGACAGTGCAGTTGAAGTGACTTCTGGACTTGTACTACAGTAAATTCAAAATGGGCGACATCGGATGCGGGATATCGCGGTTTGACAAGGCCGGAAGTGGTGGTTGCCCCCCTCCCTATGATTTTGAAGTGGACGATGCCATTATCAGACAAGCAATTCAGGACTACTCTTCTCCTAAGGTTTATTCACAGCGACAGAACAAAAGGCATAGGCAACGACGTGCTCGTTGTGGCAAGAGGAACATCTTTAGACATAAGATGGATATCAAAGAAGTTAGTCTGGATTATGAAGATCTCTGTATTAGAGTGGATAGCTTACAGAGAAGGGTTGTTATGTGCCGATGGGTGTTTCCTGATAGGGAGGATTTTGACACTGCCTCTTGGGTTGATCAGAAATGGTCATCCATAATAGGATACTCGCCCAAAGTAAGTAAACTCCTCAATGGGTGGTTCGGTGTCCACTTTATGGATGAGCGGGACGTATACAAAATCACAGACAGGACATGGGTACGAGGGCGCAACTTCATGCAAATCATTCCATGGTATATCGGTTTTAACCCGGTATTGGAGGCTTCGCGAAGTTAGGTGGTTTGGGTCAAGCTTCCTAGTTTTCCATTAGAATTCTGGACCCTCAAGGTGCTGTGGACTATTGGAGACTCAATTGGTTCCACTAAATACATCGACCCTAGTATTGTGGGTGCTCCTGACAAGAGGATAGCTTGGCTTCTTGTCGAGATGGATTATGTGGGCGGGCTTCCAGGCGACATCGACCTACTCTGGGGCAATAGACGACACCGTCAGCGTATCGATTTTTGGGGGATACCATTTCGGTGTCTAATTTGTCACAAGACGAGCCATCTCAGGGAACACTGCCCTTTTCGGCTTCGCATTGCAAGGGCGGATATGGGACAAAAGGTGGCAGGTGTCGGACGACAACATAACAACGTTTCCGTCCCGACGGGAGGTGGCCATACAGGTAACACTGCTCATACACTCTTTGATGAAGAAGAATATAAATCTGCTGAGGGTCAAGATGATCTTCCCATTCCTGATTATGTGTTACCATCTAATATTATTGCTCATCCATCTGTTGGCCGTAATACCTGTAGAGTTCTTGAATCTCAGACTGATAAGGAGTCAAACTCCGCCTACTCACACTCCATTAACATTCTGGACGACCTAGATGCCCCGATATCATGCCCCTCCTTTTCCCCCACAGATCCTACTTTTCATGAGAATAACCCCATCAAACAATCACCTCATTTCAATCGGAAATCGACTATTAAAAGGAATCTGGTCTTTTGGGGTGCTGACAAACAACCGATGGTTCCTATCCAATCTGTGGACAATCGTTCACCTACTAAGGACCCGCCCATATAGCCTTGTGTTTCAGGGGTGTGTCGGAAGTACATCTTGGCCTCCGTTGGAAGTCACCAACATGAGGAAAAATCTTGCTCCCTGCCTGCCTCTCCCCGGTGACCTGTCGTTCTTCTTCGTCCACTCCGATCTCGGGAACTCACAGGGATGTTAATATGCCAAATCTGTGCTTGTTAACAACTCATGGGTTTTGACTGTGCTCACACCAAATACAAACATCCTTGGGTTGTGCGTGTTATAAAGGAAAGCAAGGCACTGTGGCCTCTTGAAAGACAGAAACAAAACAAATATCATTCCTACGGTGATCAAACAGACTCTGAGTTTGTTATCAATATGGTCAGTCTTAAATAATTCCTCAGAGCGCTGAGACAGGAACCCTCAGCCGCCTCTTCCACATGCTTTCTATCAATATACATTACGATCAAGGAGGACCAGAAGGCGTTTCTCCAGTATATTACTAAATTAGCTCCTTTCTCTTTGATCCCCTTTTTTGACAGCCCATGTCGGAACAATCTAAGGCTATTAATCTGTTTCTTAATATTAAAAAAGGATGGCAAGTGGTTGCCATTAACTCAAATGGCCGATCAGGGGGTATGGTTGCTATGTGGAATCTAGATTATGTTTCTTTCAGAGCTTTCAGTTTCTTCGGAGGTATTATATTATCAGGTCAGCTTAGAGGCCTACAGGGTAACTTTAATATCATTAATATTTACGCTCCATATTCAAATCGGGCGGTTTTCTGGAACAGAATGCAGGCGGCGGGCATCTTATCTCTCCCAAATCTCATCATGATGGGCGACTATAACTCCACACTTAACGCCGATGAAAGTTGGGGCAAATACGCTTGTATGGATTCATTGGCTGGGTATTTAAATGATCTCTTCTTCTCTCATGGTTTGAAGGACATAAGGCCACATCCAAACGCGCCCACATGGACCAACAAGTGTGCAGGTGACAACTTCATAGGAAAACGAATTGATAGGGTGATGGTTAAAGATGCAATTTTGGATCTCATGGGGGACCTCAGTTCAATGATATTGGCTGTTGACATATCGGATCATATGCCAATTACTTTTACTTGGCATGGCACTCAGACTGTTTATGGATGGCCTTAAAAATTCAACAGAATATGGCTTGAGGACCCCGAATACACCAGCATTGTTGAAGGGATATGGAGGGCTGATTGTGATTCGCAGACTCCTAGGGTATGGGAATCTTTTCATCATAGACTACAGAAAATAAAGGCGGCATACAAGTCATGGGATCGCAAGAAGAAATCACAACTGAGGGCTGAGTATTTGGATATACAGGTGCAGATGGAGTCGATTATTTCATCTTTTCTCACGAGCTATCCATATGAGCAAACACTAGAAAATATTATGAGGCTTGGCGTAATGAAAAGATAAATATTGAGAATTGAGGAGATTACCTGGCGTCTAAAGAGTAGAATCACATGGCTCGCTGAAGGGGATCAGAATACAAAATACTTTCATAAATGCGCAAATGGGCGGAAAAATAGGAATGCTATATGGAGTATTACGAGGGCGGATGGATCTGTCGTTCATACAAGCCAGGAAATTCAACAAGAGGCGCTTGCACACTTCTCAACTTTCTACTCTAAACAGAACGGGATCTGCAATGATAATCAGGTATGGCTGCTAGAACATGTCAATCGCTTCTTTGATGCTGACACTATTTCTGCTTTGGATGCTGCTGTCACAGGGAATGAAGTACTGAAGGTCCTGAAGTCTTTTTCAAAAGATAAATGCCCGGGGCCAGATGGGTGGCCCGCGGAATTTTTTATCCATTTTTTTGACTTGATGGGTGAGGAGATCACAAAGGTCGTGGAACATATCTGTATCAGGGGCTTCATGCCTGCCAATCTAAATTCTACATTCATCGCTCTTATTCCCAAGATGGATGCCCCCCACTCATTTGCTGACTTCAGACCGATCGCATTGTGTAATGTTCTTTACAAGATAACATCTAAGATTATTGCTGATCGACTAAAAGGTACTCTGTCGACCTTTATTTCAAATGAGAAATATGGCTTCCTTAAAGGGCGATCTATACATGATGCTACGGCTATTGCGCAAGAATTATTACATTCTATTCACACAGAGAAGAGGGAGGCCATTATGATGAAGGTCGATCTACATAAAGCCTATGACTCTATTGATTTTTCTTACATTAGGTTGGTGCTGATGAAGGTAGGTCTTCCTATCAGGATCATTAGGTGGATTATGTCGTGCATAACCACGGTTCGTTATGCTGTTATTATCAATGGTATCCCTACACCTTTCTTTGGGGCTGAACGTGGACTGCGGCAAGGTTGTGCATTGTCCCCACTCATTTTCATCTTAATCATGGATGGATTCAGCTGTATTATGCACAAGGCGGTGCAACAGGGTTACACAAAGGGCTTCTCCTTCTCTAATACGGTTTCATGCTCCCATTCCTTATTTGTTGATGATCTTTTATTATTCGGTTACTTGAAAAGGAACCACTGGTTCTATATTCACCTCATGTTTATACGTTTCAAATCAACAACTGGATTGGCTATCAACAAAAACAAATCATTCCTCATATATGAATATGGTGACATACGGGAGATCGCCTTTATTGCAGATTTTATGGGGGTTGGTTATAAAGAGGCTTCTGTTGGTATCACATATCTGGGCTTTAAGATCAAACCATGTGGATACAAATCCCAGGATTGGATGTGGCTGATCAACAAACTTCGTAGACAGATTTTCAAATGGTCACACAGATGGTTGTCCTTGGGGAGCAGGCTCATTATGATTCAGGCGGTGCTCTCTCAGATGATGGTTTACTGGGGGACACTTATATTATCTGCCTGATAGTATTATTAAAATGATAAACAGCATTATTGCTAAGTTTTTGTGGGGTGGTGCTCAGATGGTTCACAAATTACACCTCTGCAAACTAGAGCGCCTCTGCAGGTCAAAAGAACATGATGGTTGGGGTATCCTAAACATAACGATATTCAATAAAGAACTGCTTATAAAGTATTTTTGGAGGGCCATTCATGGAAATGGCATTTGGACCGCCGTCATTAGGAGTAAATATATCATGGGTGATATTCTACAGCAAATATTTTGCATGCAATTCTCTCAACCCCGCTCTATCTCGATTATCTGGAACAGTTTCAAGAAGGTTGCCCACCATGTGTCGGACAGGCTGGTGTGGCTGTTTCGGGATGGCGGTAATATCCCAATGACTTTCAAATCGGTGATTGGATTCCCATCACATGTTGCTCCGTCCCCACAGCTCATTCATCGGCTTGCTCACAGGGGCGTCATATATCTTGCACAAACAATTCGGGTTTGATCCCATGGCGCTCCTGAATTCAAATCTGCTCTCCAATTGGGCTTGTTGGGTCCGGTGGCTGATGAATGGGAGTTGTTTAGAGATGCATTACGGGCTGCGGGCTTCTGTTGGGATGCGGGGGGTGATGTCATAGTTTGGAATGGGCCAACGAATGCTGGCATCCCAATTGTCAAAGATACATATCGAAGCCTCAACATTGCTTCATACCAGGATCAAATGTCCACTACTTTCTGTTCTTTCTGGGGGAGGAAAATTCCAACAAAGATTGTTCTCTTTGGGTGGCTGCTCTGGAAAGGCAAGGTACTCACTGGGGAAAACTTGATTAAGAGAGGTTTTTATGGACCATTTAGATGCCATATATGCTGTGCAGATTTCGAGACAAGTGATCACTTGTTTTTTCGATGCCCAACTGTTGTCAATTTGTGGCGTCTATTTGCTGCCCACTTCATGGATCCAACATGGTCTCCAAACGATTTTATGTCCGCTGCCAAGGAATGGGACAAGAAACGGGGTAAATTTCGATCTCTGCCTTTCTACCTTATATGGGAGGTATGGTTAGGGAGGAATAAGCTGATATTTGACAACGTGCCTTTCCATGTTCCTCGTATATTCTCTGCTATCTTAAAATGGCTAGAGGAGCGCTCCTCTCCCATTGTGCATATAACAGACTGCTCCGTCCGTATCCGGCCTCATGAAATGGCTATACCGGCTGTTTACTTCGATGGCGCTTGTGTGGATGGAGTAATGGGGTGCGGCGCATGGATCAAAATATCACAGAGGGAGCGGGTTCATATTCATTAGAATGGAGGTTATGGCTCCAATAACAAAGCAGAGATTATTGCACTGTGGGGTGGTCTTCGTTTTGCTGCCTTTTTAGAGCTTTAGAATATACATGTGTATGGGGATTCTCAGGTTGTTATTGGATGGATTACTAACACCACAGCTTTGATGCGGCCAGAACTTCTGGGCTGGGTGTGCAGGGCTCGAAGATTATGGTCCTTAATCAATGAGCCACCAATCACCCACATATACAGGGAAAACAACACCAGGGCTGACGGGTTCTCGAAAAAAGGCTTAGTCTCTGTTTTTGGGATCATGCAGGTTCAACTGTTCAGAGATGGTAATATTTTTTGGTAAGATGATATTCTGATTCCTTAATATGTTGTTACTATGTCTAACAGGTTGCCGAGGCGATTTTGCTAAACAATTTTGGTGGTTGTGGCGACTCTGTCATACGATATATATTTCTCTGCCATACCAAGTGTGACGCGTTTTACAAGCGAGCCAGAGGATTCTCGTTTAGGCGAGCCAGTGGTATTCTTTTAAGGTGAATCGAGCTATCAGATTATCAAGCGAGACAGTGGATATTATTCAGGGGAGACTCATCAAGCGAGCCAGGTTAACAATAGAACAAGCGAGCCAGGATTTTATCCTCAAGCGTGCTGGTTCAGAACATCATACAAGCGAGCCCGATTTTATAAGCTTCTCCACAGGATAAACAATGCGGTGACTTTTATTACATCTACACAAGCGAGCCAGTCTTATTATGCAAGTGAGCCGGCCAAATCAACACAAGCGAGCCTGCTTTCACCATTTTGTCTTGATCTCATGGGCACCTATTGTTTTATAATTTTATCCATATATGCGCCTTTTCAACAATCACAGTTTCTTCCTGACGTAATTTGAATAGATTAACATAATATTTTTACAGGTCAGAGCTGTGTTGAATCTGAACTTCTCCTTACAGCTGTGGTTCATCTAACCTTCATATTTAACTGTCGTCCACAGATTACATTTTGCCATATCATATATACTGTTTATTTCAAACGTTATCACTGTTGAATCTTATCTACTCTGTCTTTTATGCTCGCATCTAATGCTGAGCGTATTTGTAAGGGATATATCTTGTCCTCATATGTGGCGGCCAGCCTTTTATATATTGCTCTTTCTTTCTATAGGGAGCATTTTCAATGGCCAAAATATGTTTTGCTTTCTCGTTGTTGCTTATACAGCTTGAGATTATTATGACTATCTACTGCTTATATTTTAATATAAACAACGTTTTTTTCCTCTGAAAAAAAAAAAAAAAAAAAAAAATTCTTGCCATAGGCGATGAAAATTAGGCTAATTTATGTGTGAGTAAAAAACATTGTGGGCTATAAGTTTGCAAATAATCTATTTGGAAAGACGAATAATCTAGTTTAAAAGAGTGAAAGCAAAGAGAACAAAAACATGATATATTTAATAATTGTGTTAAGGAAAATACATGTTAAGTTATGAAAAATTTTTAAGTTCATTTTTTAAACTTTATTCAAAATATTTGTTAAAATATCATAGAAGCAGAACATTATTATTATTTTTAATTAAAATTACTGTTATTTAAAATAAAATAATTATTTATTTTTTTCATTAAATTGAAAATTTAAAAATATTAATAATATAAATTTTAAAATGATTAGTATAAATAAATATCCATCATATTTAACCTCCGCTTCCAAATATCTTCAGCTCATAATGCAAGTTTTCAAAAATGTTATATTTGGTTTTAATACGAAGCAACTAGTTCTAGAAATGTCAAAAAGATGATTGAATTGAATTGAAGGTGGAAATGTTAGACAAGATTATTGAATTGTAGTTGGAAATATAAAAAAATGCTTGAATTGATGGTGGAAATGTTAAAAAAAATTATTTTTAGTTTAGTTGGTGAAAGTCTATTTCTATATTTATGGGACAAGGTTATTGAAGTTTTCATGAATTGGTTGGACAATTAAAAGTGATTGGAATTTGGACAAAAAAAATTCAAAAAATCTTAGTTTTTGAATCATGTTTTTTTATAGTGAAAATAGATTCAGCACCATCAATAACTTCTCAAGTACCCAAAATCTTGAAATTTGGTGACTCTAATTTGAATTTACAAAATTTCTAATTTTATTAAAATATTGCCAAAATTTTTATAATATTAAAAAAAGCAAATTAATTAAATTACTAGAAAAAAAATTAAAATATTATAAAAAACTTAATATTCATTTTAATTATAATTATAATTATTGTAAAGAATATTACATTTTTTTAAATTTAGTCTAAAATATCAAATAATGATGCTTGGTATCTTGGATTGCCATCCACGATGATCGCAACGTGATTAGGTATGGGGCCGTCGCTTATCACCCACATAATTGTTCTTAGATTGCGTTTGCAACGATGGATCGCAGGGCTACCACTTCCATCTTGAAACTCAAACACTGCAATTATTTCCATTTTGCTTTTTATAAATATTGCACTCTCTCCATAGAATTTTTTGTAATTCAATATTTGCCTTTGACTTTATAGTTTCCATTGGGTATAAACGTGAGGGTCACTTCATCAGGGGTTTTATAATATCAGGTGTTTAGTATATATTTTAATAAAGTGATATGTGGTTTAATTGTAACTTTTGTTAAGTGAAATTAACGAGACCAAGGTTCAAATTTTACTAACTATATGACATGTTATGATCGAATTCAACGAGTAAGCTTTCTCTTTCTAGCGAATAACAGCCACGAGAATTAAAAACATACATTATTCACATTTATTTAAGTTGTGATTTATTTTTTTGGTTTGCTTTTTTTAATTGTAATGGAGTAATAAAAAAATGCTACAAAATTATAGTTTTTGTTTTTTAAAATAAATAATTTTTTCGTATACCATTAAGATCATGTAATTTATAACATAAAGATTATGTAATTTTATAGTTTAAATTTTCTCTTTAAAATTTAAGTTAGAGTTGTTTTATATTCACAATTCAGAGGTTTTAAGGTTTTTTAAGTTAGTGTAGAAAAAGAAAATATTAAAATAACAAACTCATTTAAAATTGTATTATTAAATTGTAATTAAAAAAATTAGAAATATGAAAAAAATATTAATGTAAAATAAAGTTAGGAAACTAAATATAGAATAGCAAAAATATATTAGTAATAAAGTTATGAACCGAAATATGGAATAGTAAAAAAATATTAATGCTAATTGATGGCAGCTTGTCTTCTTGAAACTCGAGACGATGCCCGATAGATCGCAGGGCGGCCACTTCCATCTTGAAACTCTAACACTGCAATATCTTCAATTCGCCTTTTTATAAATACTGCACCCTCTGCCGCACATAGAATTTGTTGTAATTCAATATTTGCCTGTTCACGTTTTCGTTCCCAATGGGGCACTTCATGACGGATTTTATTAAGTTTTTTTTTAAATTGTATTCCGCATAAATTTAGGAGGCTGTGTTCCAATCAATGTGCGTGGTGGTTTGGTTTCATGTGTTTCCCATGTGTGTGGTGATTTGGTCTCACAAGTTCCTATGCATATGGTGGTTTGGTCCTACAAGTTCCTATATCTATTTCTGAGTAAAATATGTAATGATTTTTTTTATTTTTTTGGTCTTTGTATTGGTTTGATTTCCATAATTCCCAAGTCTATTTTTGAATAAGACTTTGTATTCCTCGCAAAAATTATGTAGTAACTCTTTCTTAATTTATGCTATTGAAAAACCAAAAACCACTTTGGTTACTTATATTAACAACCAACCATTATTTTAAATTTTTTTTTAAATTTTTTTTTTTTTTTTTTAAATCACTTTTTTTTTTTTAATTTCATTATTTTTTATTTAGCCTATTAATAATTCATAAATCTAAACATACTAATAATTCATAAATCTAAACATACTATATAAGCTTCAACCTTTAAGTTTCAGGTTTCAATGTTTAGACTCAAGTATGCATCACGCACGATCGCATGATGTGAGAGAAAAAAGATATGGACTTTTTCTCACACATTGTAACGTTCACCATAACCAGATATGAAAAACAAAAAAAAAAAATTTTTTTTTTTGCTTTTACCATGTTATACCTATCGATGCGAACAGATATAATTACCAACCATATTTATTTGATTTTTTATAGATTATACATAAATATTCTTCTACATATGGCTACTTACAAACTTTAACTCATACGGACTTCTTTGCAATTCTATACAAGATAACTATGATCCATATCTATGCATATACTTAAACACAATGTTTCTTAAGTCTTAATACAAATTCCTTTTTATTCGTAACAAAGATTAAGATTCGGGAGTTAGCCACATAAATATATTGCGCGAATCAACAATGAATTTTTTATAACATACGCAGGTCAAAAAAAAATCCAATCCAACACAGAAATCCAAACCAAAGTGTTAATACGCGGGAGTTCTTTACCGGAGGGTCCCACTGTAACTCCAACCAACCAATGGGCAGTCGCACTTCGCAATCCCCGCAATATAACTTTAAAATGTTAAGGGCTCAACCTTAAGTTCTGCGCAATGCAATGTTGCGTCGCGTCGACACGTAGCTTCGTGCACTTCGCATCACAAATCTCTTAAATTTCCTTGCGATAACCTTTAGCGTTAACATTCATAAATTGTGATTTGTGATTGTTGTTCCAATATCCGTCACTCGTTCTTAGCTGGATCCGATTGCCTGCGCTACGCCTCCACCACAAAACTTCGCATCGCAAACAAAAATTGTTAACTTGCGAAGTGAATCTTAATCGCTAACCTTTGCGATATGCGATGTCACTCCGCCTGCGATATGATCCTTCGCCGTTGATCGGTTGGATCCAACGGCTCTCGTCACGTCTATCAATATTATTGATATATACTCTGTGGTTAACGCATTATTCGACTCAATAAGGAATAAGTAGGGTTTATGGTCTCGCCGTACCCGCAAATTCGATTAATATGTTCTTTGCGGTTAACATAGTATTAAATTCAACGAAGTAAAGTGCAACGGTTTCTGTGTGGTAGATACCTATATGTATCAACTGTTATTTTCAGGGTTTCTTCCTCACAGACGTTTCTTTCCAGTCCATAAATTAATCTATTGTATCAAGTATAAAGGAGACTTTTCCGCTATCTTGACTGTAACATTTTCTAGGTCACGAACAAAAGCTCCGTAAAACTAACAGTTTCTTCCAAATTTGTACCTTTCATATATATATATATATATATATATATATATATGGTTTCATCTCTATATAGGCCAGACTGTGGTTTTGACATTTCTGTATTTCTACTTTAACAGTCATGCTATAATTTACAATTTATTCATATAGTTTGTTACACAGTCCACAAATATTCAATAGTTCCACAACAAGTCCAAAACATAATATAACAAAGACACATAATATAACAGAGACAGATATAGTTTTATACTTGACATGCACAGTGTAAAATTCTTCTTTCCATAATCTAAGACACAACACCCATATCAAAAGTTTTTCAGTATAACAATATTTGTGTATTTCAAACAAATCTGAATACATAACGGCATTAAAATAAATTTGTTTACTTATCTCACATTGGCTCTGTTGATGATGTCCTCCCTACCATGAGTGAGGCAATTACGTCCTCACTCCCCCCATGCTCCACACCTGAGACAAGTATGTTGACAGAGATTCCGAAAGAGACCTCGGGACCCCAAGTCCAGTCTTCTTTTCCAGGAATTTTTACAAGAATGCTGAGTGTTTCCACTGGTATTTACCATCTCAAGAAATCATCACTGTCTTCCCTTCCTCAGTCACTAAACATAACCCCTTTTCCTCACTGCGATGTACTTTTTATCCATAGAGGAAAGGTAACTATCTTTAACTATTTTTCTGTTCAACCACTTCTCAGTTCTTGGAATACTTTTATCATCAACCTTTTTACTTTTTCTATGAAAACACTATCCCATGATTAGATTTCATTTCAACATAACATAATTAATTCATGATCATCATGTAATATTTTCCTCAAAAGAAATAAATTTTTTTGTCTCTTAAATATAAAATAGCATAACAAATAGTTAGCACTTAAGCCAGTTGCCACACCTCCCCCCCGGAAGTAAACACCATCCTCGGTGTTTCACTCTAGTTCAGCAAAAATTCAAGATAAGCCTCACGAACAAATCCTTCATCTTCCTAGGTAGCCTCATCCGAGCTGAAGTGCTTCCACTGCACTTTAACCTGGGTGATGGCTTGCCTCCGGAGCATGATTTCTCTCTGATCGAGTATACGTTGAGGTTCAACCAGAAAATCGTTGTCCGACTCGACCTGTAGTCGGCAAGACTTTGAATTAAATTCTCATAAAATCTAGTATTTCAAGATATGATTTCTAATCTTAACCTACTTGAATGCTTTGCCAGTGGATTACATACTTTGGGTCATGAATGTATCATTTTAGTAAGGATACATGGAACACATTGTGCACCTGAATATAGCTGGGTAAAGCCAATCAGTATGCCACAGGTCCCACTCTCTCTAGTATCTGAAAAGGTTCACAGAACACGGGAGCCAACTTGGTACAGGAGGCCCACCTTAAGGTGCTCTTCTTTGGTTTAAAACTTACATACATATGATCGCCCACCTCAAATTCCTGATAAGTCCTCTTCTTATCGGCGTATACCTTCTACCGATCTTGAGCTGCATTCAGATTCTATCTGATCTTCCTTAATTTTGATTCCATCTTAACTAATTCCTTACTTCTGATTCCATCTCAACTAACATCTCTGGTCCAAGCATCAACTTGGTTTCAGGGCTACTCCAATTGATGGGACTACGGCATTGTCATCCATACAAAGCTTCGAAGGGACTCATCTTCAGAGACTCCTGATAACCATTGTTGTAGGTGAATTCTACCAAGTGTAGATACTCTTCCCACTTTGTTGACTGCAGCATCATGTACATGCGCAACATGTCTTCCAAGATTTGGTTCACCTGCTCAGTTTGTTCATCCTTTTAAGGATGATAAGCAGTGCTCAAATTTGTTTGGGTTCCCAAACCTGTAAATAGGGTCTTCTAGAATTCTGAAGTAAATTTCGCATCCATATCTGATATGACAGTCTTTGGAATGCCATGCAGACTAAATATCTCTCTCACAAAGATATATGTTATTTGCATAGTTTTGTAAGTAGATTGTACAGGTATGAAATGTGCTGCCTTGGTCAATCTATCAACAACCACCATAATGGAATCATTGTGTCGCTTTGACCTTGCTAGACCAGTAATAAAATCTAGGGAGATAACTTCCCATTTCCATTCAAGAACTAGTATAGGCTGCAACAATCCAGATGGATGTGAATGCTACACCTTCACCTATTGACACTCCAGGCATTTGTTTAAATATTTTTCGATGCTTCTTCACATACCAGGCTAGAAATAAACTTTTCTAATTGCTGTTAGCATTTTCTGATATCTTGGGTGTCTTGAATAATTTCTTCGGTGGTATTCATTCATGAAAAGCTCTTGCAAATATATTCGATTTGGAATATATATCTTTCCCTTAAAGGTTAGCAATTAATCTTTGCTAACTCCGTAGTAAAAAGGTTTTTCTTTCCTTCTGTCCTCCTCCACTTGCTACCATAGAAACTGGTATTCAGGATCTTTCTCGGCTTCCTCTTTTATCTGATCTAAAAATTTACATTCAATATGGTTATAACACAGTTCATAAAAACAATGCAGATTTCTTATTAAGGCATCCACCACATGGTTTTCTTTACCTTTTAAATGCTAAATATCAATGTCAAACTCACTTAGAAAGGCATTCCATCTTGTCTGGCGAGATTTGAGATCAAATTTCTTGAGTAGCTGGTTAGGTTGCTATGGTCAGTTTTTAGCACAAATATGTTTCCTAGCAATTAGTGCCCCCATACACGGAGTGTATGCACTACTACTGTCAGCTTTAGATCATAGGCTGAGTATCGTGTTTCATGCTCTTTTAAATTCCTTGATTCATAGGCAACCACTCTTCCTTCTTGCGACAAGATTGCCCCAACTCCTTTTTTACAAGCATCGGTACAGACTTTGAATTACTTATTGGGATCAGCTACCCTCAACACCAGGGCAGTGGTCAAAAAATGTTTTAACATTTCAAAATTGTTCTGGCACTCATTAATCCATTTAAATATGTTTACCTTCCTCTGTAAAGAGGTAATTGGAAAAGAAATCTTTGAAATCCCTTCAATGAAACGTCAATAGTATCCAGCCAGTCCCATAAAGGATCGGATATCTGCCGCATTTTGGGGTACTCGCCATTCCATAATCATCTTAATTTTCTCTAGATCGGCCATTATTCCCTCCGAGGAAATAACATGGCCTAGATATTGGATTTATTCCTTGAATAAATCACATTTTTTGAACTTGGCGTATATTTGATGTTTTTGTAACATATCCAACACTATCCTTAAGTGATCCTTGTTCTCTTCCATGTTCCTTGAATAAATTAAAATATCGTCAATGAATATCAACAAAAAATTGTCCAAAAAGGGATGAAATATGCCATGCATCAACCTCATAAATGTTGTTGGTGCATTAGTTAAACCAAACAATAATACCACAAAATCGTAATGCCCATATCTGGTATGGAAATAAGTCTTGTAGACATCCTCATATGTTATCTGGATCTGGTGGTATCTGACCTTAAGTCTATCTTTGAAAATACAGTGGCCCCCTTCAAATGATCAAACAGGTTGTCAATCCACGGTAGTGGATATCTATTTTTGACGATCAATTTATTGAGCTGTCGATATTCCATGCACATTCGCATGGTTCCATCCTTCTTCTTTACAAAAATCACTGGTGCTCCCCAAGGGGACACACTTGGTCGAATATACCCCTTATCCAACAATTATTGCATCTGCATCTTCAGTTCGGTTAGCTCCGGTACACTCATTTGGTATGGTGCCCTTGAAATCGGTGATATTACTATCATCAACTCAATAGTGAAATCGATGTCCCTTCTTGGATGCAAACTTTGTACATATTCTAGGAACATGTCCCTGAAATCTTGCACTACAGGTATGTTCTCCATCATAGGAGTCTTCTCCTTAGAATTAGTAAAACCCACCTCAATGGCATATAACTGACATCCTTTTCTAATACACATATTCATTTGAGAGGTTGTAATAGGATGTAGTTGTAGGGGTTTCTTGATTCCTTGCATCTCCTTACGAGTCCCATCTTGCATTCTATAATATATAACATTTTCTTTACAGTCTACTAGTTTCTAGTGTTTCTCCAACCAATCCATGCCCAGTAGCACATCGTAGGATCCCAAAGGCAATACATTCAAATCCACATTTAATTGTTGCGTTCCAATTTCCAGTGTACAGTTTCGAACCTTGGCACAAACATTTCTCTTTGCTTCCTTGGCTAGGTATACCAGCCATGGATTTTTGAATTTCTGACTTTGTAATTTACATAATTCTACTATTTTTTGGTCTACATAACTTAAACTTTCACCTGGGTCAACCAAAATAGAAAGAGGTTGTGAAATTAACTTACCTTTCAACTCTACCATCGTTGGCTGATAATCTGGCTGACGATCTTTCAATGTTTCATTAATTCTAGGTATATTTCAGGCTACATCTCCCACTATAGAAGCTTCTTGTAGGTTAGCAACTGTTTCGCTCATTCCCTTCTGTGGATAGTTCCTATAATAGTGAGCCTTGCCACATCCCCAACATTGTAGGGGTGGTTTTTGGGGTTGTCCTTGTTCAGGTTTGTTGGAAACCTCTGTCGGCCTTTCTTCTCTAGGCCACTGGGTTCTATGGTGGTTCCTTCCAAAATGTTTGCTCACCAAATTCCTTGTAGAATTCTTAAACTTACCAGTCCTAGTATCTTTGAATTTTGAACTACTCTTCTGCCCTTTCCTTGGCTGCCAATTTTTGCCCAGTTCTCCTTTTTCCTTGGACTGTTGGTAACAAATCCTTTCTTTATGAATCACTTCGTCCATGGTCCTTGGAATCACGAATTCAATTCGTTCTTTCATGTGGGTTGGAAAACCGCTTAAGAACCGTTGAACCTTAACCTTTTCATCCCTCAAATATGGAACATATCTTAGTAGGGAACTGAATTTGGTTATGTACTCATCCATCGTCATCTGACCCAACTTCAAATCATGAAATTCTCTAGAATTTTCGTCATAGAAGTGTTATGTTAGATATTTTTCTTTAAAGTATTGCTGGAACAAATCCCAGGTCACGTCTTGATCTTCAATGCTGTGGATGTTCTTGAGTTCCTCCCACCACAGGGTAGCCTTTTTTCTCAACTGATAGATGGCCAGTCTGGCTTTAAGATTATTGTTGTACTCATAAACTTGAAAGTGCTTGTTCATATTAATCAACCATGCTTTAGCTCCCTCCTCCGCTTCTCCATAAAACGTAGGTGGTTTAATCTTCCAGAACTCACCTTGTAGTTCCACTTTTTTTTTCTTAATTTCTTGTTGTTCCGACACATTACCAGACTCAGCCTCGTTATATTTTATATTCTTGTTACTTTGCTGTGAATGGCTTCTTTCCATTCTGTTAGTGGTTTGGTCCATGGCTTTTCGTTTGTTTCCCTCCTGCATGTCTTTATCAGGACTGGGCTGTATCACCCCCTGATTTTGTTTTTCAGAATGGCTCTTGAGTATCCTTTCTTGCTCTTGCATTAAGTGCTCATTATCACTTCTAATCTGGACCATTTCTTCCTGTAGCTTCTACACAGTGCTTAGCAGAATACTGGTCTGGTGTTGATGTTCCTCCAGTAGACTACTAGTCTTCTGGTGCTGATCCACACTTAGTTGAATCCACATTTCAGGATTCATTTCCAGCTAGGGTTCAGGTGTAGGTTCCCCTGCATTCCGGGGTTTTTGCTGTGTTGATCACCTCCTCATATTTTCTTCTACGATATTTTTTTTTTCCTGTGTATCATTTACACACAATTTATCATGTTAGGTGACCCCTAGGGTCTCAACATCTGAACGCTTCTCTGATACCACTTGTAATGTTCACCATAACCAAATATGAAAAAAAAATAAAGAAAAAAAAATCGTTTACCATGTTATAACTAGCTATGCGAACACATATAATTACCAACCATATTTATCTGATTTTCTACAGATTATACATCAAACTTCTTGTACATATGGCTACTTACAAAATTTATCTCATACAGACTTCTATGAAATTCTATATGACATAACTATGATCCATATCTATGCGTATAATTAACATTATAAAACACAACGTTTCTTAAGTCTTAATACAAACTCCCCTTTATTCGTAACAAAGATTAAGATTTGGGCGTTAGCCACATACATACATTGCATGAATCAACAACGAAGTTTTATAACATACATAGGTCAAACAAAAATAACACAAAAATCCAAACCAAAGTTTGAATATGTAGGAGTTATTTACCGGAGGGTCCCATCGTAACTCCGACCAATCAACAGCCAGTTGCACTTCACAATCCCTACAATATAACTTTAAAATGTTAAGAGATAGACCTTAAGTTCTGTGCGATGTGATGTTGTGCCACATCGACACGTTGCTTCCCGCACTATGCATCACAAATCTCTTAAATTCCCTTGTGATAGCCCTTAGCGTTAACCTTCACAAACTGTGATTTGCAATCGCTACTTCCAATCTCTGTCGTTCATTTCGGCTAGATCCGACAGCCTCTGCTATGCCTCCGCCACAAAACTTCGCATCACAAACAAAACTCTTTAACTTGCGAAGTGATTCTTAATCGCTAACCTTTGCGATATGCGATGTCACTCCGCCTGCGGTATGATCTTATTCCATTGATTATTTGGATCCAATCGCTCCCTTTACGCCTATAAATCTTATTGATATCTACGCTGCGATTAACACATCATTCGACTCAACAAGAAATAAGCAGGGTATGGTACCACCGTGCCTGCAAATATGACTAATATGTTCTCTGCAGTTAACATAGTATTACATTCAACGAAGTAAAGTGAAAAAGTTTCTGTGTGGTAGATACCTATAGGTATCAACTATTATTTTCTGGGTTTCTTCCTCACAGGCCTTTCTTTCCAGTCCAGAAATTAATCTATTGTATTAGATATAAAGGAGACTTTTCCGCTATCTTGACTGTAACATTTTCTAGGTCACGGACATAAGCTCCCTAAAACCTATAGTTTCTTCCAAATTTGTACCTTTCATATATATATATATATATATATATATATATGGTTACGTCTCTATATAGGCTAGACTGTGGTTCCAACATTTTTGTATTTCTACTTTAACAATCAGGCTAGAATTTACAACTTATTCATATAGTTTGTTACAGAGTCCACAAATATTCAATAGTTCCACAGCAAGTCTAGAAAATAATATAAAAAAGACACATAATATAACAGAGATAGATATAGGTTTATACTTGACATGCACAATGTAAAATTCTTCTTTCCATAATCTAAGACACACCACCCATATCGAAAGTATTTCAGTATAACAACATTTGTGTATTTCAAACAAATCCGAATACATAATGGCATTAAAATAAATCTGTTTACTTATCTCACATTGGCTCTGCTGATGATGTCCTCCCTACCATGAGTTAGGCAATTACGTCCTCACTCCCCCCATGCTCCACACCCGAGACAAGAATTTTGACAGAGATTCCGAAAGAGACCTCGGGACCCCAAGTCCAGTCTTCTTTTCCAGGAATTTTTACAAGAATGCTGAGTGTTTCCACTGGTCTTTACCAACTCAGGAAATCATCACTCTCTTTCCTTCCTCAGTCACTAAACATAACCCCTTTTCCTCACTGGGATCTACTTTTATCCATAGAGGAAAGGTAACTCTCTTTAACTATTTTTTTGTTCAACCACTTCTCAGTTCTTGGAATATTTTTATCATCGGCCTTTTTACTTTTTCTATGAAAACACTATCCCATGATTACATTTCATTTCAACATAACATAATTAATTCATGATCATCATATGTAATATTTTCCTCAAAAGAAATAAATGTTTTTGTCTATTAAAAATAAAATAGCATAAAAAATAGTTAGCACTTAAGCCAGTTGTCACAACTCCCCATCTAGAAGTAAACACCGTCCTCGGTGTTTCACTCCAGTTCAGCAACAATTCTGGATAAGCCTCACAAAAAAATCCTTCATCTTCCCAGGTAGCCTCATCCAAGCTGAAGTGCTTCCACTGCACTTTAACTTGGATGATGTCTTGACTTCGGAGCACGATTTCTCTCTGATCGAGTATACGTTGAGGTTCAACCAGAAAATCGTTGTCTGGCTTGACCTGTAGTTGGCAAGACTTTGAATTAAATTCTCATAAAATCTAGTATTTCAAGATATGATTTCTAATCTTAACCTACTTGAATTATTTGCTAGTGGATTACATACTTTGGGTCATGTATGTATTGTTTTAGTAAGGATACATGGAACACATTGCGCACCCAAATATAGATAGGTAAAGCTAATCGGTACGCCACAGGTCCCACTCTCTCTAGTATCTGAAAAGGTCCACAGAACAAGGGAGCTAACTTAGTACAGGAGACCTACCTTAAGGTGCTCTTATTTGGTTAAAAACTTACATACATATGATCTCCCACCTCAAATTCCCGATAAGTCCTCTTCTTATCGGCGTATACCTTCTACCGATCTTGAGCTGCTTTCAGATTTTGTCTGATCTTCCTTACTTTTGATTCCATCTCAGCTAACATCTCTGGTCCAAGCATCAAATTGGTTTTGGGGCTGCTCCAATTGATGGGAGTACGACATTGTCATCCATACAAAGCTTCGAAGGGACTCATCTTTAGAGACTCCTGATAACCATTGTTGTAGGCGAATTCTACCAAATGTAGATACTCTTTCCACTTTGTTGGCTGCTGCATCATGTATGTGCGCAACATGTCTTCCAAGATTTGGTTCACCTGCTCCGTTTTTTCATCCGTCTGAGGATGATAAGCAGTGCTCAAATTTATTTGGGTTCCAAAACCTGTAAATAGGGTCTTCTAGAATGCTGAAGTAAATTTCGCATCCATATCTGATATGATAGTCTTTGGAATGCTATGCAATCTAAATATCTCTCTCATAAAGATATCTATTATTTTCACAGTTTTGTAAGTAGACTGTACAGGTATGAAATGTGTTGCCTTGCTCAATCTATCAACCACCACCATAACGGAATCATTGTGTTGCTTTGACCTTGCTAGACCAGTAATAAAATCTAGGGAGATAACTTCCCATTTCCATTCAAGAACTAGTATAGGCTGCAACAATCCAGATGGATGTTGATCATCCACCTTCATCTATTGACACTCCAGGCATTTGTTTAAATATTCCACGATGCTTCTTCACATACCAGGCTAGAAATAAAAAAATTTAATTTTTGTTAGCATTTTCTGATATCTTGGTTGTCCTGAATAATTGCTTCGGTGGTATTCATTCATGATCAGCTCCTGCAAATCCATTCGATTTGGAATATATATCTTTCCCTTAAAGGTTAGCAATTAATCTTTGTTAACTCTGTGGTTAAAAGGTTTTTCTTACCTTCTAGCCTCCTCCACTTGCTTCCATAGAAACTGGTATTTAGGATCTTTCTCGGCTTCATCGTTTATCTGATCTAAAAATTTACATTTAATATGGTTATAACACAGTTCATAAACACAATTGTTACACCATTTTTTGGTCATCTAACTCTTCATCATTAGATGGACCCAAATACACCATGTAAGACCAGTTTTACCCCAAGTAAAACTGCTTTCACTATGCTAATTAGGAAACCCCAAAAGGAATAATTAATTAAACCATAATTTAATTATTATTCCCAGCCATGTTTAACCCAAAAACAAAGAAATTAATGAGATAAACCCATAGTTATCTTATTATTTTCTAGGAATAATTATTTAAATAATATTCCTTGTTAAATATGACCAAATCAACCACCATTAATCAAATAAATCATTATTTATTTGATTATATCCCAACCACTCCCTTAAAAAGATAAATAAATCATTTATTTATTTATTTTTCACTAATCAAGGGATTTGACCCAAGTCAAACACCCTTTCCCTCCAACAAATAATAATAAAATATTCCATAGAGGTGGATCTAGATTTGGTTAACATTATTTTAATCATGCACCAAGATCTAGAATGACCCAATATTTTGTTATAAATAGGAGGGTTTTTCCCTTCATTCTTCACCTTTTGTTGCATATTAGATCACTCTGGATCTATACACTTGGTCTCATTTCTGCCATTTTGCTCCCATTGAGCTCTACCTTCTACATTGGGTTTTCTACATCTACAAGAGAGAGAGAAAGCTTAGATCTGAAGTGCTGAGGACTACAAAGAACCCATCCCATTGAGGAGATCTGGATACACCTTCTTGTTTCCTCCCAGGTGCCCCGTAATATAAAAATTCATTCAAAAAATCGTGTTCTTGTCTTGTCTGTTGGATGCATGGAGCAAACTCTTTACTTTACTGCTTAATATCTTTCCATTTATAGATCTGTTTGTTGCAGCACTTTAACTACTAATTGCAGATTTGAAGATGTTTTGCAGCCATTATTGTTGTTAGGGCTATTAGTTATGCGTAGCTAAAGTGGTTCTTTTTCGTACGCTTCGACAAAGAATTCATACTAACAAATGGCGACTCCACACTGGTTTTAAATTACGACCGCTGTCGTTTTTCATATTCCTGCATATCCAGCTACTTCAGGCCCTAGGGCTTCTTTTTTAGCTGCTTAGTTTTTCTCTTTTCATGTCATTTTTCTCACATAAAACCCTAAAAACCTAAAATTTCTAACTTCCGTGTGTTTCGGGCCCTATTGCGCAGGTAAGCGACACCAGCCGCACCTGAGACGGCAATTTTTCAGAAAATCTGCCGCCGAAACAGCCGGAACGGGGGGGTCGCACCTTTGGCCCAAAACCTGCGACCTGGACGCACTTTTTAGCCTGTAACCTGCGACCTCAACCAAAATCAGGTCAGAACCTGCGACCTGCCTTTTTTTCCAGCATTTTTTCTGTAATTTTTCTGGCTCACAAGTACTCTGCCGTGTTTTCCAAATTTCCTCGTCTCACCCCCGCCCTGACCAAGATCTCGATCTCGTTTTTACTCATCTAAGTGGGAACCCACCCCTTAGGGTTTAGTACCTCCACCTCTGCGGAAGAGTTTCACTGCTTGGGCCTGGTTTGCCAGAGGCTTCGCCCTTTCTTTTCCGTATCCGTGACCACTTCCATCCATTGAAATCAGCCTCTTTTCCTCTCAAATCACCTCTTGTCGTTTTGTTTGGACCTCCTCTGAAGGCCTTCGCCTTGCCCCCCCGGTTTTTTGCTGATTTCCCTTTTCCAGCCACCTTGCCTCTGTCTCTTGGCTGTGATCTGCACCCCTTGTCTGCAGCTTTATCCTCCAGATCTCTGTCCCTTTTGACCCTAGATCTGTTGAGCCTCCTTTGTGTGTGTTTCCATAGTTTTTCCCTTTTTTTTCAGCATAGTTTTGAGAGACCCACTTTCTTGGGTTTGATAGATGCATATGTAGCTGTTATTTTTCTGTTATTTCAGCATTTTTATTCTGTTCTCTGTAGGTTTATTTTCAGCTACGTTGCACACTTTTTTGCTCTCAACAACGTAAAGGGTTTAAAAATTAAAATTAACGCACACCACACACTGACCTTAAGTGAAGAAGCGCCTGGTTTACACCGCCTGGCAAAGACTCTAAAATCAATCGTCACTGCACCTTATCTGCCCTTGACCTTCTTGATTCTGCCCCTTTCTGCCCTTGTCGGTTTCCTTCTTCCTGTCATCATTGCGCCCCCAAGGCGCCTTTCCCGGAGACTTCTTGGCCTTCATCCTCAGTTTCCGGTTGATCGACCTGCTCCGCACCGTCGTCGTCGAGCCCGTCCACCTTCGAGTCCGCACTCCGACTCCTCTCCTGATTCATCGGATCCCCCTTCTCCTTCCGGTTCTCCCCCTCCGACTCCTTTTACCTTCACCATGTCCGGATCAGGGCCTAATGCTAGCGGTTCTCCCGGCCCCAATGCCGACCCTACTTCTAGCGGAACCGTCACAACCACTACTCCGGCCACCCCTGTGCTGCCGTACATTGCAGGCCTCAGCCTCCCCGATTTCCATCAGTTGATTAATGACCCCATTCACCATAATACTACCTGGCCCGCTATGCCCACCAAGCTACCCTCTGATATCCCTAAGTTTGAGGGCCTTAATGGCGAAGACCCAACCAATCACGTCCGGTCTTTCCACATGTGGTGTTCCTCCAACTCCATTTCCGATGACTCCATCCGTCTTCGTTTGTTCCAATGCACACTTACCGGCGAAGCTTCTAAATGGTATGTCGAACAGGCCACTTCCTCCCATACCACGTTCGAGACTCTTGCCCAAGCCTTCTTGTCGTACTTCCAGCTCCCTCTCCGATACGACACTGGTACGGAGCTCTTGACTTCCTTTAAGCAATCCTCTTCCACACGCCTTTCTGCCCATGTTCAGGAATGGCGACAAAGACGGAGCTTATGTCGAGCCCCCCCCTTTGAAGATCGGGTTTACATGGACTGGTTCCTTCGCACCCTCCCATCTCCCATCGGCAAAGATGTCGCCTCTCACTTTCCTCAATCTGAAGAAGCCGCCCTCCAAATAGCTTTAAAATATGACCTGATCTACGCTCAATCTGGTTATGTTTATACCGTTCTCCCTGACATCCCCAGGCCCGGTGGCGCTAACGCCCCCGGGGGCATCTCATTCCGCCGACGGTATTGTTGGATCTCTTTCCCACCCCTCTGCTCACCCTCCTATGAGCCATGGCCTCCCTCAGGGAGGGGCCAGCACCTCTAGCACTCTGCCCCCTCCCGGCAACATGTATCCAGGATACGGCATGCCTCCTCCTTTTGCCCAACCTCCCGCTTACCTCAATGCTACCCAACCCAACCCTTACTTTTATCCGCAGCCTGGTGCGCCAACTCCTCCAGCATATGCGCTTCCGCCTCCCTTGCCTCCTCACCACCTGCAACAGCCCTTACAACCCCCTCCAGGACAAGTATTTGCACAGCAGGGTGCGTTTATTCCCCCTTCTTCTCAAAGAAGGCGGAGAGGCAACCAGAACCCATCTGCCCCCGGTAACCGAGGACCCAATTCTGGTATGGACCCTAACACTAGCAACCAGCCTCAGGGCATCCCGCCCAGGCCGGACAGGCCGCTTCGCACAAACAAGCCCTATTCGTGTTGCAGTGATTACGGTCACTACACTCATGATTGTCCTCTCTTACCCCAGATGCGACAGATGTGGGAGTCTCAAGCCACATTGCGCGGACAACACGTCTCCCCTCACGCTCCTCCTAATGTGGCCACCACCCCGCCAGCTGTGTTCAATGATCCTTTCCCTCAACAGGGATTCGTGGCTACCCAACCCCCCGACAGCCATGCAGCCACACCCTCGTCCATTTCTGGTTCCTCTGACTACCAGATCCTTATGATGCGCTCCGATCCGTCCCCTTCCGCCGACCTTCACCTTCAAACTCGGTCTCGCCAGTACCCCATGCCTCCTGCTCAGTCTGCTCCCGAGCCTTCATCTTCAGGTTCTACAGAGCCTCTTTCACACCTGCCTCTTACACATCCTCAACCCAAAGTTGGGTCCACCAAAGATTCCAAAGGGTCCATTACGCCGAAATGCTGCTTCCGGTCGAGTCGCCCAATCGTACAGTATAGTAGATGATTTGGCACAATCCCCTGCTGCCATTTCCACACTGGAACTCCTCCAGTCGTGCCCTTCCCAACGGAAGGCTCTACTATCTGCCGTGGGCGCTGTTGATCCTGCTGATGACCAAATGATTGTTTTCGACGCCACTCAATCGAACCACCCTCCTCTTCCTCCTTCCGTTGCTTTCCAAATCCCAGTCAAAATCCGGAACGCCACTGTATCCCGGTGTATAATTGATGAGGGGGCATCCACCTGTGTGATGTCCGCTTCGGTTTGGAAGCAACTCGGATCCCCTGAGTTGGCCCCTTCCACGCTCACCCTTCGAGCGTGGGCTGGTCATGCCTCCTGTTCTATCGTCCGTTTCAGACCGTCCATCACTCCGCCGTGAAGACTGCGCCATACAGATGAAGTCATTGACGCCCCTCTAGACTACAACATCCTATTTGGGCGAAGCTACACCTATGCCATGTCTGCTGTCCCATCCGCGGTCTTCCGTAAGATGTCTTTTCCACATAACGGGAAGATAGTCACCATTGACCAGCTATCGTATCATGAGCCGTCGTCTCAGTCCTCCTCCGAGACGACCATCTCTTCTGTAGCCAACAAGCAAACCGTCGATTCCTTGACCAGTGTCTCCCCCGGCGTTTATAAAGATTCCACCTTGCTTGGTACTTTTCCTCACCTTCCCCCCCCTCCTATTACGGATCCCAGCTTGTCGAATATTTGCATGATGCAATCGTCTCAGGCTGCCCATAAACGGCCTACCTCGGCTAGTCCGCACCCTCCCCCCCGCCCTCCGCAACCCGCTCCTAGCCATTCATCTCCGCCAGCCGGACCTCCTCCTTCCGGCCCTCCCCCTACAGCTGGTATCCCCGAACCTCTTTATCCTCCAGGCTCGGTCCCCCCGGCCTTAACCATCTTGGAGCCGTACCTCCTGGTCACTACCCTGCTGGACAGATCCCCTTCTTGGCTCCCCCTCCCGGAGTATATTCTGTCCCCGTCATGGCCACCCTCTCTCTCCCTAACTTGACCTTGGGTATTCCGGTTTGGTACCTTGACCCCCCAGCCGCCACCCCCCCTGGTCACCCCAAACCTTACATGGCTTTGACACCGGTTCAACCGGTCCCCCTCGCTTCCTCCATAGCCACTGTGCCCCCAGCACCTCCACAGGACCCTTCTCCTGTTGTGACGGCTCCCGGAAAGACAGGCAAAGCCCGAAGGGGGGCAACCCATCACGATCCGGCCCCCCCGACATCCATTACCCCCCCACGACCACCAAAGCCCGCCATTCGATGCGCTTTGTGTGATGTCGTCGGTCATGCCACTCACATGTGTCCCGAATTGCCCCACCTCAAGCTTCTGGTCAACGAGACATTCCCCGACTCTGATCTCCCAGAAGTACATGTCACTATCCCCGACTCCCTCCCAAAACTCAAACACTTGCGCACAAACCACCCTGGTGCCTTGTGCGATTTTCACGGCCATTACACCCACCTCTGTCCCCGCCTTGACGAGTACCGTTCCTCCTTGGACTTGTACCGCCAGTTCAAGGCCGCTTCGATCGGACCAGAGGACATTCACATTCCGCCTCCCGCTTTTAAGCCAACGGAGCCCTCCGTCACCATTTTGTACCTGTCATCATCCATGCGACCATTGGGGAACATTCCATCTGAATCCTCCCCTGTTGTTTCGCTTGACCTTCCTTCAGCGGGCATCTTGGGCTCAACATCGGTAGATCCGGTATCTACTTACTCTTCGGTCACCCATTGTGACGATACGCATGTGAACCTCTCTTCTCATGATGATGATTCAAGCCACTTCACCACGTCAGGTAGTTCTTCTTCCACCAGTCACCCCATCTTCTATCACGATGACAACATTATGGAAGAAATTCCCACCCCTGACTTCATCTATTCCCCCTTACATCGAACCCATGCGTTCACACCACATCCACCTTGTGGTCATTACATCGAAACCCAATGTTTGGGTCAGGGGGCACCCACATTTGAGAGACCAAGAGAAGCCATTCTCCACCACTCTCCTAGTGTATCTGGTCGTGTTGACTCTAGACCCCGTATTCTTCCACATTTAAAAGACCCTCTAGAGTCCCATATCACTTCAGACCACCTACCCCTACATACATCACTGGGGGCATCATACGCCCCCCCATACATATACTTACGACATGCCCATAGCATGTTCCAAAAACTGGGGGGCACCATACACCCCCCCCATACATATACATCCGACATGCCCATAGCATGTTACAAACAAAATCCAAAAACTAGGGGCACCATATGCCCCCCCATACATTCTAGGGGGCACCACTTGCCCCTACACACATCCGAGAGGGCACCATATGCCCCTATATCTGGCCACTACACGACGAACGCCCTGATCCACCTGGATCTCTGTCCGAAGTGTTCCCAGATCCCTCTCTCTCCAGTTGACCTGCAACTCTGCCATACCTGCACAACCACATTCTTTTTGTCAGGGTACAGATCGGGAACACCATAACCACACACCACAACCCAACTCCCAGCCATCAAACAACACCAAACCCCCCTCATCTCCCAGGTCGCAGTTTTCTGCCATTTTCTGGACCAGGTCGCACTTGTTGCCCTAATACCTGCGTCCTGGGTCGTACTTTTTGCCCCAAAAAGTGCGACCCGGCCATAGAGATGAAGGAGGGGCTGGTTCTGGGGGTTTTGGGCCCTCAACTGCAAATGTAATCCATCAAAATGCAAGAGCAAGGTTAGGCCTCTCGCCTCCAACTGACAGATCTCGAATCCAACGCTCGGTTTGTCCGCTACGTTCGCCGCAAGATTTAGGGCCTTCTCTCCTCTCCACATTCACCACAGCAACAATAGCAAACGAATGATTTTGGAGGGAAAACCGCCTCATTAAAAGAGAACCCCTGTTTCTGCTTTCGACTGCTGCGACCACACCGTAGCTCCGTTCGACGAACCGTCAGCACCGCTGGATAGATCTCACCAAGCTCTCAAATGGGTTTTCCTTAGTTTTTGGTGATTTGATACTTCACCCGGACACATTTTTCCACGAAGGATCACTTCACCGCTCCTTAAAATCGAATTTCCTCACTTACGACACTTGTACTTGGGGCACCATATCGCCCCCTTACTTGTCCATGTTCGTGTTGATTTTCGTCATGAGTGCCCACCTTGTACTCATGCTTCTATGACCTCCCATTGGGGCCTTTATTGTGTGGCAGCACTATCTAGTCGCCCTTGCTTAGAGCATCCGAGTTGAGTCATCATTGCATTCATGGAGTCTATCCTGCATCCTTTTACACCATACTATAGCCCTCCATTCTTTTTGCTTGGTTCCTCTCTTGTGTCGCATCTCATGACCTTCAGCCCCACTGTCCCCTGTCCCTTTTTGATATTGTGTCAGTCGCTGCCATGTCATTCATGCCCTTTATGCTCTAACGAGGGAAGTCGTCCATTCGCCACTCCATCCTTCCCATTTCCACCATCATCATTAGTGTCAGTCTGTCCGTCGCTCTATTGCTCTTCTCTCGTGCCTTAGTTGAGGATCTCTCATTACCTCACCTAAGGCGAACCTCCTTCTGTCGACCTCAGCACATTTATTCCAGAAGCAAGGTCTAGAGGGCGGTGTACCTTGGTTCCAGCTTCCATTTTTGTTCGGTGCCTCGGATCAGGCAGGGGGATTTCTTACCTCCCTTTGACTTGATTGCTTCTCCAGCTCCTCTCAGCATGATCGAGATTCGTATACTGGACAGTCCAGTGACCCAGCAGCAGCTCTTGATGATTCCCGGGCGTGTGTGAGATGTCTCAGCCCTCATGAGGGGGTGGCCCTGCAGGTAGCCCCCCACATGCCCGGATGACCTCTTCATTGCAGCCTTTGATGCCGCTCCAAATTTTGATGATGTTGGCCTTAGCCACTTGCAGCACCTCTATGATTTGCATGTATCAGTCAGATTTTGTGAGCCCTTCCCCATTTACAGGGGGCATTTGGGTTGTATTTATCTCATGTACTCATATGATATTGTACTAGTCCTGGCTGTTATCCCAGGCACAGCATGTATGTGAGACTCTTCATTGTATTTTTATCTGGCTCTTGATTATGCCAGCTGTACTCTATGGTTCGGTCCCTTGTTCACCGGACACACTATTCTTTTGTACTTTGTCACGGCGGGCATAGGTATGCCTCCCCCGCCGCCTTCAGCACAGGTACCCTCTCATAACAGAGACTTGTTGCACCCGCGAGTCTCGTCTCCTCAGGGTCTAGTCCTTCAGCACACTATCTACCTCATATTTCTCTCTCTGACATACCCTTTTGTTGTCTAGTGATTGTCTTCTTACAACGTACTTCGGTCATACGATTTGCTCCCGACACTCGCACGCTGGGGGGCAATCTGTTACACCATTTTTTGGTCATCTAACTCTTCATCATTAGATGGACCCAAGTACACCATGTAAGACCAGTTTTACCCCAAGTAAAACTGCTTTCACTATGTTAATTAGGAAACCCCAAAAGGAATAATTAATTAAACCATAATTTAATTATTATTCCCAGTCATGTTTAACCCAAAAACAAAAGAAATTAATGAGATAAACCCATAGTTATCTTATTATTTTCTAGGAATAATTATTTAAATAATATTCCTTGTTAAATATGACCAAATCAACCACCATTAATCAAATAAATCATTATTTATTTGATTATATCCCAACCACTTCCTTAAAAGATAAATAAATCATTTATTTATTTATTTTTCACTAATCAAGGGATTTGACCCAAGTCAAACACCCTTTCCCTCCAACAAATAATAATAAAATATTCCATAGAGGTGGATCTAGATGTGATTAACATTATTTTAATCATGCACCAAGATCTAGAAGGACCCAATATTTTGTTATAAACAGGAGGGTTTTCCCCATCATTCTTCACCTTTTGTTGCATACTAGATCACTCTGGATCTATACACTCGGTCTCATTTTCTGCCATTGTTGCTCCCATTGAGCTCTACCTTCTACATTGGGTTTTCTACATCTACAAGAGAGAGAAAGCTTAGATCTGAAGTGCTGAGGACTACAAAGAACCCATCCCGTTGAGGAGATTTGGATACACCTTCTTGTTTCCTCCCAGGTGCCCTGTAATATAAAAATTCATTCAAAAATCGTGTTCTTGTCTTGTCTGTAGGATGCATGGAGCAAACTCTTTACTTTACTGCTTAATATCTTTCCATTTATAGATCTGTTTGTTGCAGCACTTTAACTACTAATTGCAGATCTGAAGATGTTTTTCAGCCATTATTGTTGTTAGGGCTATTAGTTATGCGTAGCTGAAGTGGTTCTTTTTCGTACGCTTCGACAAAGAATTCATACTAACAACAATGCTGCTTTCTTCTTAAGGAATCCGCCACATGGTTTTCTTTACCTTTTACATGCTAAATATCAACATCAAACTCACTTAGAAAGGCATTCCATCTTGTCTGGTGAGATTTGAGATCAACTTTCTTGAAGTAGTTGGTTAGGTTGCTATGGTAAGTTTTTAGCACAAATATGTTTCCTAGCAATTAGTGCCTCCATACATAGAGTGCATGCACTACTTCTCTTAGCTCTAGATCATAGGCTGAGTATCGCTGTTCATGCTCTTTTAAATTCCTTGATTCATAAGGCGACAAGATTTCCCCAACTCCTTCTTTACAAGCATCGGTATAAACTTTGAATTCCTTATTGGGATTAGCTACCTTCAACACCGAGGCAGTGGTCAACAAATTTTTTAATGTTTCAAAACTGTTCTGGCACTCATTAATCCATTTAAATATTTTTACCTTCCTCTGTAAAGAGGTAATTGGAAAATAAATCTTTGAGAACCCTTCAATGAAACGTCAATAGTATCCAGCCAGTCCCATAAAGGATTGGATATCTGCCACATTTTGGGGTACTTGCCATTCCATAATCGTCTTAATTTTCTCTAGATCGACCGCTATTCCCTCCGAGGAAAGAACATGGCCTAGATATTGGATTTATTCCTTGAATAAATCACATTTGTTGAACTTGGCGTATAGTTGATGTTTTTGTAACATATCCAACACTATCCTTAAGTGCTCCTTGTTCTCTTCCATGTTCCTTGAATAAATTTCAATGAATATCAACACAAAACTGTCCAAAAAGGGATGAAATATGTCATGCATCAACCTCATAATTTTTTTTGGTGCATTAGTTAAACCAAACGTTAATACCACAAACTCGTAATGCCCATATCTGGTATGGAAAGTAGTCTTGTAGATATCCTCATATTTTATCTATATCTTGTGGTATCCAGACCTTAAGTCTATCTTTGAAAATACAGTGGTCCCCTTCACCTGATCAAATAGGTCGTCAATTCGGGGTAGTGGATATCTATTTTTGACGGTTAATTTATTGAGTTGTCGATAGTCCATACACATTCGCATGGTTCCATCCTTCTTCTTTACAAACATCACTGGTGCTCCCCAAGGGGACACACTTGGTCGAATATAGCCCTTATCCAACAATTCTTGCATCTACATCTTCAGTTTGGTTAGCTCCGGTACACTCATTCGGTAGGGCGCCCTTGAAATCGGTGATGCTACTATCATCAACTCAATAGTGAAATCAATGTCCCTTCTTGGATGCAAACCTTGTACATCTTCTAGGAACACATCCCTGAAATCTTGCACTACAGGTATGTTCTCCATCATAGGAGTCTTCTCCTTAGACTTAGTAAAACCCACCTCAATGGCATATAACTGACATCCTTTTATAATACACTTATTCATTTGAAAGGTTATAATATGACGTAGTTGTAGGGGTTTCTTGATTCCTTGCATCTCCTTACGAGTCCCGTCTTGCATTCTATAATATAAACTATTTTCTTTACAGTCTACTGGTGTCTAGTGTTTCTCCAACCAATCCATTCCCAGTAGCACATCGTAGGATCCAAAAGGCAATACATTTAGATCCACATTTAATTGTTGTGTTCCAATTTCCAGTGTACAGTTTGGAACCTTGGCACAAACATTTCTCTTTGCTCCCCTGGCTAGGTATACCAACCATGGATTTTTTATTTTCTGACTTTGTAATTTACATAATTCTACTATTTTTGGGTTTACATAAATTAAACTTACACCTGGGTCAACCAAAATAGAAAGAGGTTGCGAAAGTAACTTACCTTTCAACTCTACCATCGTTGGTTGATAATCTGCCTGACAATATTCTAATATTGCGTTAATTCTAGGTATATTTCAGGCTACATCTCCCACTGTAGAAGCTTCATGTAGGTTAGCAACTGTTTCGCTCATTCCCTTCTGTGGATAGTTCCTATAATAGTGAGCCTTAGCACATCCCCAACATTGTAGAGGTGGTTTCTGGGGTTTTCCTTGTTCAGGTTTGTTGGAAGCCTCTGTAGGCCTTTCTTCTTTAGGCCACTGGGTTCTATGGTGGTTCCTTCCAAATTGTTTTCTCACTAAATTCCTTGTATAATTCTTGAACTTACCAGTCCTAGTATATTTGAATTTTGAATTACTCTTATGCCCTTTCCTTGGCTTCCAATTTTTGCCCAATTCTCCTTTTTCCTTAGACTGTTGGTAAAAAATCCTTTCTTTACGAATCGCTTTGTCCATGGTCCTTGGAATCACAAATTCAATTCGTTCTTTCATGTGGGTTGGAAAACTACTTAAGAGCCGTTGAACCTTAGCCTTTTCATCCCTCAGATATGGAACATATCTTAGTAGGGAACTGAATTTGGTTATGTACTCATCCATCGTCATCTGACCCAACTTCAAATAATGGAATTATCTAGAATTTTCGTCATAGAAATGTTATGTTAGATATTTGTCTTTAAAGTGTTGCTGGAACAAATCCCAGGTCATGTCTTGATCTTCAATGTTGTGGATGTTCTTGAGTTCCTCCCACCACAGGGTAGCCTTTTCTCTCAACTGATAGATGGCCAGTATGGCTTTAAGATTATTGTTGTACTCATAAACTTGAATGTACTTGTTCATATTAATCAACCATGCTTCAGCCACCTCCTCCGCTTCCCCATCAAACGGAGGTGGTTTAATCTTCCAGAACTCACCTTGTACTTCCACTTTTTTTTCTTAATTTCTTTTGTTCCGACACATTACCAGACTCAGCCTCATTGTAGTTTCTATTCTTGTTACTTCGCTTTGAATGGATTCTTTCCATTCTGTTAGTGGTTTGGTCCCTGTATTTTCGTTTGTTTCCTTCCTGCATGCTTCTATCAGGACTGGGTTGTATCACCCCCTGATTCTATTTTTCAGAAAGGCTCTTGAGTATCCTTTCTTGCTCTTGCATTAAGCGCCCATTATCACTTCTAACCTGGACCATTTCTTCCTGTAGCTTCTACACAGTGCTTAGCAGAATACTGGTCTGGTGTTGATGTTTCTCCAGCAGACTACTAGTCTTCTGGTGATGATCCACACTTAGTTGAATCCACATTTCAGGATTCATTTTCTGCTGGGGTTCGGGTGTAGGTTCCCCTACATTCCGGGGTTTTTGCAGTGTTGATCACCTCCTCATGTTTTCTTCTACAATATTATTTATTTTCTGTGTATCATTTACACACAATTTATCATGTTAGGTGACCCCTAGGGTCCTAGCATGCGAATGCTGCTCTGATGCCACTTGTAATGTTCACCATAACCAAATATGAAAAAAAAAAATTTCTTTTACCATGTTATAACTAGCTATGCGAACACATATAATTACCAACCATATTTATCTGATTTTCTACAGATTATACATCAAACTTCTTCTACATATGGCTACTTAAAAAATTTAGCTCATACAGACTTCTATGCAATTCTATATGACATAACTATGATCCATATCTATGCGTATACTTAACAATAGAAAACACAACGTTTCTTAAGTCTTAATACAAATTCCCCTTTATTCGTAACAGAGATTAAGATTTGGGAGTTAGCCACATACATACATTGCATGAATCAACAACGAAGTTTTATAACATACACAGGTCAAACAAAAATAGCACAGAAATCCAAACCAAAGTTTGAATATGCAGGAGTTATTTACCGGAGGGTCCATCCGTAACTCTGACCAATCAACGGGCAGTCGCACTTCGCAATCCCTGCAATATAACTTTAAAACATTAAGAGCTAGACCTTAAGTTATGCGCAATGCAATGTTGCGCCACATCGACACGTGGCTTCCCGCACTATGCATCACAAATCTCTTAAATTCCCTTGTGATTTCCCTTAGCGTTAACCTTCACAAATTTCAATTTGCAATCACTGCCTCTAATCTCTACCATTCATTATTGGCTAGATTTGACAGCCTCTGCTATGCCTCCACCACAAAACTTTGCATCACTAACAAAACTCTTTAACTTGCAAAGTGAGTCTAAATCGCTAAGCTCTGCGATATGGGATGTCACTCCGCCTGCGGTATGATCCTCAGACATTGATCAGTTGGATCCAATCGCTCCCTTTATGCCTATAAATATTATTGATATCTACTCCACGGTTAACACATTATTCGACTCAACAAGGAATAAGCAGGGTTTATGGTACCGCCGTGCCCACAAATCCAATTAATATGTTCTCTGCAGTTAACATAGTATTACATTCAACGAAGTAAAGTGCAACGGTTTCTGTGTGGTAGATACCTATAGGTATCAACTATTATTTTCTGGGTTTCTTCCTCACATGCCTTTCTTTCTAGTCCAGAAGTTAATCTATTGCATTAGATATAAAGGAGACTTTTCTACTATCTTGACTGTAACATTTTCTAGGTCACGGACATAATCTCCCTAAAACTAATAGTTTCTTCCAAATTTGTACCTTTCATATATATATATATATATGGTTACGTCTCTATATAGGCCAGACTGTGGTTCCAAAATTTTTGTATTTCTACTTTAACAGTCAGGCTAGAATTTACAACTTATTCATATAGTTTGTTACACAGTCCACAAATATTCATTAGTTCCACAACAAGTCCAGAACATAATATAAAAAATACACATAATATAATGGAGATAGATACAATTTTATACTTGACATGCAAAGTGTAAAATTCTTCTTTCCATAATCTAATAAACAACACCCATATCGAAAGTGTGTCGGTATAACAACATTTCTTTATTTCAAACAAATCTGAATACATAACAGCATTAAAATAAATTTGTTTACTTATCTCACATAAGCTCTACTGATGATGTCCTCCCTACCATGAGCGAGGCAATTACGTCCTCACTCCCCCCGTGCTCCACACCTGAGATGAGTAGGTTGACAGAGATTCCGAAAGAGACCTCGGGACCCCTAGTCCAGTCTTACTTTCCAGGAATTTTTACAGGAATGTTAATTTTTTCCATTGGTCTTTAATAGCTCAGGAAATCATCACTCTCTTCCCTTCCTCAATCACTGAACAAAACACCTTTTCCTCACTGGGATGTACTTTTTATCCATAGAGGAAAAGTAATTGTCTTTAACTGTTTTTCTGTTCAACCACTTCTCAATTCATGGAATACTTTTATCATCAATAGTTTTAATTTTTTTTATGAAAACACTAACCCATCATTAGATTTCATTTCAACATAACATAATTAATTCATGATCATCACTTAATATTTTCCTTAAAATAAATAAATGTTTTTGTCTCTTAAAAATAAAATAGCATAAAAAATAGTTAGCACTTAAGCCAGTTTTCACACACATCCAAGACCAACTATGGCTGAGTCTGAACTGCATCTGATTACTATAAAACACTCTAGCTTATTTTAGGGTCTTATTCTAATATTTGAGTATTTTGGACTTTGTATAATTTGATTCATATGAGAGTATCACATAGCAAGAATTTATTCTATTTTATTTTTGTATTTAAAATTATATATATCTAAAATATAATTAATACTTTAATTTATTTATCAAAAAATTAACCTTTTAAAGTTAACAATATTAATTATTTAAAATTTATAATGATGGATACAAATAATTGTCAATCAAATTTAACCGGTTTCCTATTATATTTGATTTTAATAGGAGGAAAAGAGATATGGAAATGTCCCAAAGATGGTTGAATGGAGGAAAAGGGATTTGGAAATGTCTAAAATATGATTGAATTGAGGGTGGAAATGTCAAAAAAGATGTTTAGTTTGGGTGGTGAAAGCCCGTTAACATAGTTCTGCCACGTTAAATTTCTTTGAATGACAACTTTGCATTATATCATGTTAAAGATATTTTTCATGGGAAAGGATACAGGTTTTTTCGTCTTTATTCTTTAAAGAAATATCTTAAATTATTTAATGAATATATATATATATATGTGTGTGTGTGTGTGTGTGTGTGTGTGTGTGTTTCAAATAAAAGTTGTATTATATTGTTCCAATTTACATTAAAAAATTATAACTAGCATTTGCACCAAAAGGGTGCAAAGTCACGCCGATAGAAATGTAGATGAATTTAGAGTGATGTAGAGGTAGCACTGCAGGAAACAACGATGTGGACATGGAAGGCATGAGGAATTAGGAGGTAAGGGGTGGGGGGGAATGGGAAGGAATTGGTGTGTGTGGGACATGGTTGTGTTATCAAAATCTAGCTAGTTGTCAGGGCCATCAAATGCCCTCATAAAAGTACCAAGGAGATAGAGATATGCAAAAAGATAATAGGGAGGACAATGAATTAAACAGGTAAGTAAATACTTAGAAATTAAATTTGTTGAAATAGGAGACAAAAGAGGAAGAAGAAATGGAATTGTTGAAATGCACCCTATCAAATTGATTTTATATGATTATGTCTTTGTTGAGGTTGGAGGGGGGTGATTTTCGTTTTTGCCTCTTTATGTTAAAATGATGGATATATCAACACATGTGAAACACATTAAGAAACTGGAAAATGACATCAAAGATAAGTACACCATTGTTTACATGTCTAAAACATAATGCCTAGACAACTCTTTTCAAGCAATCTAGCCCTTCAGGGCTCTGATTATCCACTCAATACAGAATTTGTCTTAAATATAACTTGTTGAGAACAACCATATCATCCTGAGCTCTTGAGGTACAACTTAAACTCAAGTCGATTCTATGAAATTATTTTTTAATTCAAAACCAACATAAAGAAATGTCCTCAAAGATCCCACTAGCATCTCATAGGCACCTCAAGATGGCACCGAACAAGAAGAATAATAAACATGATTGATTGTTAAAGTTTTGGTACAAATATCAAAGAATATTGATTTTAATCAACTTCTCAACTTTTTTTTTCTACTTTGTCAATCATCATAACCCATAAAACCCATAACTCCTTCGACAAATCCTAGACAACAAAGAGATGTAAAAAAAAAACCTTAAATAGTGTGTCAAGTGGAATCCATGTACATCCTTTGTTTAAGAATAATGTTAGCCTCTTTTTAACACTTTAAAATGAATACTTGAAAGTAATATCAAGAAAATTCACTCTATTCTCTATGATTTTTTTATCATCAAGAGAGAGGGGAACAAGTCATCTATGAAGTAAGAGTTATCCTTGCTTTGGCTTGAGAAGAGGAAATTATTAAATGAGACTTGGATCAATTCTTTCCACAAATAGATATTCTAGTGCTTTGAACATTGATATAGTGCATGGGATAATGGAGAACCTTCTCTGATAGATTTGAACAAGCCCATAACTTCAAATCTAGATCAATGGATGGAAAGATACATTTATTTGTGTGTCATGGAAAATGTCGCGAAAACTGTGAAGAAAAAGTAGTCAAATTCCCATGCCTTGGGCATTAATAAAATAAAAGATTACCACATTCTATCATAAGCCTTTTTTTAAATAAATTTTAGTCAACCTAGTGTTAAGGTCTATAAATCTAACCCATTTCATGCCTAATCCATTCTTAATAATAAGAATTGGAATAATCATAATAATCTAATTTTAATGTCATGGCTAAGCCAACACCAATTTGGTGTATGGGACCATCTTGTTTTTAGGACAAGGGACCCTGCCCTCACAATGATTTAATGGATGAAGTCTATAGAGGTGTATATACTCTACCCTGCTCCCAATTCGAACCTATAACCTATTAGGAATAAACACATGTCCTTACCCATTAGGCCCACTCAAGTTGTACATGTAATGAACCATAGTACTTTGACTTGATAATATGGGAATAATATGCTCAGCTCCAAGGCAAGGGCCATTTTCAAGACCTTATAAGACACATAAGGATGCGATGGGCCTACAACCATAGATCAACCCTGATGATCAAACCTAAATGGTAAACCTTATTGAATAATACCTTTGTTTAATTTTACCCAATAATTGTTTTCTCACTACTACCTTGTGCACTAGTAGAATGTATATGCTCACAAACCCCTAAATAGCCTTTTAAGCTACACATGGAAATATCAGGTGATTGAATATATGTATGCAAGACTGAATATATGTATCCAATACAATTACAAGTATTTAAAATAAATAACAATTTAAATATTCTAAATGGACAACATTTATTTATAATAATAATAATAATATATTTTCAAGGTCACAACTTAAAAGAGACACCAAATTGCAGTATGAGATAACTTGTGAGGGTACAAGAAGTTAAGAAAGAAAGATGAAATGTAAAGGAACATTATAAATTGTTTCATTGTCAGTCCTTATAACTTAATGGGTAATTGGGTATGCATGCAAGTGAAACCTGTTAGTGAATAAATATAAGGCACATTTTTTCCACAAAAGGCATCATCCCAGATTAATATTTCATTGTATAAGGTTTGATCAGGATCAAAAATTGGGCTTGAAAAACCTTATTATTGGAATTCACTGGTTAAGGCACAATTTTTAGGCACTACATCAATCACCCCCAATCAGATTTAAAAGAGATGGCCCTGATGCAGTTTTCTATAACATAACATAATTCTACTGTATGTTATTACAACACTAGGAAAATTACAAATTTTGCAAGATAAATTATTGGGAAGTTGTAGTTGGTTTATACAAAGAGATCCCATAAAAAAATACAAAGCAAACTCTTCAAATTAGACACATCTACAAGAAAGAACAATTATTTTATCCAACTAAAGGTTCTGATTGATCTAATTTTCTATTCCATGCATGGGCCATGCATGGTCACGCTTATCCATGCTACATGCACCAAGTCAGACTGTCAAGATTGTAGGTTGTTGAATTTCTATGGGAGACCTACTACACTCTCTATAAGTCCTACCAATATGGTATCACCTCTACCATGCCATGTACCTTCTCCTACATTATTCATTTCAAAGGTCCTTGTTTCTTTGGCACATTAAACCCATAACCATTAGAAGCTTCAAAAGCTACAATAGGGAAATATAAAATCCTAAGTTTTCACATAACTGAAAAAGAGTACAACATGAACACAATAGATGATACATGCAGTCATCCAGGGCATTATCACTACCCTGCAAGTGTATTAATTAAAGTTAGAAAACATTAGTGGCACATACAATAATACTGCATAGTTAGGAGAATCTACCACACCATAGTGGATATTAAGATGATCCCACTTTTGCAGCAAATAAAAACACAAACAAGACAAATGCATATCCATTCCCTACCCTATGCATGACATTATGATCAAAGAAACATATGCACAAAATTCCAAAGAGAATATCCACTTTAAAGGATAAATGTACATGTGAGTTCCTTCGTGATTTCTATTATTAACATAGATAAATGTAAATGTGAAAATAGTAAGATGATGAAAAAAAAATACAAGGACAAACTTATTGAATATTTTTGCATATATGGACATTATTTCCTTCAGGGCCTAGACATAACATACGATGATTTCTGAATAACCTGAAATATGTTTCAGATAGTAGGAATCTTATTACGTTGTCTGCAATCGATTATGTGAAACCAACTGAACAACTCCGTCATAGTTCTATCAAAACCTTTTTGGCAGATGTATTTCATTAGCCCTCTTCCTAGCTCTGAATCATTACTTCTCCCAATTATTACCACTTGGGAAAGCACATATGATCTTCTATGGAAAATGAGACAAACCCCCATGGAAAATAATATCTACTATGGGTATTTTCTTCAACATTTACACTCACATTTTGATTTTGTGGGAATGTCAACATCAATGTTTTTGTCCTGTGGATCTTCCCCCCTCTGCATTGATCTGAAGTTGCTACTGCAAGGATCAACATCCAGCAATATGTGTACAACTTCTCTCATTGTTGGCCACAGTGCCGGGACGTTGGAGGTACCGTGTACTACTATTTTGAAGACTTTGATCATTTCTTCCAGAAAGGGGTCGCAAATATTTGAGTCGAGAGCTTCCAGAGCATATTTTTGGGAGCATATCTCGTGTGAAATCCAGGATACAATATCTCAATATTCTCCCAACCCTAGCTCAATTAATTGTTTTCCAGTTACAAGCTCCAACAATACCACACCAAAACTATTAACATCACTCTTTTCTGTAATGTTCAGAGTGTATGCATATTCTACATAGCAAAAAAGGATCTCAAAACTCAACCACTGAGAACAAATATATACATCCAAGTATAAATGATATTTGAGAAAGGTTAGAATCTATAATTGTAAAGCCTATGAAAACCTTGAAAAAGACTAGTCTTTTTTGTGTCAAAGGTGCAAACTAGGGAAACACAATACTAAGCTGAACATACCAGAAGCAATGTAGCCATGGGTGCATGCAAAAACTACTGTAAAATCATTTCCGGCATGAGTTGAAGAATTTTGGAAATCCTAAAATCATCGATCTTTGCCTCGTAAAATTTACCCAACAAAACATTGGAAGGTTTTACATCTCTGCGGATTATTGTAGGCAAGCAATCATGATGAAGATATGCTAATCCATGAGCTGCTCCAAATGCAATCTTGTACCTTATTGGCCAATCCAAATCCATGCCACATCTATTTAATGTCTTCTCCTCGTTATTTTTGTTCAAAGCATCAAATAAGTTTCAATTTGGCATGTATTCACATACTAATAGTTTTGAATTACCATTTTACAAATAACAATAAAGCTTGAACATATTTTTATGCTGAAATGTTCCCAAAATTTCCACTTCTACCTTTATCAAATTTTCTATCTCATTTTGGTTATTTTTGTTGATGTTCATTGTCAATATTCGCTTTACTGTTGCAGTTTCATTGTTCTGCAATGGGACATGATAAACCTTGCTTGATCCACCATTTCCTATGACATTCTCTTCATCTAATAAAGCCTTCCAAATCTCTTCCTCAGAGATGCTTAAATTCTGAAAAGATTTCAAGGTACAAGAAGAAGTATCCCTTTCATCCATCAAGTGAAGTTGATTTTGACAATATCTTCACTGAAATTGTATCTTATTCCAATCACAAGAAATAACATTGTTGTGCCAACAATGAGCCCCAAGATAATTCCCATTTGTTTGGCTTCTTTCGCTTGATGATAATAAGAGCAAGCCTTAAGTATATTGTCATTATAATTATTATCATTTCCAGAGCTATTAGCACAGATCCCTAGATTTCCCGAAAAGTTATGTCTGTTTACCTCATTAATGAGTGAATGTGGAACAACCCCACTTAACTCGTTATTTGAAAGATCAAGAAAACTAAGCTTTAATGCGCCAAAACTGCATGGAATTGAACGAGATATTTTGTTGTTTGAAAGATTTAAGGAGTTCAGATCAGAAATAGATCCCAGTGACTCTGGAATTGATCCTTGCAAATCATTTTCTGCAAGATTAACAACAACCAAAGAAGTACAAGAAAAAAATTCCTCAGGTATGGATCCCTCAAACATGTTGTTATGCAAATACAGATTATTCAACTGCTTCATGTTGCCTATTTCCTTGGGTATACCAATAGCTTTTCCATGTCGATCTCTGGTACCAGAAACCCAGAGAATTGGTTATTCTGAATATATAACTCTGATAATTCCTCTGCATTGCGATCTCAGAACCAATTTCACCAACAAAATTATTGAAGCCTAAATCAATCATGTTAACATTTGGCAGTCCCCAAATTACTTTGGGCACTGGACCACTCAGATTGTTGTTGTTAACTGTGAAGCGAACCAAAGTTTTGTAATCTCCATAAGTTTACGGTAGCTCTCCAGTTAAAGAGTTATAGATAACGAGAGTTTTTTTCAGATTTCCTCCTCTACAGATATCTTTTGGTAGCTGGCCACTGAACTGGTTCTCGGAAACATCGCGCTAGACCCGAGCCTGAAAAAAATATGCAAGAATACTGGAAATAATGGAGAGCATATGCAAAGAAGAACACAAATTGCTAGCAGTAATTAACCCTAAGAAGAACAACGCTCGGTGGCAGTAATTAATCTTAAAAATTTGGTGTGACACGTGTTCAAGATTGCGTTGAGGACGAGGAATCTGAACAATGTCACCACCGAAAGCCTCACAATATAAAGCCTATCGGCTTGATTAAAAATAGAATTTAAAAAACGTATATAATTTATAAGGCAAGCTTGAACCAAGTAAAAATCTTGATATCAAATTTCGTTTTCTTGGCATTTTAAAATAACTTGGCAATTTTTCCTTTATTTATTTGATTTTATATAAATGTGACTTGAACAGTATGTCAAATAGTTTTATTTATTTGATTTTATTTGAGTGTGAGTGGAAGAGTATGTCAAATAGTAAGTAAATATTGGTATATTTTGTGTTCTATTTTTTATATAAAAAAATTTAAAATATTTCTATTTATTGATTGCTGTTTTAAGATTTTTAATTTCTTTTAAATAATGTGTAAATTTCCTTACTTATTAATATAATTAAAATTATATATATACATATATGTATATTAAATAAGATAAGGAAAATAAAAGTTATTAGATTTTTTATTTTTATTTTTTAAATATCTTATTTATAAAAGAAAATTTAACTAGTCTAGTTATTAGAAATTCATTACAATATTATTATTATTCATTTTATTTTATCAATATTATTAATGGATTATACATAGTATTAATAAATTAGTTATATATATTATTTGAAAAAAGGAAGACAATGCAATTTCATTCTATCTAAATTTATTTTACAATTTAAAAAATATTTATTTTTAATATTTATTTATTACATATTATTTTGAGATTTATTTATATATAAAAATATAATGGGAATAGAACAAAGAAAATTTTAGGGGCTAATATTTATAGGTGGGCTAGTTTTTCATGTTTTTTCCTAAAAAAAATTCACCAATTTCCCAAATTTTACAATAAAAAATTATTTTACCTTAAAAATCACCAAAATTTTATAATACAAAATTATTTTAACTTAAAAATTGCCAAAATTTTCTAATATAAAATCATTGGAATATAAATATTTCTAAAAAAATATCACCAAACAATTTATAGCTTTCATATTAGGGACTAGTAATATTCGCAAGGTTTCTAAACTTTAATATAAACATCAATCCTTAAAATTTTCCCTAGAATAGAGTCACAAAAGTAATTTAATTACTGACATTGAATGTTACCAGGAAAATTTTTTAAAAATTGGAAGTCCTGTCCTCATCCCTCACATCCACAAGCTTTCCAATCAAGGTCAAGGAAGGGTTCCTTCAACCATGGACTCAAAGCCTCATTATTCCTATTTTTAAAAGTGCGGATACAAATAACCTCTCTAATTATCGGACAATTATGATTAGCCCTCTCTTATCCATGTTATATGGATTTTATTTTGGAAAAGAAGATGAGCATATGGCTTGAAAGTGAAGGTAAGCAGGCTAAAGGCCAAGCGGGTTTTACAAGGCAACACTCAACAATGTACCACCTCGTTACACTTAGGATCATTGTGGAGGAATGTCGTAATGATAAACGCAATCTCTTTTGTTTCTTTGTGGACTTTAGAAAGGATTTCGATAGGGTACCTAAAAATAAACTATGGAATAGATTAGAAGAGATAAAGGTTCCTTTCAAGTTGAGAGTTGCCGCTATAAGGTTATAGGAGAATGTAACTAACAAGTTTAAGAGTAATGAGGGGTGGTCGAAATATATTAAGTGTAATATCAGAGTTAAACAAGGTTTCCCCCTCTCCCCTACCCTATTTGACATTTACATCGACAATATCGAAAGTTATTTAGAGGAAGCAGTCTGTGCTGGCACGATCTTAGCTGGAATAGTCATCATCCTTCTTCTCAATGCTGGCAATATTGTTATTTTGGCAAGGTGCCCATTTGATCTTGATAAGAAAATTAGACTTATTAATGATTTCTACTCTACCATGGGTATGGTTGTTAACACTAACAAAACAAAATTTATGATTATCAAATCCAAGAAGGACAATTATGCTAATTTTTTCTATGAAAATAGCAACTTGGAGGAAGTGTCTTCTTTCAATTACCTAGGAATTGATATTCATCACAAGTTCAACAAGAACTATAGCATCGATAAAAGTATTAATGGAGGGTGGAAAGCTTATTTTGATTTTGAAAATAATTGTAAAGCAACAAACCTTATGATGTGGGATAAAAAAAAAGCTCCTCTTTGAAATTTTAGTCACTCTTGTTACCTTGCATAGATGTGAGGTTTGGGCTTGCAACATCTCTAGAGAATCCTCGAGAAATATTGAGCAAATCTAGAAGCGTTTTATAATGTATAACCTCAAAATTAAAAGTAATACACCCTATCCTATTCTCCTTATGGAAGTGTGTCTTTCCCGTATTGAGAGCCTAGCTATGACTAGGCTCCTATTGTACAAGCACAAAATCAATAACATGGGAGACCATAGACTTCCTAAGCTAGCTTTAAATTCCATCCAGAACCAACTAAGGCTCAAATGAGGTTTGTATAAAGATACCAGTGCCTCGTTAAACCATTGAGAGATCGATGAAAATGTTGCATTGCAAAATATTGATAACATTAAAAATATTGTTACTTCTAAGTTTAAAGAGAAAATGTGGTGTGAGAAAGATTTAGAGGCTAAAAGAAAATTAAGATATTATAAGGAGGTCATCAACCCTACTCTAGAAGATAAAAAGTATATCTCTATTCTAACTAGCTCAAAGAAAAAAATTAATATAGCCAAGATAAGAACGAACTCTCATGAGCTCCATAGTGAAACGAGTTGTTGGGTAGTTCCTAAAACACCATGGGTGGAAAGGATCTGCCATCTTTGTGAGAATATGAACATCGAGGATGAAAATCACTTCTTCTTAGAGTCCCCTGTGTACACCCACATTAGATCTCAATTTCATAATCTTTATTGCAATACCAACATTCCTAGCCTTTTAACATGTCAAAATTATAGTGAGCTCGAGACGCTTCTCTCCAAGCTCTTTGAGCATAGGAGTACAATTTTAAAATAAACTAAATAAATTGTTTCTTTAGGTCTGATAGACCAAAGTTTGGTCTCAGTGGACGTTAACCATCATCATCTTTATAAAACATGAGATTTAAGATTGAAATCTATAATGTGTCAAATCACACAAAAACAAAAATGAATATATAAATAAAATATGAGTATATATAATTAAATTATTATTTAAAAACATGTATACTCTTATAAAATAAATGTATGAAAAATAATTATTTTTAAATAAAATATCATTATTTACTAATAATTAATTATATAAAATAAATATTAAATGTAATCTGATATATTTTCTTATATAAATTTAATAATACCAAATATAATTAAAATTAAATTTAATAATAAAAAATATTTTATTTAAATTATTCATCATTATGGTTAAGTTATTAATAATTTGTAAAATCAAATTTAGTAATAAAACATATTTATTAAATTATTTATCAGTATGTTTAAATTATTAATAATTGGTATAATCATCCATCTATAATTAATTAAAATCAAAATTGCTCCCATTAAATTACATAATTTAAATAATTGCATTATACATAATATTATTCACAAATTAAGTTTAATATCTAAATGAGATATGTAATAAAATTATTTCATAATAAATTAAGAAATATATATCTTAATATCATCAAGTTGCATAACTTACATAATTATACTATATTATAGGTATTGTTATATCAATATTAAATTGCTACATTTTAAATTAAAAACAATACTGTAACTTACATAATTATATTTTATATGGTATTACATGTATAGTGACATCAATATATTTTAATATTTGATGAGCATTTTTTTTTTCTATAGAAAATTGTTAAAAAAATTAATAAATAATTTTTAATTAAAAAATTATAAATATATAAAATAAAATATATTCATTTACTATTTTAAATAGATAATAATAATTATTAATATTTTCTAAATTATTAAAATTTATATTTTTTCAATTTAATTTTAATAAAAATTATTTCTTTAAATAAAAAATAAATAATTTTTTTTTTAAATATTTAAATTAATTTTAAATTTTTTTGAAAATAATATATGAATTTTATGATACTAAAAAGTATATATAAATGTTGTTTCGCATAAAAATTATTATTTTCTCCACTCATGTTTAATTTTATGCATTCTCCTTTCTCCAAAAATATCCTCAATTTCTTCTTTTCAACTGATGAGAAGTCTGAAGATGATATGGCCTATGATTTTTTTTTCGGAAAGTCCCATAAAAAAGCTTGAATAAAAAGAAATAATGATATTCACTTAGAAAAGGATGAAAAATATATAGAACTTGGAACCCAAATTTCTATCAAGGAAACTTTGAACAAAGTCACTAGAAAATCGAAGAAAAAGGTTAGCATAACCACTCTCAAGGGGGTTTTCCTAAATATCTAAGTAAATGATGAAGGTTGCGTCCTTGAACTATGGGGAAATGGAAATGACAAAATAACAGTAGAAGTTATAAGTTTATATAAGGAAGAAAAACCCCTAAATATATTGCTTTAGGAGACAAAGATGAATGAGGATGAAGTTTGTCCAAAGGAAGAAGCATTTGGAGAGACTGTGGGGACTTAGTCATTAGATCCAAATAATATTCTAAAGTAGTATGCACTTTTTTGGGTCCTTATTCATTTCAATAAATTTAGGAATCGAAATTGCCGCACTAGATAGCAATCAATCTCCTCAACTTTCCTACCTAAAAGGTGTGTATTGTTGTTAATGGATATATGTTCTATCTTATCCACTGAAATTATCGAATATTATCAAGAAAAATTATGTTGTTGGAACTCCTTATGTAGTATGGGTGACTTGAATCATGAAGCTAACTTCATTTTTGGAGGTGAGAAGAAAGGAGGTTCACTAGTCAAAGACCCATCTCAAGAATATATAGAAGATCTCATCGCTAATATGTATTTGACAGACATAAAAATATCTAAGGGTAAATTCAGATGGAATAACCATCATGCAGGTCTAAGTTAGACATGTTTTTCATTAGCAGTGATTTCCTAGAGTAACACTTCTCTTTTTCCTCCAGGGCTTTCACTTGGGGAATCTAAAACCACAAATAAATTTCTTTAGAAATTCGCGATTCAATGGATTATGGTACACTTATTTTAAATTTAAATCTCCTTTGAATTTCCACCAAAGGTATCTCTTATATTATTTCCAAGTCTTAGAACATCCAGGTAATTGGCTCCCCATATTTCATTTGAGAGAAAAATATTAAGGCCGCAAAAATGTCCCTAAAAAAATAGGTAAATAAGATACCAAGAAAGAGAATCAAAATTTATGATCGAAAAACCAAAATTTCATCCAGGATCTCTTGCAAAGGTTCAACCACATCGAGCCCTAACTCCTTATACCTCGATTTCGTTGGGTACATGCAAAGAATGATAAAGAAAGAGTAGACCGCTCTGATACCACTGATCTAGACTTATGCATGAACGAAATAAAATACAGAAATAAACATAAACACAGAGATGAATCAGAAATAAGACTTCATTTCATTTATATCACATAACTAAAATATGCTTACAGACAAAATGTAAATAAACTAGCTAGGGCATTGGTAGCTTATCTCTGAGAAGAGATGTGGTATCTACAGGCCTCTGAAATTTGTTACAATGAGGCTCGAAGGCCTAATTATTATTGAGAAACAATGTAAAACCCTAAATATCCAAAAACATAACACTAGAAGATGAAGTGCCAAAACAATTGGCCCTGTTTGGGTAAATTAGTACATCAACTTCCTAAGGTCTTAACTTTGGCATACGATCTCCGTTTGACGTGAACAATACCTTATTAGAAATATATATCCAAGTAATACCACTTTTGAGTGAGAAACATTGGTCAAATACCCATGTTTCTCTCAATTTTCCCCAAAAACGTCGTTTAGGGCCGTAAAATGGCTCCGGAAGTTTAGGCTCCGAAGAACTGCTAAAAATAGTAAATTTTGTTGCAATTATGGAAATGGAAAAACTGAAAGAAACAATGGTGGGGTTCCAAGTATAATATGTGAGTGGCCACCAATATCCACATGGATCAAGGTGTTTGAGCAAGGGACATCATATTAAGGGGAGGGTCATCATGTTCAATTTTTGGTGGTTAATGTCTAAATGGAAAAATGGGGAGCTAGTGAATGCAGGTTGTTGGAAACGGGACATAAATGGTATTTTAAAAGTTGAGGATGATGGATAATGATGATGGGATAGGAGTAAATATATAAGATGATGACTAGGAGTGGGTGTAAATTGTTAATTATTTATAGAAAATATTAGTTATTATGAAGTTAATTATTGGCTTGGTTTACTTGTCGACTTAATATTACATTATTCTCACTGTTGGGTATGTGTTATATTATTTCCACGATTAGTGGCACGTGCAGGGGGGTCACAGAGGGGGTGGCAGCCCCCCCTATTCAGGATCTGGGGCAGCTCCCTAAGAAAAAAAAATTCGACCCTATTTTTTGATGGGAAAACCTGTCAATGGTTTTGTGCATGGGTTTGCACATGGTTTTAGGGCATGATGATTTTTGGCCCCTGGTATGTTGTAGATCCGATCAAGGGAATTACAGTTATGTTCTAATCCAGGGTTAATGGATTAGGGTTTATGTATGCTTCGGCGTGTATATATATGTGTTGTAACATTTGGTATCATTCAAAGACAAAGCACATTGATGTTCAATATCACTTTGTGAGAGATATGGTTGACGATAAAAGGGTGTTGCTGGTAAAGGTGGATATTTTGAAGAATGTTGTATATTCATGGATGAAGGCTGTGAGCACTCAGAAGTTCTCTTGGTGTAGATAAACAATGGGTGTTGCAGAGCTGGGCTAATGACTAAGCTCTCCTATGGCCCCCTACGGAAAGAAAACAACAAGTGGGATAATGTTGGGTATGTGTTATATTCATTCCACTATTAGTTGCATGTGCGGGGGGGCGATAGCCCCTACTATATGTTGCGCCGAGTGTAGCAGAGGGGGCGACAACCCCCCTATTTGGGGTCTGGGGCAGCACCCCGAGAAAAAAAAATGGACCCTATTTTTCTGTGGGCAGACCCACCCATGGTTTTGTGCATGGGTTTACACATGGTTTTGGGGCATAATGGTTTTCATCCCCTGGTATTTTGTAGATCCGGTCAAGGGAACTACGGTTATGTTCTAATCCAGGGTTAATGGATTAGGGTTTATGTACGTTTCGACATGTATATATATGTGTTGTAACACTAAAAGGAATATAATGAAAAATCAAGCTGGTAGTCCTGATTTTGGATCTAGGGGAAAATATATATGTATATCTATTTTATGTTTTATTCTCTCACTATTGTTTATTTTATATTTTTAATATTCATTTGAAGATAATTTTTTGTAGGGTTAAATCCTACATTTGGTATCAAAGTTGTTTCGGCTTCAAGGGGACACCTTTGCTGCTGAGGGGTTTTTTGCTCAGGTCTGTGGTAGACCCTGTTCAGTGGGAGATCTGTGGGATTGATTCTTGCGGTGAAAGAATATGGCAAGCAGTGGAAAGATAGAGATTGATAAATTTAATGGTCAGATTTTTGAGTTTCGGAAGCTCAAGATGGAGGATCTGCTAGTGGGTACATATCAGTGGATCACGGTAGATCCGGGTATTAAACCAACGACAACGTCAGATGAAGACTGGAAGAAGTTGGATCAGGAGGAAAAGAGAACAATATTGTTGTGTGTCTCAGATTCATTATTGCTGAATGTATCTGGGGAAGCTATGATGAAGTATTTGTGGGACAAGATAGGGACTTTGTACCAATCTAAGTGTCTAGTGAATAAATTGTTCCTACAAAAAAAATTGTATAACCTTAGGATGAAGGATGGAGACTCGGTGACAGAGCATATGAACACCTTCAATACTGTGGTAATTCAGTTTTTATCTGTTGATATTAAAATCTCAGATCAAGATAAGTGCATCAATTTTTTGTGTTCTCTACCAAATTCGTGGGATAGTCTGGTTATTGAAATATGTAGCAATACAACTACCTTGAATTTTGATGACATTGTCTCATCCTTGTTGTCGGAGGAAATGAGACAGATAAATATAGAGGGCTAGAATGGAGATGCCTTATCTGTATTAGGAAGGTCCTAGAACATAAACAAGAATAAGGTTTCGAGTCAGACATATAAATCTAGAGGGAGATATAAATCTCCAGGAAAGTTAGTAAAGGTGTGATAGAAATGTAGAAAGGAATGGCACTACAAAAAGGACTACAGGTCTGAATCTCCTAAGAAAGGAAAGGGGTATGATGATGCTTCTTCTACATAGGAAAAAAACACCTTAGATGAAGGTGGGGATGTGTATTTGGCTTCTTCCTCAAATACACACATAGATCATGAGGCATGGTTGATTGAATCAGGATCATCATTTCACTTCACTCCCCATAGGGAGTGGTTCTGCGAGTATGAGAAGTATGACGGTGGTGATGTCTTCTTAGGGATGATAGGAAGGCAATAATTGTCGAACGTGGAAAAGTCAGGTTGAAGCTGCAAGGTGGAAGGATTAGAACACTTCCTAGTCTTATACATATTCCTACATTGGCTAGAAATCTGATTTCTGTAAGCAAGATGGATGATGCAAGTGTAAAAATAGTGTTCGAGAAAGATACCTATGACATGGTTAGGGGAGCATTGGTATTATTACGAGGCCTTGGATTGGAACTCTGTACAAGCTTTAAGGTAGCACTCTTATTAATGGGTGCAACAGTTCTTTGGTTCCTGAAAGTGGAGCGGAAAGCCTAGTGGTCTCTGGAGAAAAGACCATGCTATGGCATCAAAGGCTTGTACATATTGGAGAGAAGGGCTTTCAGATACTGCATGGAAATGTTATGATAGAAGGTATGTCTAATTTTTCTCTATATTTTTATTTCTGTGAACATTTTGTATATGGGAAGCAGAATCGGATGAGTTTTCCTTTTGGTGCTAAGAGGATGAACAAGATATTAGAGCTTGTGCATAGTGATGTGTTTTGACCTGTGTCAGTTCCATCACTGGGAAATTATGTGTACTATGTTTCATTCATAGATTACTTCTCAAGTAATACATAGATATATTTCTTGAGGAAGAAATCTGAAGTCTTTGAAAGATTTAAAGAATTTAAGGCTTTGGTGGAAAACCAAACAGAGAAGAAGATAAAGGTGTTAAGGATAGATAATGGTGGAGAGTTTTGAAAGAAGAAATTTTTAGTTTTGTAAGAAGTGTGGTATAGCATGACAACAGACTAATCCATACACATCTCAGCAAAACGGATTTGCAGAAAGAATGAATAGAACATTGATGGAAAAGGCAACAAGCATGCTTAGTGGTACTAGGTTAGGACATGAATTATGGGAAGAGGCAGTGGAGACTGTATGTTACCTGGTTAACAGATCACCTTCATTAGTGTTGGAGGATAAAACTCCACACGAGATATGGAATGGTAATAAAACCTCTCTTTAACATCTAAGGAAATTTGGAAGTGATTCATATGTACATGTTCCAAAGGAGAAAAGGACCAATTTGGATAATAAATCTGAAAGTTGCATCTTTATTGGGTATAAGGCTGGCTTAAAAAGTTACAAGCTTTGGAACCTAGAAAAAAGGAAGGTTGTGTACAGTCGAGATGTGGTGTTTAGAGAGATGAAAGATGTTGTTAAACATGGAGTCCTACCATAGGAACCTGAGAAGATAGAGTTTGAGCCAAAGGATGATGAATTAGACTCTACAATAGAAGAAGATTCAAAAGAGGAAGAGCCACAAACTCCAGCTGTGAGAATATCAGTTCGGGAAAGAAGGCAGCCAGAAAGGTATAGTCCATCTGATTTCTGTTCAAATTTTTCTTTCACTATCACTGATGACGATCCCAAAACTGTCAGGGAGGCAGTGGATTCAAAGGATGGAAAACTCTAGAAGGAGGCCATGGTTGATGAAATGGTATCCTTGCACAAAAATGAGGCATGGGATCTGGTGGAGTTGCCAGCTGGAAGGAAGCCCATCGGGGGAAAATGGGTGTTTAAGAAGAAGATGAATGTAGAAGGCAAGATGGAGAAATACAAATTTTAGTTGGTAGTAAAAGGTTATTCCCAGTTATCGGGAATTGATTTTAGTGATATTTTTTCTCCTGTTGCCAAGGTTACTTCTATTAGATTACTTTTATCTATTACTACTGCATTTGATTTTGAGGTAGAATAGATGGATGTGAAGAAAACATTTCTTCATGGGGATCTAGAAGAGGAGATATACATGAAGCAACCTGAAGCCTTTGTGGTGAAGGGTAATAAAGAATTGGTATGCAGGTTAAAAAAGTCTCTGTATGGGTTAAAACAGTCACCAAGAATGTGGTATCAAAAATTTGATACCTATATATGGGGACTTGGCTTCACCAGAAGTAAGGAGGATCACTGTGTTTATTTTAAATTAATTGGTGACTATGTTATTTATTTGGTCTTGTATGTGGATGATATGTTTCTGATTGGAAATGACATAGAACTTATCCAATATTTGAAGACCCAATTGTTCTCCAAATTCCACATGAAGGATCCTGGTGCTGCAAACTATATTTTGGGCATGGAAATTAAGAGAGATCAAGAAAAGAAGAAGCTCTGGTTAAACCAGAGGAAGTATTTCGATTCTGTATTGTAGAGGTTTAATATGCAGGATGGTAAACCGATGAAGATTCCTATTCCTATAGGTGTAAAGCTGTATGTTGAATGGTGTCCCAAGACACAAGAGGAAGAGGAGGATATGTCCCATGTTCCATATGCAAGTGTAGTGGGTAGCCTGATGTATGCAATGGTCTGTACTAGACCATACATTGCACATGCAGTGGGAGTATTGAGCAAGTTTATTTCAAAACCATGGAAGGAGCATTGGACAATAGGAAGTGGCTTTTCAGATATTTGTGTGGCACTAGTGATTATGGTTTGTGCTACTAGGGAAGGCTAGGATTGGACAGAGTTTTGTACATATGTGGTTTTGTTGATGCAAACTGGGCTGGAGATTTGGACCAAAGAAGATCTACAAGTTGGTATGTGTTTAGCCTATTGGGAGGTGCAATCATTTGGATGAGTGAAAGACAGTTTGTAGTGGCTCTTTCAACTACATGGGAAAAATACATGGCAACCACTCATGCAAGCAAGGAAGAAGTTTGGCTCCAGATATTATGTTCAAGTATGGGGTTGGTGCAACGGGCTATAAGGATATACTATTATAGCCAAAGTGAAATTTTCTTAGCTAAAAACCCTGCTTATCATTCAAAGACAAAGCACATTGATGTTCAATATCACTTTGTGAGAGATATGGTTGAGGATAAAAGGGTGTTGTTGGTAAAGGTGGACACTTTGAAGGATGTTGCAGATGCTTTGAAAAAGTCTCTGAGCACTTAGAATTTCTTTGGTGTAGAGAAACAATGGGTGTTGCAGAGCTGGGCCAATGATTAAGCTCTCCTGTGGCCACCCGTGGAAAGAAAAAAACAAGTGGGATAATGTTGGGCATGTTTTATATTCTTTCCATGATTAGTCGCAAGTGTGGGGGGGGGGATATCCCCCCTTGCATGTTGCATCGTGTGCAGCAAGGGGGGCGGCAGCCCCCCATGTTTGAGGTTTGGGGCAACGGCCCGGGAAAAAAAAAATTGGACCCTATTTTTCAGTGGAAGGAACCGCCGATGGTTTTGTGGATGGGTTTGCACATGGTTTTGGGGCATGATGGTTTTTTGCTATTTTGTAGATCCGGTCAAGGGAGTTACGATGATGTTCTAATCCAGGGTTAATGGATTGGTGCTTATGTATGATTCGACATGTATATATATGTGTGTGTTGTACCACTAAAAAGGAATATAATGAAAAATCAAGCTGGCAATCCCAATTTGGGATCCAGGGTAAAATCTCTATGTATATCTGTTTTATGTTTTATGCTCTCGCTATTGTTTATTTTCTATTTTTAAGATTCATTTGCAGATAATTTCTGTACAGGGTTAAAACCTACACTCATTAAAAAAACATGTTGACAAAATAATAAGTCAATATTTGAATTACTACATGGTATTTAATATCTCCTTTATATATATATATATATATATATATATATATATATATATATATATATATATATATTTATTTATTTATTTATTTTATTCCAAATAATAAACTAATTTTAAATACCAAACAATGAATTTGGTTTAAGCACATTCTTGAATGTCTATTGTTTAAAATCTTATTTTAGGTACTAACTACTACTTGGGTTTAAATAAGAGGATGAATTCCATTTATTTGGCTTAATTTATTTTTATTGTTGCAAGGCTAGAATGAAAATATTGGACTTGTAGTTTGATACCTGCATATGGACCTAGTTTCATGCAATGCATATTTGTTGAGAAAATAAAATTTTCAATCATAATATGGTACTCTTGAAAAAGATGGATGGGCTTAAGGCTAAGAAGGATTGTTTGAACATCTGCCTTTAAAAGAATGATTTAAAAAAGTGATAGGGAGATATGAAAATTGTGTATAAATTAAGTTTCTATTTGATTGAACATCATAATTGTGTGGGAGAAATATTCCCCACATCGTAGTATATTTGTTAAACATTCTGGAGGTTTTTCTGACCTATTTCCAATCCAATTTGTCTGGCCTTTGGTAGGGATTTGTTGGAATCACAAGTTTGAGCTATGAAATATTGACAATCCAAGTGCCTCTATGGTTTTTCGACGTTTTGAATCCATATATGTTGTCCAAAACCTAGTTTAAACAACAAAAATCAATATTTGACCCAAAAAAATAAAAAATATACATTATTCACATTTAGAAATTTCCATTCAAATAATTCAAAACATATAATAGTTATATCACGCCTATTCACCACCAATATAATAAATTTATAAATATACATTATTCACATTTATTTAAGGTGTATTTTAATTTTTCTATATTTTGGTTTGAGGTTTTTTATTGGAAAATGGTAATACTTTTTTTCTCGTTAAATCCTACTTTCTTTTTTTTCTAAATAATTTTTTTAACTAGAATGGTGAAATTTATTAAATAAAATAGGAGAGTGGATATAGAGCATCAACCTAGATGGGATTACAATCATTCCCACTGGAACTCAAAGCTGCTTATGGAAAATCAGCACTTACATCCTTCACAACTTTAAAAAAAACTATGTCGAAAGCAAATATTTAACATTAGAATCATTTTTCATATCAACAAATTTGTAGAACCCAAATTTCAATTCACTAAAACTCTCCTTTTGATCAAATCTTTTTTGAGTTTTTTGAGATTGGTACTCCATGAGTATCCATATCGGGGCTCTCATTGTTTACATGGTCGATTCAAAATTTTCCTACCTTAGTCTATGTCACCATATTTCTATTATCTTTGGCTAAAATTTAGAAAAGAGGGGCCTTAGACTATCCTTTAGACCCCCAATTAATGGGGATCTTACTTGGAACCCCTTCACTATGAATCCTTTTAGTGGGGTTGATAATCCATAAATCATCCCTTGTTGAACCTTACAAGTGCCCAAACTTAGGGGGTGCCTGCAATGGAATCTTGGTCATAAACACTTCCAAATTCACCACCTTTTCCTCATGACCTAGTTGGATTCCACATTAATTTGATCCTCAACTTCTGCCACCCAATGAGCTTAATGTCAAATTGCATCCCCCATTTTCCTATATTCCCCTGTCTCGTGCTAACATATGTTCTATCATAGTATTGTTACATTGATCTTAAGGTGTCATATTTGTTGAGGAGATAATTGGGTTAGCTCTTCGATCCAATGAGGATGGCATGAAGAGAAATGGTATCTAGTTGGACAATTAGTTACCAACTTAACCTTCAAGCCCTTTTACATGATGCCAATTGTGCCTCGAAGAAGCTGCCACATTAGTTGTTGGGTAATGCATTGGTGAGTGTGTTGTCTCATCAATATGACAAGGATGGTGTGAGATACATAGTTCCCCTATTGGAAAGGTAGCTACCACCTTAGCTTGCACATCTACTATCATGTTGAGATCACAAAGAACATGAGAATACACACATTCTGAGAAGTGAAGACATAGTTTTTGTGCTTTATGGAGGTGATAATATAAATTCACATTTGAGAATTCCTCTCCCTTGTTTATTTTTTCAATCAAAAGCTTTGAGTAACCTATCACACTTATCTTTCCCCCAGTAATTCCTTTTAGTATGTTCAAACCAGTGCATAAACCTATGGACTCCACCTCATTATTCATTGGCGTGCCAATCACATGGTAAATTTCAAAACCACTAATCCCCCTAGGTCATAAATGGCTCCTCGGCCCCCTCCTTCAACTAGATTTCCTTTAGTTGTCCTATCAAATAATAACCAATATCTTCCTTATTTTCTCATCCATATTTTTAATTCCTTCTTTTCCCATATTAGAAGTTAGATATTTAGAGGAGGCTTGTTGGAGGATTGAGGAGGTCTAACAAGGTGATAAATAATATTTAGTGCCTCTCTTAGCCTTCAAAATTCTGCTCATTATGGGTAATTGGGGCATTGACATACATAATCTCTTTAAAGCCCAAGATCTTTCACCATTGTCGATGATGGAGGGGTTTTTCCATCATGAACTACTTTAGTGTTTCTTTCTAGTCACATTTTACATATCAGGTATTTCAATAATGCCTTCCAAACTATTCTTAGTAATGGTTTCCATGTGAAATTTATTTTTTTAATGTTTCTCTCTTTTGCCGAAATTTCCTTTGATGTCTTGAGGGATTGGCATAGGTTTTACTAGCCCTTTAAAAGCTATATTCCAGACCTTATTTTTTATGTAACATTTTAATAAAATATGTTCAATCTTTTATTATTAGGTCTCGCACATTATACATTCTTGAATTCCTCTCTTCTTTAAGGTTTTATCTAGTTAGAATCTTTTGGTGACATACTAGAAATAGAAAAAGTTGATTTTAGGGATTCATTCCTTTTTATAAACCCCTTTCCAAATAGGAGACACCAGGGGTAATGAAGGATTCCTTAAGAATTGATAACCTTATTTATATGTGTAGAATCCTTTTGTGTTGGAAATATTGAGAAGGGGGGGGGGGGGTGAATCAGTATTCCTTTCAACTAGTGCATTAGTTAATCTTCAATTATTATAAATGTTTGTATAATGATAGCAGAAAACAAGAGGAACACAAATGCACACATTTTTTAAGGTGGAAACCCACTCCGGGACAAAAACCACCTAATGCTTTTCTAATAATTCTTTAATATTCAACTCCAATTGAAAATAAAGCTCCAACTTCCTAGAATCTATAAAAGCATTCTTCTCCGGCTCCCACTGGATAGACGCTCCAATGCCCGAGATTCTTCAGTAGTCAACTGAATGGATGCCCCAACACCCAATGAGCTACAACACACCCTACCACCACCCTACCACTCTATAAAAGAATAAAAGAAGAATGGACTCACGTACCAGGGAAAATGGTCCACTTTACAATGATATATAATGATGTAGAAGAAGAAGATATACTAGACCATAACCCCAACTTTGACACAACCACCTAATGATGATCCTAGACCTCCCAACACTGCCTCTTCAACCCTTGGCGGATAGACACTAGTACAATTTGTACAATAATGTATTTACAATGACTAAGTACAATGATACCTTTACAATGATTGTATGCAGTGCTGCCCACTTGAAGACTTCATATGATGAAATTCTTGTTGTTGTTATGCACCTTGGTTGCTTCTCTTGTCATGCTACCCTCTTCTGCACCTTGCTTTGCTTTGCTGCCGTAGAAATTCTGGTCCTTTGCAACCCTTGACAACACATGATCTAGCTTTTTCTTTTCCTTCTAGGAGCTTGATATTGAATCTAGTGTATCTCTGTTATTTCATATCCTCAATATCTGATTTTCGGTCCTATAGTAGTCCTCTGAGTCCTATTTCTAATGCCATAGGTCTGACCCAATTTTGATTCTTCAAGGGAGATTTATACCCAATCTCTCACAATGCCCTAATTATGGACTGTTCCAGCAGAGCGCACTTATATGGAGTGTCATGTTTCACTGTTTCTTTATTTGGCTCTGAAATTGATAGAGAAAAAATTATAGACTGTGCACTATCCACCACATATTTTGTAATTCCAATCCAATACTCAGAGAGAGAGTTATGACAAATTTACCAAGGTCACTTCTTTGAGTAGAATTTCAGGAGCCTGCAAAAACCCTAACTTCCACAGATCATATCTCCAAAAATGTTGCGCACCTTGATTTGAAATTTTTACAGCAGCTTCCTCAGGATTTTGGCTTTGCCTCACAAAAATTTCAGCTTTTGAACCTTCGTAGAAAACAATTTAGATCAAAAAATCCATGATGACCTGTTTCAGATGGAAAAATCCCTTTCCTAAAGAGGAAATGAAGATCAAAATTTATATAAATTCTTAAGTTGAGAGGCACTTCAATAAGTGAACATGGGAGGGATTTTAGGAGCTTAAAAAATATTAGTTATGACTTTTCAATGACCCATGCCCCAACCCCATGGGGTTTTAGCCCACTAACTGGGGGTACAAACTTCAAACATGAATATCTCTCAAACCGTGAAGAATTACATGGCGTGCCATATATCAACGAAAACATCTCGAGAAGTAGAAACCATCAAAAGCATTATTGACCCAGAATATATTAATTTGGTAGTTCAAAATTCCATGTATTATTGAGACATACAGTGTTTCTTGGTTGACATCAATGACAACCGTTGATCAACAATCTCCCCCTTTGGCATTGATGGCAACACAAGTACTCCCCCTGTGATCATGACACCTCTTCCTACAACATTCTCTCCCCCCTTGAAATCAATGGCAAAGGGTAACTCCCCCTGAAACACAACCATCCTGTGGACACAACCAGTACTTCCTCCCCTAACACACAACGAATCAGGAACTATGTCTACTTCCTCACTTTTAGAAAAAGGAAAATCTAATGAGAACTTGGGAGAATCCCAAGCTTAAGCGAAAGATATTCCAATCTTGTCGAACCCAATAACCATGTCTTTGGTGGCAGAATGTTGATACCTTAATCACTTCTTCACCTGTCTTGTTCGGGGGGTTGTTATATCAAGTACTACTAATCACAGATCTATACAACCTTTAGTCCATCTTGAATGAGTCGTCTATGCTCAATTTGCAGCTTTGTTACCATTGGAGTAAGGATGGGTTTGCAATCTTCCATTTTAAATTTCTTGTTCCTTGATGTACTTGGATTGGCATATAAATATTCTTTCTCTTGCGAGATCATTTGAAGCCCTAAGAAGTATGTCAGCTCACCAAGTAAAGACATCTCAAAATCACTTTGCACCTTTGTAGCAAACTTCTTACTTAGTCGATCATCATTGCTACCAATTATTGTATCATCCTCTTTAGCTATTAGACATGCTTTAGTTGCTTCATCCAGAACATATATGTCGTTTGGAGCTCGACTTCTTGTAGCCACAATTTCACCATACACGCCTTTCCTGATTTCACATTTTGTGGAGTTGAATAGTATTGTGTGTCCTTGATCACACATTTGTCCAACACTGAGCAGATTGTGATTCATGTTTTCAACCAATAGAACATTCTTGGCTAGAACATCTTTTCTTCCGAGAGTGACAGTACCTGATCCTATAACATTTGAAGATCCATCATTTCCAAAGGACACGGTTCCATCCTTCTTATCTTTCAGAGTTACAAATTTATTTCTATCTCCAGTCATATGCGTTGAGAAACCGCTATCAACATACCAAACATCTTTGTTCTTTTGAGCCTTGAGAGCGAGAGCACGATTGTCATTCTTCTTCTTCTTCCATGTTCGTTCATTATGTGGCTTCGAAGATTCTTCTAGAGGATTTTCAAGTCTGCAGTCTTTGGCTATGTGTCCAAAGATTCGACATTTGTAACATTCAATATTATTTCTTAAATGTTCAAATCTATTGATATTTCGTTGAGCCCCTGGAGGTTCATATTTGAAAGATCTCCTGGAATTGTATTCGTTCCTAGGGTACGTGTGACATTCTACAACTTTATGACCAAATTTTCCACATGAATAACAGTAGCCATAAAAAATATGTTGGTACCTGGATGGAAATTTTCGTCGAAATTTTCTTCAAAGTTTGTTCTTGAGAATCTTTTCCGGTGAAGTCTACATGCATATGGGGGCTCATAGGTTCATTGTATTTGTTGTAGAATTGCTTCTTCTTCTTTGTAACCGATGGACTTTTGTTGTAGATGGTTTCAGTTGTTTGTAGAGGTTCTTCCAATGCCCTTGAGCTGTTGGCATAGTTTTTGATAGTTTTTCCTTTCTTCACTTCCTCACGCAGTGAGACTACTTCGGCTTCTAATTCTTCCCTTTCTTGGTTGCTTTCTTCCAACTTCTTTTGAAGTGACTCTTCAATGCATTTGTGTTCTTTAACTTCGATTTTGAGACCTTGAACTTTTTCTTCAAGAGTATTGGAACGGATCTTCTCAGCCTTGAGTTCTTTTATAATCTTGATTGCCTCCTTAGAAAATTATTCTATGGTCAACCCTTCTTCTTCTTTGTTTGATACCTCTTGTTTATTGTGCTTGGCCATAAACAATACTCTCTCATTGGCTTGTTCTTCATTGTCACTATCTTCATCGAATGATGAGCTATCTTCTTTTTAGAGAAAAAGTTCCTTTTGGAGCCTTGCTTGTTGAATTTTTTAAAGCCTTTCTTTCCTTTTGAGTTTCCATTACTTCTGTTTGGAAATTTTCCTGCAAAATGCCCAACCTCATTACAGCTGAAACATATCAATGGAAGTTTACCTTTGAATTGTCCCTTACCAATTTTTATTTTTCTCGTGAAGTAAGCATATCCTTCATCTAAAAGACCTTCTTCATCATATTCCTTTCCTTCACACTTGTAGGTGCATGTATTTTCAATTGAAGGTTGTTTATCCTTATTGGTTTTCTTAGATGCAACGAATGTAGTTTCTAGATGCGAAGTACCCTCTTCTTCATCAAGTCTCATTTCATATGCTATGAGAACTCCATGTAATTCCTTTTTGCTGAGTTTGTCAAGAATTTCCTTCCTTCTAAGACCGATACCTTTGGGTTGAATCTCATGGTATTCAGAATCACTATATCATAATGCTACAATAGTGGCTCTCTTAGTCAACTTCCAAAGTATTGGTTATTTGTAATCTGCCAGAGTATAAAATGTTGCAATCTTCTTTCATTCTGAGTTGCTCAAATTTTTCTCTGTAGATTTGAAGCTTTGCTTCTTTGACATTTGAGTCACCTGCATATATATTCTCAAGCTTTTCCCATATATTTTTGGTGGTTTTACAACCCAACACCTTATGATAAGCATATTCAATAAGTCCATTGATAATAATATTCTTTGCTTTTGCATCATTTACCAAATTCTTCTTACCTTGTTTATCTGCGATTGGTGTAAATCCATTTTAAACAGTGTCCCATACTTCGTAACCTTGCGCCAAGAGATATACCTCCATTATTCCTTTCCAGAGTGCATAATCATTTTCATTGAACAGAGGTACACGATTCTTGGTATGCTCCATGACCTCCTTCCAGCTATTAAACTGCTATTGAAGGAACCAAGCTCTGATACCAATTGTTGGAAATACTAAGGGGGGGGGGGGGGGGCTGAATCAGTATTCCTTTCAATTGAGCATTAGTTAATCTTCAATTATTATTAGTGTTTGTAAAATGATAGCAGTAAACAAGAGGAACACAAATGCACACAATTTTTAAGGTGGAAACCCACTTTGGGACAAAAACCACCTAATGCTTTTCTAATAATTCTTTAATATTCAACTCCAATTGAAAATAAAGCTCCAAATTCCTAGAATCTAGAAAATCATTCTTCTCCAGCTCCCACTGGATGGACGCTCCAATGCCTGAGATTCTTCATTAATCAACTGAATGGATGCCCCAACACCCAATGAGCTACAACTCACCCTAGCACCACCCTACCACCATATAGAAGAATAAAAGAAGAATGGACTCCCGTACCGGGGAAAATGGTCCACTTTACAATGATATAGAATGATGTAGAAGAAGAATATATACTAGACCATAACCCCAACTTTGACACAACCACCTAATGATGATCCTAGACCTCCCAACACTGCCTCTTCAACCCTTGGCAGATAGACACTAGTAAAATTTTTACAATAATGTATTTACAATGACTTAGTACAATGATTGTATGCAGTGCTGCCCACTTAAAGACTTCATAGGATGAACTTCTTGCTGCTATTATGCACCTTGGTTGATGCTCTTTTCATGCTACCCTATGCTACAACTTTCTTTGCTTTGCTACCTTATAAAGTCTGGTCCTTTGCAACCCTTGACAACACATGATCTAGATTTTTCTTTGCCTTTTAGGAGCTCGATATTGAATCTGGAGTACCTCTGTTATTTCAAATCCTCAATATCTAATTTTTGGTCTTGTAGTAGTCCTCTAAGTCAGCTTTCCAATGCCATAGGTCTGACCCAATTTGGATTCTTCAAGAGAGAGTTATACCCAATCTCTCACAATGCCCTAATTATGGACTGTTTTAGCAGAGTACACTTGTACGGCATGCCACGTGTCACTGTTTCTTTATTTGGCTCTAACATTGATAGAGAAAAAAGTAAATACTGTGCACTATCTTCCACTTTTTACGAAATTCCAATTTGATACACAGAGAGAGAGTTATGACGAATTTACCAAGGTCACTTCTTTGAGTTGAATTTCAGGAGCCTGCAAAAACCCTGACTTCCACAGATCATATATCCAAAAGTATTGCGCACCTTGATCTGAAATTTTTACAGCAGCTTCCTTAGGATTTTGGCCTCTTAAAAATTTCATCTTCTAAACCTTCTTATAAAAGAAGTTAGAGCGAAAATTCTAGGATGACCTATTTCAAATGGCGAAATCCCTTGCCTAAGGAGGAAGTGAAGATCACAATTTATATAAATGCTTAGGTTGAGAAGGGCTTCAACAAGTGAAAGTGGGAGGGATTTTAGGAGCTTAAAAAATATTAATTATGACTTTTCAATGACCCATGCCCCAACCCCATGGGGTTTTAGCCCACTAACTAGGGGTACAAACTTCAAACATGAATATCTCTCAAACTGTGAAGAATTACATGGCATGCCATATATCAATGGAAACATCTCGACAAGTAGAAACCATAAAAGTTATTATTAACTCAGAATATATCAATTTGGTAGGTCAAAATTCCCATGCAATATTGGGTTAGCCCCTGGTGCTACTTGGGTTGACATCATTGACAACCATTGATCAACATTTTGGTCCCCATCCACAACGATTTGGGGGTTGTTTACTAATCAATGTCAGGGTTGTAGGAGCAAGTGAAAATCTACACATAGGGTGAAGCTCCTCTATCCTTTCAGAATTTATTTCCTAACATTGTTCCATTCTCCCAAATCTCGAACCTTCCTAATCCCTACAACATACAAATGGTGATCTACTGGCTTAAGTTCTTGAAAGTCTCTAAGGGGGGGAAGACTTATGATTAGATTGGTCCATAGTTGAATTATTTCCCCAATATTAGGAATCTAGTTTAAAGAGCCTTTAATGATGGGAAGGATTTTAGCACAATTCTTCTAGATTCAAATCCCCTTTGTGGCAATCATTGGTTGATCTATACTGTGAAGTCTAGTCCTTTTCAAATATTTCTTGGTAACTGCTGCCTTCCACCAACTTGATTTTCCTTATATTATTCTCTAGAATATCCTTGTTACTAGATCTCTATTATTAATCTATAAATCCTTAATATTGAGCCCCTCATATGGTATTGGTGCCTTTAATTTTTCCCATTTCAATAAATTACACTTCCCCTAGTTATCCATGCATCCTTGCTAAAAGAAATCCATGATTGTACTTTCCAACTGTTGGATGACACTTACTAGAGACAACAAAGTAGAAAATTGGTAGATAAGAAATGATGTTAAGACAAATTGTATTAGTATTCTTTTCCTATATATATTTATCCACATTGTACCCACAATATGCATTTTTTTCTCTATTTTTGGTTGTATTGTTCTCTGATCCTTTAATTTTTGTCGAGTAGTTGCTATGGGAATTCTAAGGTAAGTGAAAGGGGACCAAGAGAAACTTAGCTTAAACCCCAATTTTTGTTTTATCCTGACTAGTTCTCTATATTAATGTTCCAACCAAATACTAGACTCTTCTTCCCCCTAAAGTGGCTCCGAGAAGAGAAACAAAAATTGTCAAGTAATCTCTTGAATATTTCAACGATCATCATGGAAGCACCCCCTAGAAGTAGGGTGTAATCTGTGAATTGGGCATGATTGATTTCTTTATTTCCTTGGACAATTTATATTCATGTAATGTTTGCATTTACTCTCTCAATCCAAATCGCGGCTTAGATAATGAACAGTAATAGCATAAGGCAGGGGGGATAGCGGGTTTCCATATATTAATCCTTTTAAGATAGGGGAGAAGGCACCTGGCCTCCCATTCACTAGAGGGGAAATCTAAGAAATCCCTATTCAAGACTTGATTCAATATTTAAGAGTGAAAAAGAAACCAAAGGATGAAATAATTTACAATAAAAAGGAATGACTTACCATGTCAAAAGAATTGGCCATATTGATCTTTAGTATCATCCCCTTTCCTTTCCTTTCCTTGCTAGAATTAATTTCTTCTTGTACTAAAATAATATTGTATAGGATTTATCTTCCTTGATTGAATCCTCCTTGTTTTTCCAAGATGAAATTGTCCAATAAAATTTTGAGTCTTTTAGCAATTATTTTTGTCAGTATTTTGTATGATATGTTTCAAAGAGAGACCTCCTTGAATTTGGAGAAAGAGGATGGGTTGTGATCCTTGGGGATCAGGTCCAATAAGGAGTTCATGGCTCCTCCCACTCTCCTATTTCTTAATTAGCCATTGAGAATTACCCACAAGTCATATTTGATTTTGTTCCATTGGGATTTTTAGAAATTGATGGTGAAATCATTCAGTCCTAGTTCCTTATCAGGCTTTCGATCGTTGATGGCTCCCCAAATTTCTTTGTCTCTAATTTTGGGTATGAGTCTCGTATTCTCTTATTTTAATATTATTCTTGGGATATTTTATAGAAATTCTCGGGTTGCCTCTTCTGCCTCATTTTCCACATCGTCATATAGTTCACTGAAGTTATTCGTGGCTTCTTGTTATAGGGTTTTCTATACTTCCTTTGTTTGCTCATATTACCCTTTAATTTCTATGACTTTTTTTATCACCTCTCTTTCTTTTTCTTTCTTGTGGAAATATGATGATATTTTTATCTCTAGTTGTAAGCCATAAGCTTATAGGTTTGAGTCTCCATTCTTCCTCCTCTTCTTTGCGAACTTTATACAGGTTTTCCGAAAGTATTCTTCTTATTATAACATTTATCTAGCTACTATTTGGTTTTCCATAACCGCCTGTATTTCTTCCATTTTCCTAATGAATTCCTATTTCAATATGATGCGGTAATTGTAGATTTTTTTACACAATATTTTAGTGTTAATTTGGTGCTCCTTATATATTTTTCCCAGACATATGAAGAGGATCCCTACACGAGCTTCTTCCATGCCTCTGCTACTATATCTTGGAATTTTTCTTCCCTTATCCATAAGGGGTTGAAGTGAAATGGAATAGGACCTATATTATTAGTAAGATATATTTCCAAAGAGATTAGCCTATTTAATGTTGAGAGGGGTAAAATCTTGGAAATGACCATCAAGGGGGCCAAGGTAATCAAGCTTTGAACTAGGAATTGATCCAATATTGTTGCAATATGATTTGATCCTATTCGCTTATTTGTCCATGAATATGTTCATTTATTTGGTTTTATGTCTAGCGAATCCCATATGGTCATCATTACTTCCACATAGAATTAGAGAGGGTCTTTCCCTGCTTCTTTTCCCTTCTTTGCTTTATGGTTTAAGATAATAGTCAAATATTCTCCTACTATATTACTTGGTAAAAAAAATAAAAATTCTAAGAATTTAAGGAATCCTAACACTCCTTTTTTTCTCTTAAATTTGCAGGAACATACATATTTACAACCGAGATAAGAAAATTGTGTAGGTTTTAACCTTGTACAAAAATTATCTACAAATGAACTCTTAAAACATAAATTAAACAATAGCAAGAGCATAAAACATAAAACAAATATACATAGATATTTTCCCCTGGATCCCAAAACCGGGACTACCAACTTGATTTTTCAGTATGTTCCTTTCAATGTTACAATACATACACACACACACACGCACACACACACACACACACATATATAGACACACACACACATACATGTTGAATCATTCATAAACCCCAATCCATTAACCCTGGATTTGAACATAATCGTAGTTCCCTTGGTCGGATCTACAAAATACTATGGACAAAAAACCATCATGCCCAAAACCATGTGATAAACCCATGCACAAAACCATAGGTAGGTCTGCCCACCTAATGTATGGTCTCACAAATTTGTCTTGGGGCATTGCCCTAGACCCCATGCATGGGGGATACCTCCCCCCGACAGGGGGGTTGCACCTCCCTGTTGCGTAGGGTGAAAGAAATGGGGGCGCGACTGCCCCCCCTGCTTCTCACATGAGGCTAGTCATGGAATCAATATAACACACACCCACCAAATTCAAATCCATAAATTTCATTATTTCTACAATCTAGTGGTACCTTACCTCTATCTAGATTTTTTCTACTTGCAATGGGTCCCAAAGTGTGAGGATACATTCGGAGGCTCATCTAACATTTTTCTCTACTCCTTCATTTAATTTATATTTTCTTTCTCCCAAAACTAAAGTTTTGTTGCACCCTAACTTGGTTTCTTTAATTAACATAACATATGGTTTTTCTATCTTTAGCATATCTCTGCGGGATAATTTTTTCATATTTTTCCCTAACCCTCTGTTGTTTCAAGATACCAACTTCATTTTATTTAGGTATTATCAGACCTTGTGCAGGGGGGCTACCTCCCCCATCCAAACCCCCTGACAAGGGAGGCTGTGCCCCCTATGTGACTCCCTTGCTGCGCCCGTCACAAGCGATGGGGGAGGCGGCTTCCCCCCCCCCCTCTTCGCACATGAGCCTAGTCGTGGAAAGAATATAACACACACCTAACACATTCAAATCCCTAATTTTCACTATTACTACAATCTACTTTTCCCTTGCCTCTATCTAGATTTGTTCTACCTGCAATGGATCCCAAAGTGTGAGGATACCTTCATGGGCTCCTCTAACATTTTTTTCTACTCCACTTAATTTCTAGTTCCTTTTTCCCAAAGCTAAATTTGTGTCACACCCTAACTTGGTTTCTTTAATTAATATAACATATGGATTTTCTATCTTTAGCATATCTCTTAGGGATAATTTTTTCATATTTTTCCCTAACCCTATGTTGTTTCAAGATACCAACTTCATTTTATTTCGGTATTATATTTGATCAACCCCTTCATCATGTCATATTATCCTGATTTGCCTGAGATTTTTTGCCTCCTCTTCTTTCCCTTGTCTAGGAAATTTTAAATCATGGTTTTTGTTCACCTTTATTTTTCCTGTTGAGGTTCCAGATATCTTAGTTTGTTTTTATCTTTCTTCCCATCCTTTGTGAGCTATACTGTTCAAGGCCTTCCATCTCTTCGAAATAAAAAATTTATGAGTTTGAGGTTCATTTTTGTTTCTTTGGTGTCCCTTCTTGTTACGAGAGTGAGGGAAATTCCACAACCACCATGGCATTCTACTATTCCTATGGTTTTTCCTTTTATGTCTGTGTTGTAGGATTTCATCTAACTTCTTTAAATCTACTATATTTTGGAGTGCCTTGTACCTCTTTTCTTTTGATGGTTCACACGACTTATCATTTTCATTGCACCATATTATCTTGAAATTTCCCTTCTTTTTCACTTTTTTCCATTTTTATTACACTTTTTGAATCGTTGGTTCCAATAGGCATGCCTTGTAGTGCCTCACAAAGCGCCCATACTTATGGAAGTACCTTCATTTGAAAGGTAACTAGTCGTAATCCAGAGCTTGTCAATGGGTCCATCCATCTATGGTTAAGTTAATTTCTTCTTGGAGCCTTTTCTATAAATCCACTTCAACACAAATTTTGGCACACAAAAATTTACTCTTTGGATCAACCATATCTCCTAGGGAATTTCCAATTATAGTGAAAGCATCCTTATTCCAAAGATACATTAGGAGGTGTGGAAGTTTTACCAATGTTATAACTGCACTAGGGATGTTTAGATTTGGGTTAAAATATAGACTTTATTTTTTTAGGTAGAGTCCTCTTGACTCCATGAAGGATTTTTCATAAAAACCAAATCTTTGTCTTCTTTAGATTCAAAAGAATGGTAAAAAAAACCTTATTACAGAGAAAGCTATCTATTATAGTGTATAATGGAGTCCAGTTTTTTTGTACCTAGGCTTCGATCATTGATTATGGAGGCCATAGTCTTGCCAATTTCCTATCAAACCTTGGTCCAAGAGAGCTAGGGATTTTATGGTTGACATGGTTAGAAGGATATTAACGCTCAAGAATTCTTCCAACTCTTTAACAAATTTATCTAATACAATATTGGATGTTTTTTCTAATCATCTTCCTAAACTCCTTTATCGCTACATCTGCCTACGCTTACATTCCTTTGAGTTACTTCTTCCTTCCCTAGAGGATAACGAATAAAAAGTTGTTAAAAAATGAAATCGAACTCTTTCGCCTTGCCACAGATTCAAAAAACCTCATATCATCCCAAAATATCCCTCAAATCATTTAAAAAAAAATATTTTTGAATCTATAAATAAATCTAATTACTTGAAAATTTGTATACCACTTAGAATTACCATACAAAATTCTAATTCTAATATTCTAGTTTTTAAATAAGCTACGATTTATCAGGCTAATAATAAAAATCTATTAAAGAATTAAAAATCTTATTAGATATCTAATATTTAAGATGTTTTCGATATTAAAATGTACCGTTTTCTTAGAATTAGGGAAAATTTTGTAAAAAGACCCATCTATGGTTTAGATAGTAATTTAAAAATGTAACAAACTTTATTAAGATTTAAATCTAATCTTTTAATTCTAGTTTTGTAGTAGATGAGTCACTTATTTAATTATGATTAGTCTAACCATATAAATTAAATAGTTGGTAATTGTTGATAAGCATCAATCTATAAAAAATATCAAAACACTTTCCTTTTGATATTACTAAAATTTAAAAATTCATAAAAACTAATTAATTTATAATTTGACTTTATATTATTATTATTAAGATTAAGCGTAAAAAAATTAATATATAAGTTAAACATGGATTTATTTAAAAAACATGGAACACTATTCTTAATTGCAAAAATTTATTCTCACTTTTTCATTGAGGTTCTTAATTTGTAAATAGGATTTGTTACAATACCACTACCTATGAATACCACTAGCCCAAAAAACAATAATTCACTAAATATGACATTTTTTAATTAATCAATTTAATTAAAAGAATAAAAAGGATATAACTTCTTTTGAGATAAATCTCAACTTTTTATTTTTAAATACTACTCAAAATATTTTAAAATATTGGGCAAATATTAAATCCCTACCATCCATATAAGAATTATTCATAATTAAATTTAAATTCTAAAAACTTTATTGGACACCTAATCCTCTATGGGTAGGTGTAGAGGACGAACGAACATAGGAAGTCCAAGAGACCCTGGAATATGGAATCCAAGGATCACTCCATGTATGATAAATATGTATCATTGTGAGTAACAATGCATCAAAGGTTTATCTTTCTATGTGTCTTATGTATTTACTGTGCTCACCATTGTTGAGTTTAACATGGTATTAGACCTGGTACATTCATAAATCACTCAAGCTTGTTTAAGCCACTTGTTATTATGTGGCCATTAAAGACCTGCGCCTTTTCCTTGTTTAGGATTTTCTCTCTGACATTTATGTAGTCTGGCATATGAGGAATATGGAAAATTGTTAGGGCTACGATAAACACCCTCCATAGAAGAAATAATAGGCAGTCTTGACTAGAATAATAACACTGGCATCTTCACTATATCGCATGCATGTCACTTTTTCTTGTCTTCTTGTCAGAACTGTTTCCATTTTCACTCAAATCGTCAGCGTTTGTTTATCTGTCATAGTGAAAAATCCTGTCGATTCCCTCTCCCTAACTCATTCGATTCACTCATTTAGTCAATTCCCTCATTGCAGCATAACACTCTCTCAATTGCTCCATACTCCTTGATTTCGCCACAGTCCACAATCCAGTCACTCTCCCACACATCCTCAACCTACCTCCTGCACGTTGGCCTCGACCTCATTCCTCCGTCAGTTTGCCTCCCCTACCTACATTGGAATGGCATTGGAATGGATTTTGGAGTGTTAGCTTAGCACCAGTGAATGTAATGATCTATGCAAACATATAGGGACAAGAAAAGCATGTGGAAGACTCGTGACTCTCAGAAAATCGAAGGGACTCATAGACCGATAAGACCGACGTGCATTATTACAAGGATAAACCATGGAGTACCTTGATGAATCGAATTCCAATAGCCTGATTAATCGACTTCCAGGACTACATTAATTGACCAGGTATGAGCATTCTTTAAAGTCGCTTGTTGGGACGAGTTACGTGACCGAGGAAAATCGAAGTAGGGATAAGTTTGTTTTAGAGTTTCTGCGATAACGCAGGGCCACATAAAAGTGGATTTTTAATTTCAATTGACTGTTTGTACAAGGAATTCCAGTGTGGTATTGGAAAACACAGATTAAGTGTTGTTTCTACTATCTACTATGTAATATTTGGGATATTTGGATGTATGCGGTAGAGTCTAGTGATCAAATGATATATGATCTCGTGGCCTGTCCATTGTGTTAAAACAATGCAGAGCACCATTCCACCAGCATTGGTATTCCCTCCACAACATCAAAATATCCGGAAGACCCAGATGAATTGAAGCTTTGTTTGCTCCACAAGCTTGAGGTACAATTCATTCACAAGCCTTATGAGTAAATGGACCAGTGAAGTGTAACTATATGTGACTATTTCCTTGAGGTGAGTAACATGGGTTTGGGCCGACTATGGTTGGGTTAAGATACCATAGAGAAGAGCTTGCATTAAGTGTGAGTATTCTTGTTGAGTGTGCATAATGAGTTTGTAAGGTGGTGTTAGGTGGGATTGAAAATATGTGAAGGATTGGAGCAATATAGTTTCCAATGCGTCTTCGACCTCGTAGGTAGACCTACAAATTATTTTGGAGACCATTTTTTCACCGGGTAGCTTACCTCCAATTCCCTATTCCCTTTTGACACCAGCTACTGGTCCCGACAACAAAACTAATTCGAATGATAACGCTTCAAAACTCCTGAAGTCACCTCAGTAGGCATTTATTCTTTGACTACCATTATCCTTGGTATTTGTGGGACTAATTTTTATGTGCATAAGTGGATAGTAACGCCCGTATGGAAGAGTAAATTCAGACAAGGAATATTTTAACATTAAGCAAAGAAACGTCAAACCGGTCACTTCTAGAGGAGCAGATTTCTTGCAGCAGTAGCATTGTGGAACCATTTTGAGGTTTCTCTTGTGTGTTCTCATCTTTGTGCACTCTAAGAAATAGTGGGCTCAAACCATTGCATAAGGATTTGAACAATTATAATCACAAAACTACAATTATATCAACGAATAATCACCTATTTTATTGCATTGAAATTTTTTAAAGACGATAGTTATTTTCCACCGTGAGACCATGTGCACCTATGAATGCACTGTGACATTGGAAGTGGTATTTTATGTGGAATTTGAAGTGGTGTTGGGAGATTATTTCAAAGTGGAATATAATAGTTGGTCCATATTGGCATGATTGTATATGTGTAGCATTGGTATTATATACTATATATTACGCAATTCAAAGCCAAGCGAAGAGATATAATTGGTTTCCTATTGACATTTGCACACACCTTTCATTTAGTCAAGTTGAGTTGTTGACAAAATGATTAGAATCACTGAATTATTAGAGTTTCTAAATACTTCAATACACTCTATTGTTCGTGACATAGTTGAAATTGGAAAGGGAAATATCCTTGAAATTCATACATGTCTACAATAGGCACAAGAAAAGATTGAATTTCTGCAGCTTGAATCTCGGCTTCAGCAAGAAGAATTACAGCAGCGGAGCCATCATTTTGAACTTGTTTCTATTCATAAAATTAAAAAAGACTCCCATAAACAACAATTCATTATGTTGTATTCGATTCGAATTCAGTTCCTTGTACAAGAGCGGATTTACATGTAGATGCAGCAGCTCAGTTTTCCATTCCTAAGCCCATCATCAGACCTTGGGAAGAGCTTTTCTATAACAAGCACCAAACAGGTCTTGGATATGACAAGGAGTTGTTCTTTCATATTCTGAACTACTCCAAGCCCATCAAATTTCAGAGTGCTATATTTCTTCATGACATTTCACATTCATCTGTTCCAGATCCTGCTCCTCTTCCACATCAGCAACAACAAATTGAAAAATGCTAACACTGTGATCGAGTTGGCCATATAAAATATCACTGTTTCGATCTTCACTCATGCAAGAACTATGGTCGACACACCCATTCTTCACACAGATGCTTCAGAAACAAGCCTCCTGCAAGAACAAAGATTCATATTCGATGGATCGCTTCTTGGCAATGGGCATCAACAGCCAGGAAGATGTTTAAGTCACATGTCAGAACTTGTTCTCGAATATTGGACAATCTTGCAGTTGAGTTTTTTCCATCAGATCACCTTGTACCTGGCAGGGGGGGAATTGGTGGTCATCTACAAGCTTCGAAGCCACATCAAGGAAGCCTAAGCCACAACATGTCATTCCATATTCAGATTTGTAGCTAGAGACGCTACAGTTCAAGTGCGTCTAAGCCACAACTTGTCATTCTAGATTCAGAGTTGTAGCCAGAGACACGGATGCCCATGAGAATTCCTTTGGTTGGTGGACAGCCTTAAACCATCTATGCGAGGTTGATATTATTCCTCTTTAAATAATTCAGAGCACTTCCTGTTGGGTTTGTGTTATATTATTTCCACGACTAATCAAGCACGGGGGGGTAGCAGAGGGGGAAATAGCCCCCCTTGTCGGGGTCTGGGGCAGTGCCCTGGAAAATTCTTTTGGTCCTTATTTTCCGGTGGGTAGACCCACCCATGGTTTTGTGCATGGGCTTGCACATGGTCTTGGGGCATGATGGTTTTCGGCCCTTGTTATTTTGTAGATCTGTTCAAGGGAACTACGATTATGTTCTAATCCAGGGTTAATGGATTGGGGTTTATGTATGCTTCGGCATGTATATATATGTGTTGTAACACTAAAAGGAATATAATGAAAAATCAAGCTGGTGGTCCTGATTTGGGATCCAGGGGAAAATCTCTGTGTTTATTTGTTTTATGTTTTATGCTCTCGCTATTGTTTATTTTCTGTCTTTAAGATTCATTTGAAGATAATTTATGTACAGGGTTAAAACCTACATTTGGTATCAGAGCAGTTTCAGCTTCAAGGGGACGCCTTTGGTGCTAAGGGGTTTTTCTCTCGGCCCTGAGGTAGACCATGTTCAGTGGGAGATCTACGGGATCGATTCTTGCGGTGAAAGAAGATGGCGAGCGGTGGGAAGTAGTGATCGAGAAATTTAATGGTCAGAGTTTTGAGTTGTGGAAGCTCAATATGGAGGATCTGCTGGTGGATAAAGATTAATGGATCGTGGTAGATCTGGGTACTAAACCAACGGAAATGTCAGATGAAGACTGGAAGAAATTGGATCGGAAGGAAAAGAGCACAATACAGTTGTGTGTCTCAAATTCAGTATTATTGAATGTATTTGGGGAAGCTACGGTGAAGACCTTGTGGGACAAGCTAGGGACTTTATACCAATCTAAGTATCTGGTGAATAAATTATTCCTGCAGAAAAAGATGTATAACCTGAGGATGAAGGATGGAGACTCGGTGACAAAGCATCTGAATGCCTTCAATACTGTGGTAAGTCAGCTGTCATCTATTGATATTAAAATCTCAGATGAAGATAAGTGCATCAGTTTTTTGTGTTCTCTACCAAATTCATGGGACAATCTTGTTATTGCAATAGGTAGCAATACAACTACCTTGAATTTTGATGACATTGTCTCAGCCTTGCTGTCAGAGGAAATGAGACGGAGAAATATGGCGGGTCAGAATGGAGATCCCTTATCTGTACGAGGAAGGTCTCGAAACATAAACAAGAATAAGGTTTCAAGTGGGAGATCTAAATCTAGAGGGAGATCTAAATCTCCTGGAAATTTTGTAAATGTGTGCTAGAAATGCGGAAAGGAAGGGCACTAAAAAAAGGATTACAGATCTAAAGCTCTTGAGAAAGGAAAGGGATCTGATGATGCTCCTTTTGCAGAAGCAAAAACCACCTCGGATGAAGGTGGGAATGTGTATTTGGCTTCTTCTTCAAATACACATGTAGATAATGAGTCATGGTTGATTGACTCGGGTGCATCCTTTCACTTCACTCCCCATAGGGAGTGGTTCTGCAGGTATAAGAAATATGATGGCGGTGATGTCTTCTTAGGTGATGATAGGAAGGCCAGAATCATCGGATGTGGAAAATTCAAGCTGAAGATGTAGGAAGGATTAGAACACTTCCTGGTGTTCTGCACATTCCTACATTGGCCAGAAATCTGATTTTTGTAAGCAAGATGGATGATGCAGGTGTAAAACCAGTGTTCAAGAAATATTCCTGTAAGATGGTTCACAGAGCACTAGTATTAATGTGGGGAGTTCAGATTGGAATTCTGTACAAGCTTCAGGGCAGCACTGTAATTTCTGGGTGCAAGAGTTCTGTGGTTCCCGAAAGTGGAGCAGAAAGCCTAGCGATCTTTGGAGAAAGAACCATGCTAGGGCATCAAAGGCTTGGAAATATTGGAGAGAAGGGCCTTCAGATACTGCATGGAAATGGTATGATAGAAGATATGTCTAATAGCTCTCTGGATTTCGATTCTTCTTCACATTGTGTATATGTGAAGCAAAATCCGTGAGTTTTCCTTCTAGTGCTAAGAGGCCAAACAAGATATTAGAGCTTGTGCACAGTGATGTCTTTGGAGCTATGTCGGTTCCATCATTGGGTAAGTCTATGTACTATGTTTCATTCATAGATGACTTCTCAAGGAATACATGGATATATTTCTTGAGGAAGAAATCTGAAGTCTTTGACATATTTAAAGAATTTAAGGCTCTGGTGGAAAATGAGATAGACAAGAAGATAAAGTTGTTGAGGTCAGATAATGGTGGGGAGTTATACAAGAAGGAATTTTAAGAGTTCTGTAAGAAGTGTGGTATAGCACGACAGAAGACTACTCCATACACCCCTCAACAAAACGGAGTTTCAATAAGAATGAACAGAATGTTGATGGAAAAGGCAAGAATCATGCTTAGTGGTAACGGGTTAGGACAAGAATTCTAGGTAGAGGCAGTGGAGATTGCATGTTACTTGGTTAATAGATCACCTTCATCAACGTTGGAGGATAAGACTCCACATGAGGTATGGACTGGTAAGAAACCCTCTCTTTCACATCTAAGGGTATTTGAATGTGATGCATATGTACATGTTCCAAAGGAGAAAAGGAGCAAGTTAAATAATAAATCTGAAAGGTGCATCTTTATTGGGTATAAGGATGGTTCAAAGGGTTACAAGCTTTGGAACTCAAAAACAAGGAAGGTTGTGTACAGTCGAGATGTGGTGTTTAGAGAGGTGAAAGATATTGTTAAACATGAAGTCCTACCAAAGGAACCTGAGAAGATAGAGTTTGAGCTAAATGAGGATGAATCAGACTCTACAACATAAGAAGACTCAGAAGAGGAAGAGCCACAAACTCCAGCTGTGAGAAGATCAGTTTGAGAAAGAAGACAACCAGAAAGGTATAGTCCATCTACTTTCTGTTCAAATTTTTCTTTAACTATAACAGATGATGATCCCAGAACCGTCAGGGAGGCAATATATTTAGAGGATGGAAAAATCTGGAAGGAGGCCATGGTTGATGAAATGGCATCCTTGCATAAAAATGAGGCATGGGATCTGGTGGAGTTTCCAGCCAAAAGGAAGCCCATCGGGAGAAAATGGGTGTTTAAGAAGAAGATGAATGTAGAAGGCAAGGTGGAGAAATACAAAGCTCGGTTGGTAGCAAAAGGTTATTCCCAAGTGCCGGGAATTGATTTTGGTGATATTTTTTCTCATGTTGCCAAGGTTACTTCTATTAGATTACTTTTGTCTGTTGCTGCTACATTTGATTGTGAGGTAGAACAGATGGATGTGAAGACAACATTTCTTCACGAGGATCTGGAAGAAGGGATCTACATGAAACAACTTGAAGGCTTTATGGTGAAGGGGAAGAAAGAGCTAGTATGCAGGTTAAAGAAGTCTCTATATGGGTTAAAACAGTCACCAAGGATGTGGTATCAGAAATTTGATACCTATATATGGGGAATTGGCTTCACCAAAAGCAAGGAGGATCACTGTGTTTATTCTAAATTAATTGGTGACCGTGTTATTTATTTGGTCTTATATGTGGATGATATGTTGTTGATTGGAAATGACAAAGAAATTATCGAAGATTTGAAGACCCAACTGCTCTCCAAATTCGACATGAAGGATCTTGGTGCTGCAAACTATATTTTGGGCATGGAAATTAAGAGAGATTGGGAAAAAAGGAAGCTCTGGTTAAAATAAAGGAAGTATGTCGAGACTATATTGCAGAGGTTCAATATGCAGGATAGTAAACCAGTGAATGTTCTGATTCCTGTAGGTACAAAGTTGTCTATTGAACAGTGTCCCAAGACACAAGAGGAAGAGGAGGATATGTCCCGTGTTCCATATGCAAGTGCAGTGGGTAGCCTGATGTACTCAATGGTATGTACTAGACCAGACATTGCACATGCAGTGGGAGTATTGATTAGGTTTATGTCAAACCTAGGGAAGGAGCATTGGACAGCAGTGAAGCGGGTTTTCAGATATTTGCGTGGCACTAGTGATTATGGATTGTGCTACCAGGGAAGACCAGGATTGGAAAGAGTGTTGGACATTCATGGTTTTTTTTATGCATATTGGGCTGGAGATGTCGACCAAAGAAGATCTACAAGTGGGTATGTGTTTAGCCTATTTGGAGATGCAGTCAGTTGGATGAGTAAAAGTTAGTCTGTAGTGGCTCTTTCAACTATAGAGGCAGAATACATGGCAGCCACTCATGCAAGCAAGGAAGCAGTTTGGTTGCAGATATTGTGTTCAAGTATGGGGTTGGTGCAAAAATCTATAAGGATAGACTGTGATGGCCAAAGTGCAGTTTTCTTGGCTAAGAACCTTGCTTATCATTCAAATACAAAGCACATTGATGTTCAATATCACTTTGTGAGATATATGGTTGAGGTTAAAAGGGTGTGAGATATATTTTAAATTTTTTTATTTAAAATATTAAACTTTTATTGTAAGAATATTCATATGACAACAACAAAAGTTGGATGATGTTGGACAAATGTAGGTAAGCTTTTGAGTTATATGAAATAATAACAGATTGATGACCAAAGTTGTATGAAAAAGGACTATTTATTTATGTAATAGAATAGTTTGGACGATAGTTTATGTTAGAATTTGGTAAAAAAAATTCAAAAAATCAAGAGAGTATTTGAATTTCATTTTTAATGTATTCAGTACCATTAAAAACCCATTACGGCACCCAAAATAGTTAAGTTTAACTACTGTAACCCAGATTTTCAAAAATCTTTGCCAAATTTTTTTTAATCTTACCAAAATTTCTAGATTATTCTGTAGTTTTTTTAGACTACGGCCAATGACAATGTGGGAGCTATATTCACAACCAATTTAATCTAACAAGCATACATTTCATTGTAGGAACTATATTCACAACCAATTTAATTTGAGAAGCATACAATATTCACATTTATTTAAGGTGTAGTTTATTTTTTTGTTTGATTTTTTTTAATGATAATGGGATAATAAAAAAAATGTGACAAAATTATAATTTTTGTTTTTTAAAATACATAAATATTTTCTATAACATTAAGATTAATTTTTTCTTTTTAAATTTCAGCTTTAAGATTTATGTATTCTAACTCTAAATTATAAGTTGGAGTTGTCTAATATGCACAATTTAAGTTGGAGTTGTTTAATGTGCACAATCCATAGGTTTTAAAGTTTTTTAAGTTAGTGTAGTAAAAGAAAATATTAAAATGACAAAGTTATTCAAAATTGTATTATTAAATTGTAATTAAAAAAATTCAAAATATAAAATAGTAAAAAAAATTAATGTTAAATAGGATTATGACCCAAAATATAGAATAGTAGAAATATATTAATACCAATTGAGGTTTATTTTCACCTAAAAAAATGGCATATGCACAAGCTCGCATGACTACATGCCAAATGCTAATTAAGACTATGAGACTTGTTGGCACCAAACCTCACCAATTAAGATTATTCAGGAGTTGGGTAGAACCATTGAGACCATGAGACTTGTGGGGACTAAACCTCCCCGCCTAACAATTAGACCACACCCAAATACCAATTTAGATTATTATAGGCTTAGGTAGAACCATTGAGACCATAAAACTTGTGAATATCAAACCTCACTACTTAATGATTAGACAAACCACATAATAATAGCAATTAAAATTATTCTGAAATTTGATAAAACCATTATTATCTATTTCTAATTATTCTGGAATTTGATAAAGCCATTATTATCTATTTCATCATTCTTCAAATTTCCTTAAAACACTGAGCTATAATGCATTTCATAAATATTGTTAAAATATTTAATTGCATCCAAGTTCAAATCTCCACCCAAGCTATAATGCATTTCATAAATATTGTTGAAATGTTTTATTAGCTCGAACTTGTAGAATGGTTTGGTACCAACAATCTAAAAACAACTAAGAAAGCCTATAGAATAGTTAAAGAAGGCCGTGACATATAAACTTGCAAATGCAGTAATACTATGGCGGCACCAGTACGGTTTGATGCGCACGCATACTTATGCATTGCACGAGCTCAGCCTTTTTAGTTGTTTTTTCTTCTTCTGGATCAAAGGGAACGCTTTCTGATAGTCCAGAATGGCCTTTAATAAATGCCTCAATGAGAACTCTGGCCACATTCCCTCTCCTCCAAGAAAAATGACGTGGTTAGCCAACACCAATAATTTAATGGCATGTGAAGTGCGGGAATGACGATGCAATTGGCCAACACTGACAATTTAATGGCATGTGAAAGGGAAGTTATGTACTACCCCCAAAATTGGTCGAAAATGAGTTCTAGTTGTCATCTGATTTTCTCAGTGACAAGGCCATGCCTCTCCTAAAGAATTTCATATTTGACCATAGTCGTATTCCCTCCAAATGGGGTTTGGGGTTTGTCGATTTTCAAGTCGACTCCCCTAGAGAATCACCCCTAATGGGGCTATGTGAAACGAATGCAGAAGATGACTATATTGCCTGATTGGGCGAACGGGTTGCTTATCTTATGCTGGGTGATGATGAAAATTGTCAGTAGGATGCTGATGTGGACATGGGTGTTCATGCCACCATGAATTGTGCTTCTTTGAAGCAATGAGTTTTTGTGGACAATATTAAAGAGAAGATATGTTCATGGTTTTATTTTTTCTTGGCTTCGGTTTTATGTAATCCTGGAATGGGTTTATGATATTTTTTGTTTTTGTTGGACTTTGTTTCAGTATCAATTGTCATGGTCGCCTTAGTCTACATTAAGTGATGGGTTGGGCAGGAATCGTTGCTTGCCTACAAAGGGCTTGAGACTATTGAGAAATGTTGTGAGCGAAGATGCATGGGCATTATTCCATATGGTTTCAAAACAAGTTGTTTGACTCGATATGCTGGTTCCTGAGAATTCTGATCAGTATAAGCCACCATTGAAGGGTTTCACCGTAACACCTAGAGGGGGGAAGCTGAATTTTTAGTGGAGTAAAATTTTTTAGGGATTTTACAACGACGACTTGAACTTTTCATGCTTCGATTCCTCTTACAATGCTTCTCATCACAGACAACAAAGGCCTTGGAACCCTCGTCCAAGGGCCGAAGAATACAAAATTCTTGCTTACCAAGTTCATTTTTTATTTTTACACCTATTCATTGTTTTGTTTTGTTTTGTAATTTATTCTCTGAGCAATGTCCAAGTTTTTTAGGGAGAGGAATTGAGCTAACAATTGACTATTTTTTTGTGTTTTTAGAACCATTAGTACTAGCAGGTGAAACAATTGATGGCAAGACAAGGAATAATACAAGCAATACAGGCCCAGAAAGCAAAAAATATACGTGAGTATGTTAAGCGAGTGAGACTTATCTACTCACTATGTCCTCTTGATCAACAAATTGTTGATGGTTTAGGGATGGGCAGCATTTCTTAGTTGCAACGGGCCCAGGCAGGAATTTTGAGGCACTAGTATTTTTTTGTCGTGGAGGATGGATAACAACTCTGTTGTCAAAAAAATTCCAGGTATTTTAACTCTCAATCCGAAACATCCCATGTCAGACGGTCAAAAGCTCTTGGTCTTGCATTAATGGAAAAATCTAAAGAAAATAATTCTTGAGCTTTCATGGTAGCTATTAAAGAATGTAGCTCTTTTTTTCTCACTACAACTTTCTCAACAATTCTCCTTCCATAAAGGATAATATAGGATTTGAACCTTACTGTTGAGGACTTACACTTGAAGCCATGTGGTTTGTTAGATATCTTGCTTAACTCATGCAAAGAGGATCTTTTGTCTTAACTTTTTTTCTTGACATTGAATTAATGATAAATTCTTCTTGTGAATGATTCCAGGGTTTATAAATATGATATAATTTAGGGTTTATAAATTTATGATAGTGGAAATAAAAAAAGAAAAGGTTTCTTTTTTGTTTTGTAGTCTATATGTGCGTACTCGAGCATCATAATGTAGTGGGAGGAGAAATGTGGCATGTTCATGAGCAGAAAAATGCTTACCAATGAAACCAGGTACATGGGAGATAGTAGAAATGAATTATGGTATGGCTTCGACCAATAAGTCATTCCTTAATTTTTTTCGTCTGATCCAGTTCTATATAGCTAACACGAGTACTAGAGAAGACACACAAATTTCTATATAGTTGGCACGAGTACTGGAAAAGGCATAAAATGGAAGGAACTATCTGGACTTTCCTTTTAGTGTTCATTCCATAAGAAAGTTGATGACTAGACTTCCTTTCTAGTCTTTATTCTCAAATAACACTTCATGCCTTCATCTTGATTTTATTAATGACCAAAAAGATCAACTCTCATATAATGAATGTATGCACAATTGACTTTAAAAAGGTTGATTTTAAATGATATAATTTAGGTTTGAAAATCTTGAACAATTTAGAGGAAGTTGAAGAGAATGCTTGCAACCCCTCTAAGTGATGTTTATTTTTGAAGATAATGAATCTATAAAGATATTTTCAATTAGTCTATGCATATAGAGTATTTTTAATGTATTAGACGATCTTCTAGATCCTCAAATATGTTTTAAGAAACATCAATTACCATCAAATATATTTAAAAAAAAAAAAAAAAAATCTTTAGAATTTCAAACCTTTACACTCCCCTGCTATTTTCTTATCAATGTGATCAGATTCTTGAAATCTGTAAAAAAATATTTGAAATCAACAATGAATGGCATCTATTTATGTAATTGATCGGGGCCTTATACTTGTGAGTGAGAAAAGAAGAAACTCAACAGAATTGTAAATTAAATCTTGCTGATAATTCATGAATCTTAAATCGAAAAGTTTCAAACAAGGAGAGCAATCAAATATTAAGAACGACCTGCTGATTGCCTTGGCTCATAGCCATGGCTTTTTCCGCCGCTCTCCTGACGCGCTCGGCAAGAAGGCTCAGCTCTCCCACTATCTAATTCCATATTCTGTGGCCATGCTCTCCTTCTCTATGAGTGCTTCCAGCTTCTCCTGCATCAGATTCATGAGTATACTAAATAAGTCTCAACCTTTAAATTTCAGATTTCAATGTTTGGCGTGCAGTATGCATCAAGCACGATTGCATGATGTGAGTGAAAAAGAATTGACTTTTTCTAACACATCGAAGACCAATTATGGATAAGTTTGAAGTGCATCTGAGCACTATAAAACATTCTAGGCTTATTTTAGAGTCTTATCCTAATAGGTTAGTATTGTGGGCTTTGTATAACTTGATATGAAATTTGGGTTTCTTGGCATTTAAAATAATTCGGCAATTTTTGCTTTATCTATTTGATTTTATTTGAGTGTGAGCGGAACACTATGTCAAGTAATATGTAAATATTGGTATATCTTGTGTTCTATCTTTTATATAAAAAGTTGAAATGTAGTTTATTATCCTGTTTTACAATGATATTTTTGTTTTTATGTTCTTTTGTTTTTATTTTAAGAATTCTTTTTTAAATAATGTGTAAATTTCCAAACTTTTATATATATATTTTAAAGAAGTAAAGGAAGAATTAACGAGTCTCGTTATTAGAATTTTTGTTTTAATTAATTATTTTTTATATTTAATTTATAAAGAAAGAATTAATGAGTTTGGTTATTCTAAATTTATTCCAATATTATTATTATTTATTATATTTTATCAATATTATTTATTTATGGATTATATATATTATTGATAAATTACTCTTATATATTATTTAATTTCATTTCAAAAAAAGTAGGCAAAGTAATTTCATTTTATGTAATTATTTTACAATTATAATCAATATTTGTTTATTATATATTATTTTGAAATTTATTATATATAAAGATTTAATGGAGAATAGATTCACAAAATTAATTTAATTATTGGTATTTTAGTCATGAAGTATTATAAAACATGAAATTCAAAATTCAAATCTCTAATATGTCAAATCACAAAAAAAGAATGTACATAAAATATGTATATATAACAAAATTATTATTTAAAAACATGTATATACTTTTATGAAATATATTTATTTACAGTAATTAATTATGTAAAATAAATATTAAATGTAATTTGATATATTTTTTAATATAAATTTAATAATATCAAATATAATTATGATAAAAAATATTTTATTTAAATTATTAAGTTATTGATGATGATGATGGTGGTGGTTAACGTCCACTGAGGCCAATCTTTGGTCTATCAAACCTAAAGAAAAGAGTTATTTAGTTTGATTTAAGATTTTATTCCTACGCTCAAAATGTTTGGAGAGAAGCCTCCCGAGCTCACTATAATTTTGATAGCTTAAAAGGCTAAGAAGGTCAGCATTGCAACAAAGATTATGAAATTGAGCTTTAATGTGGTTGTACGTTGGGCACTCTAAAAGGAAGTGATTTTCATCCTCAATGTTCATATTCTCACAGAGATGGTAGATCCTTTCCATCCATGGTGTTTTAGGAACTGTCCAATGACCTGTTTCACTATGGATCTCACGAGAGTTCGTTCTAATCTTGGCTATATTAATTTTCTTCTTTGAGCTAGTTAAAACAAATAGATACTTGTGATCTTCTAGGGTGGGGTTGATGACCTCCTTATAATATCTTAATTTTCTTTTAGCTGCTAGATCTTTCTCAGACCACATTTTTTCTTTAAACTTAGAAGTAACAATTTTTTTAATGTTATTAATGTTTTGCAATGCAACATTCTCGTCAATTTCCCAATGGTTTAACCAGGCCCTGGTGTCTTTATACCAACCTCGTTTAAGCCTTAGGTGGTTTTGGATGGAATTTAAAGCTAGCTTAGGAAGTCTATGGTCTCCTATGCTATTGAGCTTGTTCTTATACAACAAAAGCCTAGTCATAGCTAGGCTCTCGATAGGGGAAAGACCCACTTCTATAAGGAGAATAGGATAGGGTGTATTGTTTTTAATTTTAATGTTATAAGTTATAAAATGCTTCTGGATTTTCTCAATATTTCTCTAGGATTTTCTAGAGATGTTGCAACCCCAAACATCATATCCATATAAGATAACAAGAGTGACTAAAGTTTCAAAGAGGAACTTATTTCTATGCCACATTACGAGTTTTATCGTTTTACAATTGTTTTCAAGACCAAAATAAGCTTTACACCCCCCATTAATCCTTTTCCGAATGTTATAGTTCCAGTTGACCTTGTGATGAATATCAATTCCTAAGTACTTGTAAGAAGACACTTCCTCCAAGTTATTATTGGCATACATAAAATTAGCGTAACTGTCCTTCTTGGATTTGATAATCATAACTTTTGTTTTGTCAGTGTTAACAAACATACCTATGGTAGAGCAAAAATCCTTAAAAAGTCTAAGTTTCTTATCAAGATCAGATGAGCACCTTGCGAGAAGAACAATATCGTCAACATATAGAAAAAGGAAAATAAAATTTAATAATAAAAAATATTTTATTAAATTATTCATCATTATGTTTAAATTATTAAAAATTTGTATAATCATCCATTTATAATTAATTAAAATCAATATTTCTCCCATCAAATTACAGAATTTAAATAATTGTATTATACACGATCTTATTCATAAATTAATTTTAATATTTAAATGAATTACATAATAAAATTATGTATTCAAAATAAATTTAAAAAAATATTAATATCATCAACTTGCATAACTTACATAATTATACTATAAGGTCATAATTATACTATACCTGACCTTATAGGTATTGTCATATCAATATTAAATGGTTACATTCTTAAAATAAAAACAATAATACTCTCTTCTAGTTGGATAACTTACATAGTTATATTGTATAGCATTACATGTATAGAGACATCAATATTGAATGAGGATTGGTTTTTTTATATAGATCATTATTAAAAAAATTAATAAAAGAAAATTAATTAATTAATTAATTAATTATATATATATATATATATATATATATATATATATATATATATATATATATATATATAATTTTTAAATTATTAAAATTTGTATCTTTTTAATTCAATTTTAATAATAAATAAATAAACATTTTTAAATAGTATGATTTTTTATTTTTAAAAATATTTAAATTAATTTTAAAATTTTGTGAAAATACTATATGAATTTACGATATTAAAAAATACATATAAATGTTGTTTCCCATAATGATTATTATCTTCTCTATTCATGTTCAATTTTATGCATTTTCCTCTCTCCAAAAATCTCCTCAATTTCTTCTCTTCAACTGATGAGAAGTTTGAAAATAATATGGACAATGATTCTTTCTTGGAAAGGTCCCATAAAAAAGCTCAAAGAAAAGGAAACAAGGATATTCACTTAGAAAAGGATGACAAATATGTGGAACTTGGAACCCAAATTTCTATCAAGGCAAATTTGTACAAAGTAACTAGAAAATCGAAGAAAAAGGTTACGACAACCCCGCTCAAGTGATTTTTCCTAAATATTCAAGTAAATGATGATTTTTGCATCCTAGAAATGTGGGGGCATGGAAATGACAAAATAACATTAGAAGTTAAAAGTTTATTTAAGGAAGAAAAATCCCTAAACGTATTGCTTTAGGAGACAAAGATGAATGCAGATGAAGTTTGTCCAAAGGAAGAAGCATTTGGAGAGACTGTGGGGCCTTAGTGGTTGGATCCATAGAAGCTTCTAAAGGATTGTGCGCCTTTTGGGATCACTTTTCATTTCAGAAAATTTAGGAATAGAAATTTCCACACTAGATAGCAATCAATCTCTTGAACTTGCCTACCCAAAAGGTGGGTATTGTTGTTAATGAATATATGTTTTATCTTATCAACTAAAATTATCATATATTATCAAGAAACATTATGTTGTTGGAACTCCTTATGCAGTATGGGTGACTCAACTCCTTATTTAGTATGGGTGACTCAAATCATGAAGCTAATTTCATTTTTGGAGGTGAGAAGAAAGAAGGTTCACTAGTTAGAGACCCATCTCAAGAATATATAGAAGATCTCATCGCTCAGATGGATTTGGTAGACATAAAAATATCTAAGGGTAAATTCACATGGAATAACCATCATGCAGATCTAGTTTAGACATGTTTTTCATTAGCAGTGATTTCCTAGAGTAACACTTCTCCTTTTCCTCTAGGGATTTCGCTTGGGGAAGCTCAAACCACAAGTAAATTTCTTTATAGCTTCATGATTAAATGGAGTATGGTTCACTTCTTTTAAAATTCAATTTCCTTTTAATTTCCACCAAAGGTCTCTCTTATATTATTTCCAAGTCTTAGAACATCTAGGTAATTGGCTCCCCAATTTTCGTTTTGGAGAAAAATATTAAGGCCACATAAATCTCCCTCAAAACTTGGGTAAAGAAGATACCAAGCAAGAGAATAAAAGTTATGATCCAAAAACCAAAATTGAAGGAAAATCATTAAAGAATGGAAAATTAATGTCCCTCCCCTGAAAACTATTTGGAAGAAAAAAATACCTTTGAATCCTTCCACTCAATCCTGAAATAGGAAGAAGAACTCTAGAGAGTAAAACACATAATTTTATGGGTCAAAGTAGGGGGCAGAACACCATTTTTTTTCACATGGAAGCTAAAATGGGGCTATGGAAAAACAATGTTGAATCAATTTTGGTAGAAGGGAAATAAATATCCTCTTACGACTATATTAAAGAGGAATATTTTAAGAATTATAAAATTATATATACAAATCGAGGACTAAAACATCCCCTGGAAGTAAAGGAAATGACTAAGGATATTCCACATTCCACATTTTATGTCTCAAGAGGAAAATGAATAGATTTTGATGCTGATCTCGAAGGAAAAATTATGGAAGATCCTCAAAATTTTCAATCCAAATAAAGCTCATATTTTGAATGGATTTTTTTTTTTTCATTTTTATCGGCATTGTTGGTCAATTATCAAATTTTATGTATGCAAGATGGTGGATTTCATGTTTCACCATGTTAAGATGGGAGGAGGCATAAACTCCATATTCCTTGATCTAGTTCCAAAAGAGGTTAAACCATCCTACTTTTCAAGATTTAGGCCCATCTCTATATGTAATGTCTCATAGAGAAAAATTTCCAAAATTATTACCTAATGTATAAAGTCTTTATTACCTAAGCTAATTTATGAAAATCAAGGGGGTCTTGTTAGTAAAAGGAGTATAACTAACAATATCAATTTGGCCAAGGAATTTATTCACTCAAGAAAAAGTAGGAAATAAAAGGGTATGATTATATATTTAAATATGGCTAATGAATTTGATAAAGTCGCACACTCTGTTTTATTCTTTGCTCTTACAAAATTTGGCTTTGAAAAAAGTATCATTAAGTGGATAGTAGCTTGTATTTAAGGTTCCTTGGTTTTTCCTTTAGTTATGAAATATTGGTGGGATTCTTTAAGAATACCTATGGATTAAGACAAGGTTATCCCCTCTATCCGTTTCTTTATATTCTTATGCATGAATCCCTAAATTGAACACTAAATTTGGAAATAATATAACGATCTATTATAGCTAAAAATATATGAGAGGGGTTGTTAGGTCCCTATAATATTATTTTAGTAGACCCTTATTGTTATTTTTGTGCCCATGTAGCCACCATATTGGTATTGTTGTGCCCCATATAAGCCCACTATTTTTATTGTTATTCCCTTACATTATTATTGCTATGTAGGCTCTCATTATATTGTGACCCCTTAGATTCATGTATATACAAAGGAGGTCGTGTCATTTGTATCAACCAAGAATTGTTCATTGATGTAAAGTAAAGGAGGTTTCACCCTTGAAGAGGTTATTTCTCAAGTTGTTGATCTATCTTTTCTATATTTTGTGAGTTGGTTGCATAACATTTGGTACAAGAGCTTTGGATTCTAGGGTTTCATAAGCTGATTTTTCAACCACGTGGATTCGAAATATTGGTGAACCTCTTGTATGAATTTCAGACCTTTGTTAGCTATATTTGCAGAGATATGATCTGAGTAAGTTAGGGATTTTGCAAGCTCCAGAATTTCATCTAAAACAGGTGACCTTGGGAAAATCATCATAACTTTCATTTCAAACATAGGATTTGAATTCTGTAAAAAATTACCTAAATATCATGGACTGTAATTTTTCCTGTAGCAATTTCAGGGCCAAATGATGAGACAGTTACACATGGCATCCCATACAACTTCGCTCTACTGAACTAGTCCATAATCAAGTCATCGTGGGATATTTGACATAACTCTATATTTGAGATTCCATTATTGGTCTGACTTGTGTCATTGGAAATAATATTCATAGGGCGACAATATGACTGAAATTTATACCTTGGAGATACAAAATTTTATAGTTACAACCGTTGCAACATTTAGCTCCTAAAATAAAGAAAATGGTTTGTATGTTTTTTTTTTTAATTGCATAACTTTTGTTTGAAAAATAAGTTTGAAGTGATTCCAAGGGGATATTGAAGCATAAATATCAGTATTGGGTTCTAAAATTCCTCCCAAAAAAAATAATTCCACACCCATGAAACCCTAGGAAAACTCTACTATGACGCATGAATAGGAAGAATTGCAACATCATATATCAAAATTACGAGACCAAGTGAAACAAATTTCGCTCTCAAAAAAAGAAACCAAATATGGCATGGATGGTTTAAAAGAAGACATGGAAGCTAATATGGATGGAGTTAAAGCTAAGATGGATCGTTTGAAAGTATACATGGAAGGTTTTACAAAGTTGTTTCAATAAAGGCTTCCCGATGGTGACAAGGTAATCCATGAAAATCATGACGCGAGAAAAGGAATATGAATTGTGATTTTAGAAACTCCAATGCTAGTTTTAAGAACCACCACATTCCAAATATCGATATGAGGAATTTTTATGGTAAGGATACAATAACGTGGATACTACAAATGGAGCAATATTTTAATCTCCATGATGTGTAACACTCACAAAAGGTATGCATTGCAACTTTATATTTAGAACCTAATTATTTTGTATCGTATTGATGGCTTTGTTTTCGTAAATCACTTGTAACTTGATATTTTTTATGGAGTAAATGATAGCACATTATGAGGATACAAAGAGAAACATATTTTTTAGCCAATTGATAAATACCAAACAAAAGGGTTCAATGGCATAGCACATTTAGGACTTCCAAAAATTGAAAATCAGGGTAACAAATATTTTGTAGGAGCATATGATTGATGTCTTCATAGGGAATTTAAAGGATAACATCCAAAATGAGGTTCAAATTTGGGAACCTGATTCATTAGAGAAGGAATTCAGGGTGGCAAGAAAAGTTGAAAGAAAAATTATGGCAACAAGAAAGTCTACCACTCACAATTATAAAGATGGAAGTGTTGTGTCTCCTATCCGCCCACAACCTACAAGGTTGACACCAAAAAAATTGGATGAATAAAGTGAAAAAGGGCTTTCTTATAGTCGTACACTAAAGGATATAAGGATGCTAAGATGAAAATATTTTACATAGATTGTGAATAGGATGAAGAAAAGGAAAAAGAAACATCAAAAGAGGAGGATATACACCAGGAACCAACCCCAGATAAAGAATAAATGAATTCGACCATATCTTGTAATATATTGGAAGGAATTACCACTCCTCAAAATCTCAATATAGAAGTATATATCAAGAAGAAAAAGGTTATAATTTTGATTTATTCAGATATACCCATAATTTTATTCATTTTAAGATAGCCAAGGAATTGAGTTGCTTCATATATCCGGCACGAGAGTGTCAAGTGATGGCTGCAAATGGAGGAAATATAAATTTCTCTGGAAAGTGCCATAATATAAAGATAACCATGGGGGAATATGTATTGAATATTATAATCCTTTCCATTCCAATGGGTGGTGTTTATGTTGTACTAGGAGTCCAATGGTTACAATAGTTGGGGACGATAGATTTTAATTTCCAATATTTTTTCTTGAATCTTTTTTGGGAAGGAAAGGAAGTTGAATTACGGGGTATCACAGGGAAACCAGGAAAAATAATAAGCTCTAATGTCATGAAATTTTTTTTGAATAATAAACAACTAGGCGTAATTACACAATTATTCTCACTATAGGTTTAAACATCAAAATCAAGTATTTCTCCAGATCTCCAAAAATTATTGAAAAATCATTACTATTTGTTTGAGACTCTCAAAGGCCTCCCACCTATTCATGATCATGATCATGATATTCATTTGATTCCAGGAAGTGTTCCTCCAAACATGAGGCCTTACATATATCCTTATTCCCAAAAGAGTGAGATAGAACGTATGGTTGTAGAAATGCTAGAGGATGGTATAATTCAACCTATTATGAGCTCTTTCTCTACTCCAGTAGTATTGGTGCACAAGAAGGGTGGATCATGGTGTATGTGTCCAGATTATAGGGAGCTCAACAAGCTCACTATTAAAGATAAATTTCCATCCATGTCCACGTCCATGTCATTGAAGAACTGTTTGATGAATTACATGGATAAATGTACTTCACCAAGCTGGATCTTCATTCAGGATATCATCAAATTAGAATGGATACTGAAGACATTTTGAAAATAGAATTTAGAACTCATGGCCATTATGAATTTTTGGTCATGTCTTTTGGCCTTACTAATCCACCTTCCACATTTCAAAGTTTGATGGATGCCATTTTCAAACCCTTCCATAGAAAATTTGTGTCAATATTTTTTAGTGATATACTAATCTCCAACAAGTCTTGGAAGGATCATGTTCAACATGTTGTTAGGGTACTCAAACTATTGCAGGAGAATCAAATATATGCAAAAAACACAAAATGTTTCTTTGGAGTAGATGAACTAGAATATTTGGGTCATATTGTATCTCATGAGGGTGTTAAGGTAGACACTAACAAAATAAAGCCATTCAGGAATGGAAAATCCCCACAACCATAAAGCATCTTCGAGGATTTCTCTGGTTGACATGGTACTACCGAAAGTTTTTTAAGAATTATGGGAGAATAGAGGCACCTCTAACATTATTGCTAAAGAAAGATGCATTTTATTGGCCTCCAGAAGCAACTAAGGCCTTTGGACATCTTAAAGAGGCAATGTGCCAAGTACCAGTCTTAGCTACATCAAAATTCACAAAAACCTTTATTTTGGAATGTGATGCTCCATGAAATGGAATTATTGTGGTTTTAATGCAATAGGGAAGACCCATTTATTTTTAAAGTCATCCAATCAAAGGAAAGTATTTACAAAACTTATTTATGAGAAGGAAATGTTGGAAATTCTACATGCACTAAAGTAATTGTGACCTTAATTAATGGGAAGACACTTCAAGGTAAAAAAAGATCATGATAGTATGAAATAATTTTTGGAACAAATATTGTATTAAGAAGAAATGGGTCATGAAGACAAATATTTTTCAAGATCTTTCCATTGGAGAAATTAGTTTCAACCTTTTAAGCTTTAGTGGTTAAAAATGGAAAGTGCATGCCTGCTTATTATTAACAGTGCCAATTATTTCCAATGGCTATCCTACATGGTAGACTTACTTAGAAGTAAAGGGCTTTATAGAATAGCCTTAGGACAAGAATCTAAACCTACCGATGCAGATAAAACATCTAAATGGGAAAATGAACAAGATCAAGCACGAGGGTTGATAAGAATGTCCATTGCTAAAGATCTTAGATTTCATATATAAGAGATTGGCTCCCCTGTTGAAGCTATGAAAACAATAAATATTGTTTTTGGAATTAAAAATGAAATCGGACGCCACCAACTTGAAAATGAGTTGCTTACTTTTTACCCCAATAACTTATCCTTTATTGAATATTTTTTTCCCAAATTCAAGACCCTTAGACTTCTTTTAGAAGGTTATAAGGTCAAAAAGGAAGATGGTAGTATTATCTATTCCATTCTCTCTAAGCTAGGCCCTGCATAATCTTTATTTCTTTCCACCTTCAATTCCACTAGAGAAGCCCTCATTTCTCAACGAATAGCCTAAAACTCCCCCTCTTTTAATGCCTTTTGTGATTCTTTGATAAGATAACAAGAACAACTCTTACACCTTGGTCTTATTAACACTAGAAACTCTTCTAAGAAATATTTAACAGCCAAACAACAACCATATCCAAATAATCCTAAGAAGCAGCATCCTAAAAAGAATGGGCCTAAACCAAACAAGGGTCTTAAGAAATTTCAACCGCAAACTGAAAAAGTAACTCAACAAAGTGGTAAGGCAAATAAAAACAAAGGGAAGAAGACAAATAGACATTGCAACTTTTGTAATTGTGATGGCCATGTAGAGTCAAAATGTTTTAAGAAGATGGAAGCCTTGGAAGCAACAATGAAGAAGAACAACATCCATTTGGATAACTCTTCAACTTCATCTTCGGGAATGACACTTTCTGCATGTGGTTGTCAAGCATCAAGATCTGGTTATGCATCAAATGTATCTTCTTCTTCTCATTCTCACGAGTGGCTAATTGATTTTGGAGCCTGTCACCACATGTTTTCTTCTTTAAATGATTGTAACAAAAAACATATTTATGTTGGTGATGATATATCTTTTAGTGTTGTAGGGTCTGGAACCATTCATCTAGATAATGGTCAATTTAATGGTGTATTGTGTGTTCCTACCTTATCCTACAACCTTCTATCTTTTTATCAGATAACTCATTCACGTGAAAGGAAAACTGTAGAATTATCACCTCATGATGTTATAATTAAGGACCTAAGAGATCCTAAACATATTTTAGGTACTGGCATTGCTGATGATTCCATAAGGTTGTATAATTTTGACAAATTTGGGTCATCATGTCTTCCCTCTGTTTTTGTTTCTCATAATGATGAAGTGAGAAAACTTTGACATGAGCGATTTGGTCTCTTAAACTATCGCTCTCTTCAAACTCTATGTAAAGAAAATATGGTGACATTTCTTCCTATGTTATCTTGCCGAGATGGTGTTTGTTCGGGTTGTGTACTCAGAAAACATCGTCGGGATAGTTTTGACAAACATGCCTCTTTCCCACAGGGGCTTCCCTCATTCAACCTCTAACATATCACGTGCAGTCATAGCATATTAAAAAATACCAAAAATTTGAGTACATATTGGAAAATACCTCTAAAAATCACATTATTTAGCCCCCTACCAATATAAACCCAATACACCTTCCCAATTTAAAGAGCCCCTACTTTCACTATATATTGTAGGTATCCATTTTTTCATTAACATTTTGTATACCCCTTTATATTTTTTCATCAACTTTGAGCTCCATTTTTTATACTTTCCAATATAGAAACCCTTTAACCCCTATATATCCCCCAATATATTATGTCAGTTTTTCCTCATTATATATCCCCCAATATGAACCCACGTGCTATGGAATTTCTCCCGCAATGAAACCTCTATGCTCATGGCACGCTTCAGCACCTTTGTAGCTTGTGCACAGTGATCTGTGTGGTCCACTTCTAGCTGTTTCTTTCTTTGGCTACAAGTACTTCTTAACTTTCATTGATGATTTTCTAGACTCACTTGGGTATACTTCTTAAAACTCAAGAGTGAATATTTTAACATGTTCTTGGCCTTTAAGGCCTTTGTTGGGAAATAATCTAGACATCACATTCTTAATTTAAGATCTGACAATAGAGGAGAATATATTAATAAAAAAATTATCAAATTTTTCTCTGAGCATGGCATTCAATTGAAACATATTGTTCCATATACTCCACAACAAAATGGTGTAGCTAAAAGGAAGAATCACACTCTAAAGAAACGGTTAATTGTATGCTTCAATCTAAAGGACTTAGTCTTAATTTTTGGGTAGAAGCAGTTAAATGTGCACATTACATAGTAAATCACACTCCTACTAAGGTTTTAAGGAATATCACTCTAGAAGAAGCCTAGAGCTCAATAAAACTAGATGTAAGTCACTTTCATGTTTTTGGAAGTGAAGCTTGGGCCCATATTCCCGATGAGAAACATAAATCCTTAGAACATAAGAGTGAAAATTTCATTTTTGTTGGATATTATGAAGATGTCAAAGGATATAAACTTCTTCAACCAAAATCCAAAAATCTAATCATTAGAAGAGATGTAAAATTTGATGAAAATATAACGGCCTGCGAGCCTAGTTCGGCAGGTGTGCCACCTTTGGCCTGTAAGCCGGATTCGGCATATGTGCCATCTCTCTCTATCTCTTCTACTTTTGACATCATTCCTTCTAGTTCAGATGATGATAGCAAGGATGAAAATCCTCCTCCACCTCCTCATAATCTTACTTCATCTCCACAACTTCCAAAATGTGTCCACTCTACTCGGGATGCAACAGGTTCTCTTGCAGGTGACCCTGCAGATCAACGTCATACACGTTCTCAGTTCAACAAAGCCTCTTCCTTATTGGCTCAAGTTCCAGAAAATCCTGATCCAGACACCTTTGAAGAAGCTTCAGGTCATCCAGATTGGGATGTAGCTATGAATGAAGAATATCGTTCCTTGCTGGAAAATGATATTTGGGATCTTCTTCCTCTTCCAAAAGGAGGAAAACTTGGCAAATGAAAATGCGTTTATAGAACAAAGTTTGAACCAAATGGAAAAGTGGATAAACATAAAGCTCATATTGTTTCTACAGGATTTTGAAAAGTTGAAGGCACTGACTATACTTAAACCTTCTCCCCTATTTCTAAAATGAATTCTATCCACCTTGTTCTTTCCCTTGCCACCTCCTTTAAATGGGAAGTCCATCAGATGGATGTTAAATCTGTCTTCTTACTTGGGGACATGCATGAAGAAATATACATGGAACAACCCCCTGGCTTTATCCAAAATGCCTCTAGCCTTTTTATTCACCTTAGTAAGTCTCTCTATGGTCTCAGAAAAATCCCTCAGGCTTGGTATGCCAAAATGAATAGATTTCTATTAGATAATGGCTTTTCTAAATGTCATTCTGACAACACTGCCTACACCAAGAAAGTGGGTAAGTCCTTACTAATCCTTGTCATTTATGTTGATGATCTTATCCTTACTAGTAGTGATCGAAACCATATAAAAAATGTGAATTCTAGCCTCAAAAAGAAGTTCGAAACGACAGACTTAGGACATTTTCATTATTTCCTTGGTCTTCAAGTCTTGCAATCCAAAGAAGGTATTACCCTTTCTCATTCCAAGTATGCATGTGATCTTCTATGCCACTTTCACATGGAATACTATAAGTCAGCCCCTTCTACCTTTCAGTATGGAGTCAAGTTTTTAGTCACTTTTACTTCCCCTGAAGTTGATGCTACCTTATACCGTCAAATTTTTGGCAAAATTTTGTATCTAACCCATACCTGTCCTGACCTTTCCTTTGTCATTGGTATTGTTGCTCGTTTTATGCGAAAACCTCATGAAAGTAACTGGAAAGAAGCTAAAATAAAACTTCGATATATTCAAGGTACAGTTCAGTTTGGGATTAATTACAATGCAGGAACATCTCTATTTTTGGTTGGTTTCATTGATTCTGATTGGGTTGGTTACCCTGATGATCGAAAGTCTACTGCAGGTTATGTATTCACTCTTGTTTCAGGACCTATTACATGGTATTGTAAGAAAAAATGTACCACCTCTGTTTCTTTGACAGAATCATAGTATCGTGTTGTTTTTGAAGCCAACAAGGAAGCCCTGTGGCCTCGTCAGAGGCTATCTGAATTTGGTCTTCATCAATAGCATCCAACTACACTTTGGTGTGATAATCAGAGTGCCATTCAACTATGAAAAGATCCAGTTCAGCATCAGCGCATGATACACATTGAGCTACACGTGGTGAAGTGCATCAACCAGGAGGGACCGCGTGTCCTCCTAGTAGCCACCAAGTTTTTTTTAAGGTTCAACAACAACCTGTAGAGTTGAACTCGAGACCTCTATTAACACAACAAAGCCATATACAATTCCCGATACATTTGGTTCTTAACCATATAGGTATCCACCCATATTTAAACTTTAATGATATTGTGAGCGGGGGTGGGGACCAGGGTTAACCCCCGATCCCGATCTGCAGACTAGTGTTAGGGGTAACCCCGACCCAACATATATCAAAATTTTATAAACCAAATTCCTGGCATGCAATACTCTGGCAGATTAAAACATTAATACATAAACCCAAACCATATAATATATCATGTATAGCAACGTCTACACAATGGTCAGTTGGAAAGTTAACCATTATGATGGCAGCCAGGTGGATAGTTGGAACATTGTTCACATGTCGGCGGGCATGTTAAACATGGCAAAGTTTTTATTGCATAAAAAACCCATTAAATAACCAATAACCAAAAGTCCAAAAGAGATATTATGAACCTACGTAGTTAACTACAAGTCACCGTGAGGTTAAGTTTAATACCAGGATGGGTGTTCACATGCGACAATTTGGTAAAAACTACAAGAATGGCTAGTCAGTGGGTTTTGAAACCCAACCCTCAATCAACCCATGGTCATAGAACCATGGTCAGCCATTGGCAGGAACACCGAAATCAACGGTGGAGGGAACGCGATGTGGGGCCTGATTAGCCAGATAGTGGGCTTACCGGTTCCTTGAACAAGGCAAAAAATTGCACTGGTGTGGCAGGAATCTCATCAACGCAGTGCCAAAATTTCACCCCACGTGGCCGAAAAAGGTGCAAATTGTCACCTAGGACCGAAAAAAGGGGAATTTGTAGAACAAATAAGATAGAACCTTTGGGAGATGATAACTTTTGTAGTTTTTGGCATTTTTGGGAGAAAAAAAGAGGCTAGATAGGGGTTTTTGACAGTTTTTAAGCCATTAGAGCTATCATTGAAGCCATTTAAGCTTTGTAACTTGATGTAAACACTATTTTTTTAACATAATAAAGTTTTACCAGGAGATGTAGCCCAAGAGGGGTGAACTCCTTCATCATTTTTTGTGTTGTGTTTGTTGTTATGGTGATGTTGTCTCATATTTTCTGAAGAAAAAAAACTAAAATTTTAATTCATGTTTATGTGTTTAATAATTTGACATAAGAGGCTTAAAACCCTAATTAATCACTTGCAAAATTTACATAATCCTCGAGCAGTTTCATATATATATTAGTTTGGTATCAGAGCTTATGTTTCTTTGTTGTTGTGAGGGTTTGGTTGGTTTCAAGTGTTTATGATGATTACAATGTTGAAGCTCAAGAGAGGAGAAGGAAATCTTGTGGTTGCAAGTCCTCAAGTCAGGTTAAGGACAAGGAGAGCAAGTTTGTCACAATATCCACCTCAAGTTATAGCTGAAGATCCAACAAGTATGCCACATGAAGGAGAGCCTGTTAATATATCAGAGGATGAAAAGGCTTTCAGGAAAGCATTCTTTGATATGAAACAAATGGTGAAAGTTCTCTATGAATATAGAAACACAAGGTTGCAATGTGAGAGCTCCAATCCTCCAAAGGGAGATAAGTCTTCAAAAGGAGATGGAGGATATGGAGACAAGAATACAAAATGTAGTGGAGGGAATGGTGACAAAACACCTTTGACACCACCATTCTCTTAACCTCCATCGTCACCACCATCTTCACCATATAATTACTTTGATTTTGGCTATCAGTCTCTTATTCTCTTATTTTGAGATTAATCTTGGGATATTTTATAGCAATTCCCGGGTTGCCTCTTTTGTCTCATTTTCCACTTAGTCGTATTGTTAACTAAAGTTATTTGTTTCTTCTTGTTGTAGGGTTTCTTATCAATCCTTTATTTTCTCATCATACCCTTTAATTTTTATGATTTTGATGATCATCTCTCTTGCTTTTTCTTGCTTGTGGAAATATGATGATATTTTGTTCTCTAGTTGTAATCCATAAGCTTCTAGTTTTGAGGCACCATTATTCTTCCTCTTCTTTGAAAACTTTATACAGGTTTTCCAAAAGTATTGCTTCTTAGTATAAAATTTCTCTGGCTACTGGTTGGTTTTCCATAACTGCCTACACTTCTTCTATTTTCCTACTGAATTCCTCTTTCAATATGATGCAGGAATTGTAGCTTTCTTTATGCAATATTTTAGTGTTACTTTGGTGTTCCTTATATCTTTTCCCCAAACATAGGAAGATGATCCCTACACTAGCTTCTTCTATGCCTGTGCTACTATATCTTTGAATTTTTATTCCCTTATCCATAAGGGGTTGAAGCAAAATGGAATAGGACCTCTCCTATAAGTGTGATATATTTCCAAAGAGATTAGCCTATCCAAGGTTGAGAGGGGTAAAATCTTGGAAGTGACCATTGAGGGGACCATGCTAATCAAGCTTTGAGCCAAAATTGATCCAATCTTATTGCAATATGATTTTATCATATTTTCTTATTTTTCCATGTGTATTTTCCTTTATTTGGTTTTATGTCTAGCCAATCCCATATGGTTATAGTTCCTTCCAAATATAATTAGAGAGGGTATTTTGCTACTTCTTTTCCACTCTTTTCTTTCTAATTTAAGATAATATTCAAATCTCCTCCTACTATATTACTTGGTAATTTTTTTTTTTCGAAGAATTTAAGGAATCCTAACACTCCTTTTTTTCTCTTAAATTTGCAGGAACATACATATTTACAACCGAGATATGAAAATTTTGTAGGTTTTAACCTTGTACAAAATTTATCTATAAACGAACTCTTAAAACATAAAATAAACAATAGCGAGAGAATAAAACATAAAACAAATATACACAAAGATTTTCCTCTAGATCTAAAATCTGGGACTACCAACTTTATTTCTCATTATGTTCCTTCCAATGTTACAATACATATATATACATGTCGAAGCATTCATAAAAACTAATCCATTAACCCCATATTTGAACATAACCATAGTTCCCTTGACTAGAACTACAAAATACCATGGATAGAAAACCATCAGGCCCAAAACCATGTGCTAAAACCATACAAAAAACCATAGGTAGGTCCATCCACCTAATATAGAGTCTAAAACAATTGTCTTGGGTTGCTGCCCCGGACCCTGTTTAGAGGGGCTACCTCCCCCCAATAGGGGGTGCTGCACCCCTTTGTGACCCCCCTGTTGCACTCGGTGCAAGCAATGGGGACGCGACTGCCCCCCCTCCCCCGTGCGTGAGGATAATCGTGGACGGAATATAACACACACACACACACACCAAATTAAAACCCATAATTTCAATTATTGCTACAATCCAGTGTTGCCTTACCTCCATCTAGATTTATTCTACTTGCAATGGATCCCAAAGTGTGAGGATACCTTCAAAGGCTCCTCTAACATTATTTTCTACTCCTTCACTTAATTTCTTGTTCCTTTTTCCCAAAGCTAAAGTTGTGTCACACCCTAACTTGGTTTATTTAATTAACATAACATATGGATTTTCTATCTTTATCATATCTCTCAAGGATATTTTTTTCATATTTTTCCATAAGCCTCTATTGTTTCAAGATACTAACTTCATTTATTTAGGTATTACCAGACTCCATGCAGGGGGGCTACCTGCCCCCTCCAAACCCCTCTACAGGGGGGCCGCACCCCCTCTGTGATCACTATGTTTTTCTCGATCCAAGCGATGGGGGGTAGCTGCCCCCCTCCCTTGCTTCACATGTGAGGCTAGTTGTGGAAAGAATATAACACACACCTAACAAAATCAAATCCCTAATTTTCATTATTGCTACAATCCAGTGTTTCCTTACCTCTATCTAGATTTTTTCTACCTACAATGGATCCCAAAGTGTGAGGATACCTTCGGAGGCTCCTCTAACATTTTTTTCTACTCCTTCACTTAATTTCTAGTTCCTTTTTCCCAAAGCTAAAGTGGTGTCGAACACTAACTTCATTTCTTTAATTAACATAACATATGGATTTTTTATCTTTAGTGTATCTGTCAGGAATAAGTTTTTCATATTTTTACCTAACCCTCTGTTGTTTCAAGATACCAACTTCATTTTATTGAGGTATTATATTTTATCAACCCCTTCGTCATGTCATATTGTCCTGCTTCGGCTAGGATTTTTGGCATGTTCTTCTTTCCTTTGTCTAGGAAATTTTCAATAGTGGTTTGTGTTCCCCTTTATTTTTCTTGTTGAGATTATAGTTCTCTTAGTTCATTTTCATCTTTCTTCCCCTCCTTTGTGAGCTATATTGTTCACGGATTTCCGTGTATTCAAAAGCAAAAATTTATGAGTCTCAGGTTTTTTTGTTTCTTTGGTGTCCCTTCTTGTTACGAGGGCGAGGGAGATTCTACAACCACCATGGTGTTCTACTATTCCTTTGGATTTTCCCTTTATGTCTGTGTTGGAAGGATTTCTTCTGACTACTCTAAATCTACTATATTTTCCAGTTCCTTGTACCTGTTTTATTTTGATGATTCACACGGTTTATCCTTTTCTTTGCACTATCTTATCTTAAAATTTCCTTTCTTTTTCACTTGTTTCCAATTTTCTTACAATTTTTTCATCTCTCGTTCTAATTTTTGTGCCTTGCAATGCCTCACAAAGTTCCCATACTTATGGAACCGCCTTCATTTGAAAGGTAACTAGTCGTAATCGAGAGCTTGTAAATGGATCCATCCATCTAGGGTTAACTTAATGTATTCTTAGATCCCTTTCTATAAATCCACTTCAACACAAATTTGGCACACAAAAAGTTACTCTTTGGATCAACCATGTGATGCAGGGGCATTAGGCTAAAAGAAAATTGCATATATTTTTATTAAAATTAGGGGTTTTTGAGTTTTCAAAGGAGTTGGATTTCTATAAATATTTTGAGGAATTTTAATGATTTTTAATTAAATATTGGGAGGAATTGTAAATTTTCTTGAATGTTTGAGAACATGAGTGAATTGAGAGTGTATAGGGATTGAGAGATTTTGTAAATTCTAAATTAGAGTTTGCTTCATTAATTGTGGAGGAAAGAGGATCCTTAGGGATTAAATAGGATATTTAGTACTTTGTTGAGACAATACAAGAGCTAAAAATAAAAATAGATTTAGGACCCTTTTGTATAAATGTAAGCCTCAAAGGCATAAAAATACAGATATGAAGAGATTTATGGTAGAATAGAAACAGGGTTTTAATTGTAAGCCTTCGGGCAATTATAGGAAAAGGCCACTGATTGAATATCAGGCCAAGGAGGAAGATTTCCTATGTAAGTTTTGGTTTTAATACAGAAAACTCGATTTCTAAGTTTGTATTCAATTACGAATTATATAGTTTGTAGATGAAATTGGGTTATGGGATTTATGGATGTGTGTATGTAACAGAACCTGCATTTAGATGATTCGAGTAAACTTGGAAGAATTTTGTTATCAAGGAACTGTGTGGAAATTTAGTTTGTAACTGAATTCTGGATTAATTGGATATGTGAGTCGATCACAGAATGGATCGATCTCACATCATAGTCCTTCATATTAACGTTAATATGCACAACGTAGAAGCAAACATGCAGGCTTTGTATGAAACATTTCAATAAAGAATCACATAATCTGTTGTGAGTACACAGTGAAATGAGATCGGGTTGAATTCGATTTGAGGGTTTATTGAATTCTGTTATGCAAAAACCATGGAGTGAAACCTTGAGTTGAAGAATGCTATGAAGGATTGGTTGGACGTGTTACCAAGTATGCAGAGGTGTCACATTGAAAAGTAATGGCGCAGCGTCGGCCTCTTCAGAATGAAGGCCCATGTTTAGAAGCGAAGGACAGAGGGTTTTAAAAATCCGTTTGAATTATTGAATTGAAGGCAGATAAGGAGTAACAGAAGAAATTGGAAGCGGAATTGTGAGCACAACACAACGGAACTGTGAAGTGGTTTCTGAATATTACATATAGTTTTCACGCGATCATAAACTGGTAACCTGTATTGAAGAAAATCACATGATAAACCTCTGAGTGTGACACGTAGCATAGTGGAATTTCCAAACCAATAATTTCGCATTAATTTGGTGAGTTAAGATGCAGAAGTAAGTAGAATGTGATATCCGTCGGATGTTCTGGTCTCGTGATCGGATGACATTTGCACCAGGAAGATGCGTGGGTTTTAATCCAAGGTATGCCCATAAATATTATGTTGATATTTGGGTTTGAACATTAATTGAAGTGCTGTGGAAATGAAAACATTCATATATATTGGTGCTGGGGGTTTATTCCAAAGTCAATGTTTTAACATGAAATAAAACACTCCGTGAGCATTTGAATAAAATTTATATATATGATGATTGCGATGTTGTGGCAATATTATATATATATTAGACTTTATTATGAAATCGAATGCTGATTCGAAGAATTGTGACATTCGATGGGTGAGTGCATTTAACAAAGATGAGTGGAATGTTAAAGTGAGCAGGTAAGTATAAAAACCCCAAGATTTATTTGGCGTTTAATTGAAATTCGAATAGTTGATTTGAAAAATCATAAGATGGGTTTATTATTATGGTTTTATAACCATTTTTTAAATAGCAAAGCTTCCGCATTATTAAAATTTGCCCAGATTGTGAATTTATTTGGGGCATTAATTTGATATGCATTTTTTTTATGCATCATAGTGGAGAAAGTGGGTATTAGCAGCTTGGGCTGCTATCAAGTGGTATCAGAGCAGGAAAGGCTCTGTTGAGAATTGAAGATTATTTTTAATTAAATCTGAAGGTATGTGTGTTGAGAAAAGGAAAGGAGATTAGATTTTCAATCTGATATGCAGAAAATACACATAATAGTGAACAGGCATTTGCAGAAATGAATGGAGAACAAGATCATGCAGAGATCTTGAAGGTGAGATAATTTTAAATCTTATTTGAAATTATGATTGCAGAATTATGGTTGCAGATAAGATGAAGATAAGTTTTTTATGGTGATGGCAGTGAACCTGATATTCCAACAGAAGGTTGGATAGGGAGAACAATGAAGTGTTCTCAAGAGGAGGTGAGTTGAGGATATAGACTAAAGAGAGCAGAAGGGAGTGCTCAAGAGGTTCCAGAGATAGTGAACCAGTGCTTGCCAAAAGACCAAATCCAGAGAAGGAATTGGTGAGGTAAGTGGCAGCAGGAGAGCTTGTTGTTGCAGAGGCTTAGTTCAAATCATGGTGAGTGAGAAGCTCATAATGAAGATGATCATGGAGGATTAGAGAAGAGGTTCTAAAGAATGCCACAGAGATCATATGAAGGATAGAGAAAGAGAAATTGCAGTGATGAAATTTCAACTGGAGGTACCAAAGGAATGGCTACAAGAAGAGGAAAACCAGAGAGGAGGATGGATCTTTCCACTGAAGGGAAAGAGAGTAATTTGGCAACCATTGCAAATGAAGTGGAGGCAGAAGGAGATTTCCTTATGGAAAGAGGAACTCAGATTGTTTGAGTCAAGGATGGAATTTGAGGATTCCACATGCAAATATGTTCAAGGAGAAATGCTTGAAGAAGAAAATGAGACTGAAAAGTCTTGTGTTTTTAAAAATAATGAGTTGTGTATGTTTGCAGGTACATCACAGGATAATGAACAAACTTTAGAGTTTGTTAAGGAGAGAGAATTGAATCTAAAATCTATTCAGATCAATGCTGAGATAGCAAGATCTCAGCAAGAAAAGGAGACAGAGGAGTCTAGTGAGAATATTCCACAGAATATCGAACCAGCAGAGAAGGAAAGACCAACTGATGATTGGTCAAGAACAAATGAAGGTATGGAAAGCCATGTGAAGTTTCCAAGTTCTACTCCAATTGAAATTGTTGAATTATATACGAAGTTAGATTTTCAGAGAAGAGAATTGGGTAAGCAGAGGATCTATGCACAGGATAATTTGCTGAAGAAGCAAGGCAGGAAAATTTTCATGAATGGTAGTCATGAAACAGATGATGGAAAGAAGGAGAGATTAGTTGATAGTATGATGGTGGAATTAAGCCAGCATACTGATGTGCTGACAAAGGATTTGGAAGAAAACTCAGAACAACATACTGATATGTTGCTAGAGGAGGAAGAGGTATTGAGACCTTGTAATTTTAATGTTGATAATTCATATGTTAATTATGCAGGCAAAGAAGGACAGTAAATGGAAAATGTCAGGGAATTTAATGAGAAGGAAACTATGTTAGCTGAAAACATAGTAAAGGATCATCATTCTGTTATGGTGATTGATACAATGGAGATAACCTTGGATGCTGGGAAGAAAGACAGTGAAGATTTTCTGAGTCTTGAAAGAGACTTGGAACTGCAGAAGGAAGATTTGGTGACTGGATCATCAATTGAGACCATTGGGTCTTGTAATTTTGAAATTGAAAATTTGATTGTGTTTACAAGTATTGCAAAAGACAATCCATCTCTTGGAGTTGTCTTGAATAAAGATGAGCTTTTGTAGAAGAAGGAACTCACAGATTCTAAGGAAGGTGAGACAGTCATGTCTCATATGAAGGAACTTGTTACTATTGATGATAGGGAGGAGCTGGCTTGTCTAATGGACCAAGAGAAGGCCGTGGGACAAACTTTTAAAACTGACACAGTGATACAAAAATTAGAATTCTATTCTGATAAAGGATGAAGATACAATGTTTGAAGACTTTGAATTGATTGCCAGAATCGATCAAGGAAGTGATGGAAAATTACTGAAGATTGTCAAGGAAGAAGAGGGTTATGCTGAAACTGAATTGCAGCATATTGATGATGTGTTTGATATGAAACAAGTACAAAAGGAATGGCTGAAATGTTTGCTGTAAACATTTGAACAAGAGAAAGGAATTGCAGACACTAAAGTGAAATTGCCTGAAGTTGTGAAAGAAATAGGAGCAGATACTAGTTTTTCAAATTTAATTATGCTTACTAGTATACAGAGAAGGATGAATGAGTATGTTACTGCAACTAAGGAATCAAATGATAATTTATTTTTTGAAAGTAAATTTGCAGATGATAAGCAAAAAAATAATGTTGCAGAGGGATATTCAGGATGTTTGGGAGGAGGCAACATTGGAGGCAACAACAACAGCAAAGGCAGTAACAGCAACAATTTTGGCAACAACATATGCAACAATAGAAATTGAAAGCAGCAACAAAAGACAAAGTAATTTCCAAACAGAAGATAAACTAGACATAGAAATTGAAGGCATAAGAAGGTTGATGATGAAGGTGTCTCAGAAGAAAAAGACAGCAAGAAAGAAAGGAAATTTCTGCAAAGGAAAGACCAGAATAGAATATGAGATCATATCTAGTGGCAAGTTGTAGAAGAAGATATGAAAGACTAGAGAAGTACAACAGAAAAATAATGCAGCTTATGGACAACAACAACACAAAGTATGGGATCCGGGAGGTAGAGATTAAAAGCACATGATCAGGAGATCATGATTTATTTTTACCTTGGGAGTCTGATGCAGGGGCATTAGGCTAAAAGAAAATTCCATGTATTTCTATTAAAATTAGGGGTTTTTGAGTTTTCAAATGAGTTGGATTTTTATAAATATTTTGAGGAATTTTAATGATTTTTAATTAAATATTGGGAAGAATTGTAAATGTTCTCAAATGTTTGAGAACATGAGTGAATTTAGAGTATATAGGGATTAAGATATTTTGTAAATTCTAAATTAGAGTTTGTTTCATTAATTGTGGAGGAAAGAGGATCCTTAGGGATTAAATAGGATATTTAGTACTTTGTTGAGACAATACAGGAACTGAAAATAAAATAGATTCAGGACCTTTTTGTATAAATGTAAGCCTCAAAGGCATACAAAGACAGATAGGAAGAGATTCAGGGTAGAATAGAAATATGGTTTTGATTGTAAGCCTTCAGGCAATTATAGGAAAAGGCCACTGATTGAATATCAGGCCGAGGAGGAAGATTTCCTATGTAAGTTTTGGTTTTAATATAGAAAACTCGATTTCTGAGTTTGTATTCAATTACGAATTATATAGTTTGTAGATGAAATTGGGTTACAAGATTTATGGATGTGTGTATGTAACAGAACCTGCATTTAGATGATTCGAGTAAACTTGGAAGAATTTTTTTATTAAGGGACTATGTGGAAATTTAGTTTGTAACTGAATTATGGATAAATTGGATATGTGAGTCGATCACAGAATGGATCGATCTCACATCATAGTCCTTCATATTAATGTTTATATGCACAGTGTAGAAGCAAACATGCAGGCTTTGTATGAAACATTTCAATAAAGAATCACACAATCTGTTGTGAGTACACAGTGAAATGAGATTGGGTTGAATTCGATTTGAGGGTTTATTGAATTATGTTGTGTAAAAACCATGGAGTGAAACCTTGAGTTGAAGAATGTTGTGAAGGATTGGTTGGACATGTTACCAAGTACGCAGAGGTGTCACGTTGAAAAGTAATGGCGCAGCGCCGGCCTGTTCGAATGAAATAGAACGAAGGTGCATGTTTAGAAGCGAAGGGCAGAGGGTTTTAAAAATCCATTCAAATTATTGAATTGAAGGCATATAAGGAGTAACAGAAGAAATTGGAAGTGGAATTGTGAGAAAAACACAGCGGAACCGTGAAGTGGTTTTTGAATATATTACATATGGTTTTCGCGCGGTCATAAGCTGGTAACCGGTATTGAAGAAAATCACGTGATAAACCTCTAAGTGTGACACGTAGCATGGTGGAATTTCCAAACCACTAATTTCGCGTTAATTTGGTGAGTTAAGATGCAAAGGTAAGTAGAATGCAACATCCGTCAGATGTTCTGGTCTCATGATCAGACGACGTTTGCACCAAGAAGCTGTGTGGGTTTTAATCCAAGGTATGCCCATAAATATTGTGTTTATATTTGGGTTTGAATGTTAGTTGAAGTGCTGTGGAACCGAAAACATTCATATATATTGGCGCTGGGGGTTTATTCCAAAGTTAATGTTTTAACATGAAATAAAACATTCCATGAGCGTTTGAATAAAAGTTATATATATGATGATTGTGATGTTGTGGAAATATTATATATATTGGACTTTATTATGAAATCGAATGTTGATTCGAAGAATTGTGACATTCGATGGGTGAGTACGTTTAACAAAGATGAGTGGAATGTTAAAGTGTGCGGGTAAGTATAAAAACGCCAAGATTTATTTGGCGTTTAATTTAAATTCGAATAGTTGATTCGAAAAATCTTAAGATGGGTTTATTATTATGGTTTTATAACCATTTTTTAAATAACAAAGCTTCCGCATTATTAAAATTTGCCTAGATTGTGAATTTATTTGGGGCATTAATTTGATATGAATTTTTTTTATGCACCATAGTGGAGAAAGTGGGTATTAGCAGCTTGGGCTACTATCAAGTGGTATCAGAGTAGGAAAGGCTCTATTGAGAATTGAAGTTTTTTTTTAATTAAATCTAAAGGTATGTGTGATGAGAAAATGAAAGGAGATCAAATTTTAAATTTGATATGCAGCAGATACATAGAATTGAATTGAACAGGCATTTGCAGAAATGAATTGAGAACAAGATCATGCAAATATCTTGAAGGTGAGATAATTTTAAATCTGATTTGAAATTATGATTGTAGAATTATGGTTGTAGATAAGATGAAGACAAGTTTTTGATGGTGATGGCAGTGAACCTGATATTCCTGCAGAAAGTTGGATAAGGAGAAAAACGAAGTGTTCTCAAGAGAAGATGAGTTGAGGATATAGCCTAAAGAGAGTTGAAGAGAGTGCTCAAGAGGTTCCAGAGATAGTGAACCAATGCTTGCCGAAAGACCAAATCCAGAGAAGGAATTGGTGAGGTAAGTGGCAGCAGGAGAGCTTGTTGTTGTAGAGGCTTAGTGCAACTCATGGTGAGTGAGAAGCTCATAATGAAGATGATCATGGAGGATCAGATAAGAGGTTCTAAAGAATTCCACAGAGATGAGATGAAGGATAGAGAAAGAGAAATTGCAGTGATGAAAGTACAACTGGAGGTACTAAAGGAATGGCTACAAGAACAGGAAAACAAGAGAGAAGGATGGATCTTTCCACTGAAGGGAAAGAGATTAATTTGGAAACCATTGCAAATGAAGTGGAGGCATAAGGAGATTGCCTTATGGAAAGAGGAACTCATATTGTTTGAGTCAAGGATGGAATTTGAGGATTCCACATGCAAATCTGTTCAAGGAGAAATGCTTGAAGAAGCAAATGAGACTAAAAATTCTTGTGTTTTTAAAACTAATGAGTTATGTATGTTTGCAGGTACATCACAAGATGATGAACAAACTTTAGAGTTTGTTAAGGAGAGAGAATTTAATCTAAAATATAGTCAGATCAATGCTGAGATAGCAAGATCTCAGGAAGAAAAGGAGACAAAGGAGTCTAGTGAGAATATTCAGCAGAATATCAAACTATCAAAGAAAGAAATACCAACTAATGATTGGTCAAGAAAAAATGAAGGTATGGAAAGTTATGTGAAGTTTCCAAGTTCTACTCCAATTGAAATTGTTGAATTATATAGGAAGTTAGATTTTGAGAGAAGAGAATTGGAGAAGTAGAGGATATATGCACAGGATAATTTGCTGAAGAAGCCATGCAGGAAAATTTTCATGAATGATAGTCATGAAACATATGATGGAAAGAAGGAGAGATTAGTTGATAGTCTGATGGTGGAATTAAGCCAGCATACTGATGTGCTGACAAAGGATTTGGAAGAAAAGTCAGAACAACATACTAATATGTTTCCAGAGGAGGAAGAGGTATTGAGACCTTGTAATTTTAATGCTGATAATTCATATGTTAATTATGCAGGAAAAGAAGGACAACAAATGGAAAATGTCAGGGAATTTAATGGAAAGGAAACTATGTTAGCTGAAAACATAGTAAAGGATCATCATTCTGTTATGGTGATTGATACAATGGAGATAAATTTATATGATGGGAAGAAAGATAGTGAAAATTTTCTGAGCCTTGAAAGAGACTTGGAACTCCAGAAGGAAGATTTGGTGACTGGATCATCAATTGAGACAATTGGGTCTTGTAATTTTGAAATTGACAATTTGATTGTGTTTACAGGTATTGTAGAAGACAATCCATCTCTTGGAGTTGTCTTGAATAAAGATGAGTTGCTACAGAAGAAGGAACTCACAAATTCTAAGGAAGGTGAGACAGTCATGTCTCATATGAAGGAACTTGTTACTATTGATGACAGGGAGGAGCTGGCTTGTCTAATGGACCAAGAGAAGGTTGTGAGACAAACTTTTAAAACTGCCACAGTGATAAAAAATCGGAATTCTATTCTAATAAAGGATGAAGATACGGTGTTTGAAGAGTTTGAATTGATTGCTAGAATCAATCAAGGAAGTGATGGACAATTACTGAATATTTTCAAGGAAGAAGAGGGTTATGTTGAAATTGAATTGCAGCATAATGATGATGTGTTTGATATGAAACAAGTACAAAAGGAATGGCTGAAATGTTTGTTGGAAACATTTGAACAAGAGAAAGGAATTGCAGACATTAAAGTGAAATTGCCTGAAGTTGTGAAAGAAATAGGAGCAGATACTAGTTTGTCAAATTTAATTATGCTTACTAGTATACAAAGAAGGATGAATGAGTATGTTACTGCAACTAAAGAATCAAATGATAATTTATTTTTTGAAAGTAAATTTGCAGATGATAAGTAGAAAAAGAATGTTGCAGAGGGAGATATCTTAAGAGATGTTTAGGATGTTTAGGAGGAGGCAACATTGGAGGCAGCAACAACAGCAAAGGCAGTAACAACAACAATGTTGGCAATGACATATGCAGCAGCAGAAATTGAAAGCAGTAGAAAAAGACAAAGTAATTTCCAGACAGAAGATAAACTAGACATAGAAATTGAAAGCATAAGAAGGTTGATGATGAAGGTGTCTCAGAAGAAAAAGACAGCAAGAAAGAAAGGAAATTTCAGCAAAGGAAAGACCAGAACAGAATATGAGAGCATAGCCAGTGGCAAGTTGCAGAAGAAGATATGGAAGCCTCGAGAAGTACAATAGAAAAATAATGCAGCTTATGGACAATAGCGAAACAAAGTATGGGATCCAGGAGGTAGAGACTCAAAGAAAATGATCAGGAGATCATGATTTATTTTGACCTTGGGAGTCTGATGCATGGGCTTTAGGCTAAAAGAAAATTCTATGTATTTTTATTAAAATTAGGGGGTTTTGAAATTTCAAAGGAGTTCGATTTTTATAAATATTTTGAGGAATTTTAATGATTTTTAATTAAATATTGGGAGGAATTGTAAATGTTCTCGAATGTTTGAGAACATGAGTGAATTGAGAGTGTATAGGGATTGAGAGATTTTGTAAATTCTAAATTAGAGTTTGTTTCATTAATTGTGGAGGAAAGAGGATCCTTAGGGATTAAATAGGATATTTAGTACTTTGTTGAGACAATACAGGAACTAAAAATAAAAATAGATTTAGGACCTTTTTGTATAAATGTAAGCCTCAAAGGCATAAAAGGACAGATAGGAAGAGATTTAGGGTAGAATAGAAATAGGGTTTTGATTGTAAGCCTTCGAGAAATTATAGGAAAAGGCCTCTGATTGAATATCAGGCTAAGGAGGAATATTTCCTATGTAAGTTTTAGTTTTAATACAGAAAACTCGATTTCTGAGTTTGTATTCAATTACGAATTATATAGTTTGTAGATGAAATTGGGTTATAGGATTTATGGATGTGTGTATGTAACAGAACCTTCATTTAGATGATTCGAGTAAACTTGGAATAATTTTGTTATTATGGGACTATGTGAAAATTTAGTTTGTAACTGAATTTTGGATAAATTGGATATGTGAGTCGATCACAGAATGGATCGATCTCACATCATAGTCCTTCATATTAATGTTAATATGCACAATGTTGAAGCAAACATGCAGGCTTTGTATGAAACATTTCAATAAAGAATCACACAATTTGTTGTGAGTACACAGTGAAATGAGATCGAGTTGAATTCGATTTGAGGGTTTATTGAATTCTGTTGTGTAAAAACCATGGAGTGAAACCTTGAGTTGAAGAATGCTGTGAAGGATTGGTTGGACGCATTACCAAGTACGCGGAGGTGTCACATTGAAAATTTATGGCACAGCGTCGGCCTGTTCGAATGAAATAGAATGAAGACGCAGGTTTATAAGTGAAGGGTAGAGGGTTTTAAAAATTCGTTCGAATTTTTAAATTGAAGGAAGATAAGGAGTAACAGAAGAAATTGGAAGCGGAATTGTGAGCACAACACAACGGAACCGTGAAGTGGTTTCTGAATATTACATATGGTTTTCACGCGATCATAAATTCGTAACCGATATTGAAGAAAATCACGCGATAAACCACTGAGTGTGACACGTAGCATGGTGGAATTTCCAAACCACTAATTTCACATAAATTTGGTGAGTTAAGATGTAGAGGTAAGTAGAATGTTGTATCTGTTGTATGTTCTGGTCTCTTGATCGGACGGCATTTGCACCAGGAAACTATGTGGGTTTTAATCCAAGATATGCTCGTAAATATTACGTTGATATTTGGGTTTGAACGTTAGTTGAAGTGCTATGGAACCGAAAACATTCATATATATTAGCGTTGGGGGTTTATTCCAAAGTCAATGTTTTAACATGAAATAAAACATTCCGTGAGTGTTTGAATAAAATTTATATATATGATTATTGCGATACTGTGGAAATATTATATATATTGGACTTTATTATGAAATCGAATGTTGATTCGAATAATTGTGACATTCGATGAGTGAGTGCGTTTAAAAAAGATGAGTGGAATGTTAAAGTGAGAGGGTAAGCATAAAAACCCCAAGATTTATTTGGTGTTTAATTGAAATTCGAATAGTTGATTCGAAAAATCATAAGATGGGTTTATTATTATGGTTTTATAACCATTGTTTAAATAAAAAAGCTTATGCATTATTAAAATTTTCCCAGATTGTGAATTTATTGGGGGCATTAATTTGATATGCATTTTTTTTATGCATCATAGTGGAGAAAGTGGGAATTGGCAATTTGGGTTGCTATCAAGTGGTATCAGAGCAGGAAAGGCTCTGTTGAGAATTGAATATTTTTTTTAATTAAATCTAAAGGTATGTGTGATGAGGAAATGAAAGGAGATCATATTTTAAATCTGATATGCAGCAGATACACAGAATTGAAGTGAACAGGCATTTGCAGAAATGAATGGAGAACAAGATCATGCAGAGATCTTGAAGGTGAGATAATTTTAAATCTGATTTGAGATTATGATTGCAGAATTATGGTTGCAGATAAGATGAAGACAAGTTTTTGATGGTGATGGCAGTGAACCTGATATTCCAGCAGAACGTTGGATAGGGAGAACAACGAAGTGTTCTCAAGAGAAGGTGAGTTGAGGATATAGCCTAAAGAGAGTAGAAGAGAGTTCTCAAGAGGTTCCAGAGATAGTGAACCAGTGCTTTCCAAAAGACCAAATCCAGAGAAGGAATTGGTGAGGTAAGTGGCAGCAGGAGAGCTTGCCGTTGCAGAGTATTAGTGCAACTCATGGTGAGTGAGAAGCTCATAATGAAGATGATCATGGAGGATCAGAGAAGAGGTTCTAAAGAATGCCATAGAGATCAGATGAAGGATAGAGAAAGATAAATTGCAGTGATGAAAGTACAACTAGAGGTACTAAAGGAATGGCTACAAGAAGAGGAAAACCAGAGAGGAGGATGGACCTTTCCACTAAAGGGAAAGAGAGTAATTTGGAAACCATTTCAAATGAAGTGGAGGCAGAAGGAGATTGCCTTATGGAAGGAGGAACTCAAATTGTTTGAGTCAAGGATGGAATTTGAGGATTCCACATGTAAATCTGTTCAAGGAGAAATGCTTGAAGAAGCAAATGAGACTGAAAAGTCTTGTGTTTTGAAAACTAATGAGTTGTGTATGTTCGAAGGTACATCACAGGATCATGAAAAAACTTTAGAGTTTGTTAAGGAGAGAGAATTGAATTTGAAATCTGTTCAGATCAATGCTGAGATAGCAAGATCTCAAGAAGAAAAGGAGACAGAGGAATCTAGTAAGAATATTCAGCAGAATATCGAACCAGCAGAGAAAGAAAGACCAAATGATGATTGGTCAGGAAAAAATGAATGTATGGAAAGTCATGTGAAGTTTCCAAGTTCTACTCCAATTGAAATTGTCGAACTATATAGGAAGTTAGATTTTTAGAGAATAGAATTGGAGAAGCAGAGGATCTATGCACAAGATAATTTGATGAAGAAGCAAGGCAGGAAAAGTTTCATGAATGATAGTCATGAAATAGATGATGGAAAGAAGGAGAGATCAGTTGATAGTCTGATGGTGGAATTAAGCCAGCATACTCATGTGTTGACAAAGGATTTGGAAGAAAACTCTAAACAACATACTGGTATGTTGCTAGAGGAGGAAGAGGTATTGAGACCTTGTAATTTTAATGCTTATAATTCATATATTAATTATGCAGGCAAAGAATGAAAAAAAATGGAAAATGTCAGGGAATTTAATGAGAAGGAAACTATGTTAGATGAAAACATAGTAAAGGATCATCATTCTGTTATTGTGATTGATACAATGAAGATAACCTTGGATGCCGGGAAGAAAGACAGAGAAGATTTTCTGAGTCTTGAAAGTGACTTGGAATTGCAGAAGGAATATTTGGTGACTGGATCATCAATTGAGACCATTAGGTCTTGTAATTTTGAAATTGAAAATTTGATTGTATTTACAGGTATTGCATAATACAATCCATCTCTTAGAGTTGTCTTGAATAAAGATGAGCTGTTGCAAAAGAAGGAACTCACAAATTCTAAGGAAGGTGAGACAGTCATGTCTCATATGAAGGAACTTGTTACTATTGATGATAGGGAGGAGCTGGCTTGTCTGATGGACCAAGAGAAGGCTGTGGGTAAGACTTCTAAAACTGCCACAAAGATAAAAAATCAGAATTATATTCTGATAAAGGATGAAGATACAATGTTTGAGGAGTTTGAATTGATTGCCAGAATCAATCAAGGAAGTGATGGACAATTACTGAAGATTGTCAAGGAAGAAGAGGGTTATGCGGAAACTGAATTGCAGCATATTGATGATGTGTTTGATATGAAACAAGTACAAAAGGAATGGTTGAAATGTTTGCTGGAAACATTTGAACAAGAGAAAGGAATTGCAGACACTAAAGTGAAATTGCCTGAAGTTGTGAAAGAAATAGGAGCAGATACTAGTTTGTCAAATTTAATTATGCCTACTAGTATACAAAGAAGGATGAATGAGTATGTTACTACAACTAAGGAATCAAATGATAATTTATTTTTGAAAGTAAATTTGCATATGATAAGCATAAAAAGAATGTTGCAGAGGGATATATCTTAAGAGATATTCAGGATGTTTGGGAGGAGGCAACATTGGAGGTAGCAACAACAGCAAAGGCAGTAACAACAACAATGTTCACAACAACATATGCAAAAACAGAAATTGAAAGCAACAACAAAAGACAAAGTAATTTCCAGACAGAAGATAAACTGGACATAGAAATTGAAAGCATAAGAAGGTTGATGATGAAGGTGTCTCAAAAGAAAAAGACAGCAAGAAAGAAAGGAAATTTCAGCAAAGGAAAGACCAAAACAGAATATGAGAGCATAACTAGTGTCAAGTTGCAGAAGAAGATATGGAAGCATGGAGAAGTACAATAGAAAAATAATGCAGCTTATGGACAACATCAAAACAAAGTATGGGATCTAGGAGGTAGAGATTAAAAGCACATGATCAGGAGTTCATGATTTATTTTGTCCTTGGGAGTCTAATGCAGGGGCATTAGGCTAAAAGAAAATTCCATGTATTTTTATTAATATTGGGGGTTTTTGAGTTTTCAAAGGAGTTGGATTTTTATAAATATTTTGAGGAATTTTAATGATTCTTAATTAAATATTGGGAGGAATTGTAAATGTTCTCGAATGTTTGAGAACATGAGTGAATTGAGAGTGTATAGGGATTGAGAGATTTTGTAAATTCTAAATTAGATTTTCTTTCATTAATTATGGAGGAAAGAGGATCCTTAGGGATTAAATAGGATATTTAGTACTTTGTTGAGGCAATATAGGAACTGAAAATAAAAATAGATTCAAGACTTTTTTGTATAAATATAAGCCTCAAAGGCATAAAAAGATAGATAGGAAGAGATTTAGGGTAGAATAGAAACAGGGTTTTGATTGTAAGCCTTCAAGAAATTATAGGAAAAGGAGAATGATTGAATATCAGGCTAAGGAGGAAGATTTCCTATGTAAGTTTTGGTTTTAATACAGAAAACTCGATTTCTGAGTTTGTATTCAATTATGAATTATATAGTTTGTAGATGAAATTGGATTACAGGATTTATGGATGTGTGTATGTAACAGAACCTGCATTTAGATGACTCGAGTAAACTTGGAAGAATTTTGTTATTAAGGGACTGTGTGGAAATTTAGTTTGTAACTAAATTTTGGATACATTGGATATGTGAGTCAATCACAGAATGGATCGATCTCACATCACAGTCCTTCATATTAATGTTAATATGCACAACGTAGAAGCAAACATGCAGGCTTTCTATGAAACATTTCAATAAAGAATCACACAATCTGTTGTGATCACACAGTGAAATGAGATTGGGTTGAATTCGATTTGAGGGTTTATTGAATTCTGTTGTGTAAAAACCACGGAGTGAAACCTTGAGTTGAAGAATGCTATGAAGGATTGGTTGGATGCATTACCAAGTACGCGGAGGTGTCACATTGAAAAGTAATGGCGCAGCGCCGGCCTATTCGAATGAAATAGAAAAAAGGCGCATGTTTAGAAGCGAAGGGCAGAGGGTTTTAAAAATCCATTCGAATGATTGAATTAAAGGCAGATAAGGAGTAACAGAAGAAATTGGAAGCGGAATTTTGAGCACAACACATCGGAACCTTGAAGTGGTTTCTGAATATTACATATGGTTTTCGCGCGATCATAAACTGTTAACCGGTATTGAAGAAAATCACGTGATAAACCTCTGAGTGTGATACGTAGCATGGTGGAATTTCCAAACCACTAATTTCGCGTTAATTTGGTGAGTTAAGATGTAGAGGTAAGTAGAATGCGATATCCGTCGGATGTTCTGGTCTCATGATCGGATGACGTTTGCACCAGGAAGCTGCATGGGTTTTAATCCAAGGTATGCCTATAAATATTATGTTGATATTTGGGTTTGAACGTTAAATGAAGTGTTGTGGAACCGAAAACATTCATATATATTGGCGCTGGGGGTTTATTCCAAAGTCAATATTTTAACATGAAATAAAACATTCCATGAGCGTTTGAATAAAAGTTATATATATGATGATTGCGATGCTATGGAAATATTATATCTATTGGACTTTATTATGAAATCAAATTTTGATTCGAAGAATTGTGACATTCGATGGGTGAGTGCGTTTAACAAAGATGAGTGGAATGTTAAAGTGAGCAGGTAAGTATAAAATCCCCAAGATTTATTTGGCATTTAATTGAAATTCGAATAGTTGATTCGAAAAATCATAAGATGGGTTTATTATTATGGTTTAATAACCATTTTTTAAATAACAAAGCTTCCGCATTATTAAAATTTGCCCAGAATGTGAATTTATTTGGGGCATTAATTTGATATGCATTTTTTTATGCATCATAGTGGAGAATGTGGGTATTTGTAGCTTGGGCTGCTATCACCATGTCTACATAATTTCCTAGGTAATTTCCAATTGTGGTGAAAACATCCTTATTCCAAAGATACATTATGAGGTGTGGAAGATTTACCAATGCCATAAATGCACTAGGGATGTTTAGATTAGGGTTAAAATATGGACTTTATTTTTTGCGGTAGAGTCCTCTTGACCCCATGAAGTAAGGATTTTTCATAAAAATCAAATCTTTGTCTTCTTTAGATTCAAAAGAATGGTAAAAAAAGTCTTATCACGGAGAAAGGTATCTATTCTACACTTACATAATGGAGTCTAATTTTTTTACCTAGTCTTCGATCAATTTTGGTGGAGGCCATAGTCGTGTCAATTGCATATCAAACCTTCGTCCAAGAGAGCTAGGGTTGTTTTGATTGGCGTCGTTTGAGGGATATTAACCCTTAGGAATTCTTCCAACTTTTTAATGAATTTATCTAACACATTTTTGGATGGTTTTTGCTAATCATCTTCCTAAAATCCCTGATTGCTACATCTGCCTCCACTTACATTCCTTTGAGTTACTTCTTCCTTTCCTTGAGGATAACGGATAACACATTGTTAAAAAATGAAATCGAACTCTTTTGCCTTGCCACAGATTCGAAAACCTTACAACATCCAAAAATCTCCCTCAAATCATTTTATAAAAAATATTTTTGAATGTATAAATAGATCTAATAACTTGAAAAAATTTATAACACTTAGAATTACCATACAAAATTCTAATTCTAATATTCTGGTTTTTAAATAAGTTATGATTTATTAGGCTAATAATAATAATTTATTAAATGATTAAAAATATTATTAGATATCTAAGATTTAAGATGCTTGGGATATTAAAATGTTCCATTTTCCTTAGAATTAGGGAAAAAATTGTAAAGGGACCCATCTATGGTTTAGATAGCAATTTAAAATTGTAACACTTTAACTTTATTAAGATTTATCTAATCTTTTAATTGTAGTTTTTGAGTAGATGAGTGAGTTGTTTAATTATGATTAGTCCAACCATATGAATTAAATGGTTGGTAAATGTTGATAAGCATTAATCTATAAAAAAGTTCAAAACAATTTCCTTGTGTTAATATTAAAAATTATAAATTATAAAAACTAATTAATTTATAATTTGATTTTAGATTATTATTATTATGATTAAGTGTAAAAAAATTAATATATAAGTTAAACATGTATTTAATTAAAAAACATGGAACAAGATTCTTAATTGCAGAAATTTATTCTCACTTTTCCATTGAGATTCTCAATTTGTAAATAGGTTTTTTTACAATACCATTTTCTGTTAATACCACTAGCCCAAAAAACCATAATTCACTTCATATGACATTTTTTTAATTAATCAATTTAATTAAAACAGTAAAAAGGACATAACTTCTTTTGAAATAAATCTCAACTTTTGATTTTTGAATACTACTCAAAATATTCTAAAATATTAAATTAAGATCAAATCTCTACCATCTATCCAAGAATTATTCATAATTACACTAAAATTTTAAAAACCTTATTCCAAAATACACATCAACATAATTAAAAAAAAACAAAATTAACTAAATTATAACTATACTTTTTTTTTTTCAAAATTCAAATTTATAACGATTTGATTATTCAAAATTACAACTACACCCAATTTTTATTAATTAAAAAATTAATATAGGGAAGGAAAAAGCCAAACCTAGAAAATCTTGACGTCGTCTTTCGTCACGTATAATTTTTTGAAAAGTGCGCTATTCTGTAGGCGATAATGTCGTTAGCGATGGATCCAGACTCTTCTTGTAGTTATTGCAACATAGATTAGTGTCGCAGTTTAGTTGTGTGAGAGATATTTTTTTACGTCAGTAATGATGAAAATTTAGGTTACGAATAATGGTAGGTTATGAATGATTAAAAAATTAGGTTAGGGACGATGCTAAATTATGATTTGGAGGGTAAAAATTTTGTAGTTTGTTACAGTCGATGAAAATTAGGCGAATTTATGTGTGAGTTAAAATTATTGTGTATTATAAGTTTGCAAATAATTTATTTGGATAATTATTTCACTTAAGTTTTTTAATATTTTTTATTTATTTAAAAAATGAAAAAGGAGTTGTTTAAAGAGGCAGAGGAAGAGGAATTGTCTAAACAGTAAAAAGTGGCTTGAATTAAGACAAACAAAATTTAAGAAATCTTATAAGACACCCAAAAAAATCTTATAAAACACCTAAAATCTAACTTTCTTGCCAAAATTTCTTTGATTTTCAAGACAAAAAAACAAAAACTACTAAAAAAAAATTAGTTTTCTTGCTCATATTAAAAACTAGAAAGACCTCTTAATTAAATTAAATATGCCATAAATTAGTGTTTTATATGACCTATTATTGACCATAATCCAAGCATGTTACATGACTCTCAACCTTGAGTTTGAGGGTTCAATGTTGAAGCTTAGGTTTAAGTGTGCATTATTCACAATTTGGATGATATGGGTGGAGAAGGATATGGGTAAGTGAACCTATACTTATTTTAAAGTCTTAGTATTCTGAACTATTCCATCCTTATTTTGGAGTATTATTTTGAGTTTTTAGTATTATGAATTATATTTTTCTTAAAATATAATATAACAAAAACATTATTTTCTTCTATTTTATTTAAAATTATTTTTATTTAAAATAAACCAATTACAATTTTAAAAATAAAAAATTGTCGTTAATATAGATTTTAAAATGATTAATATAAATAAATATCTATCACATTTTACCTGTTTTACCTGGCCTCCAAATATCTTCAGCGCATAATGCGACTTTTCATAATGTTATATTTGGTTTAAATACGAAGCAACGAACTCTGGAAATATCAAAAAGATGATTGAATTGAAGGTGGAAATGTATAAAAAGAAAATATATTTAGTTCGTTCCCATACTTATGTATACTTTTGTTATATTAAAGTTATTTTAATGAAAAGTTTGTATTACATCGTGCTAAAGTTCTTTGTCGTGCGAAAGATAAATGTTTTGTCTTCTTTATCTTTAGAAAAACTTATATTTAATTATTTAATTAGAATAGTTTTGTTATTTTATTTTTTAATTTATTAAATTAATTAATTTGAATTATAAGTTAAATCTTAATTATAATTAATTATTAAATAATTAAAATAAATATAAAAAATAATAAAATAAATAATATGAAATATAACAGAATTTATAACATTATTTAAAATTTTAATAAAAACTATCTTGGTATTTTAGTAAGTTTGCTATAAAGATGTTAAGATTCAAAAGTCAATGGGTAATTATGGAGAAAATTGATAACAAAATAAAGATATATTAATTATAAAAAAATTATAATACAATGAAGTATTAAAATATTATAAAAAGTTGAATTTTAATTATAATTATAATTAGTATAAAGAATATTACATTTTTTAATTAGTGTTAAGTATAAAATACTGATGATGGCTATGTTGGATTGCTACCATGATGATAGTAACTAAATTATATCTCAAGCTATAGAATAATTAATGAAATTAAAAAATATATGTTTAGACAATATATTCATTATTAGATTTAAACGAATTTAAATCAATGTCCAATCACATTAATTAAAACTAAATCTAAATTATATATGTGGCCAGAAAATATGTATCGACATATATCATAGAGCGACCATAGCCACTTCCATCTTGAAACTCAACACTGCAATTTTTTCCATTTTTTCTTTTAATAAATACTGCACCCTCTACTACAGATGGAATTTATTGTAATTCAATATCTTCTTTTTTGACATTTTATTGGAGTGCCGTCGAATTTCATCCAGACGGCACTCCAATAAACAATATGATTGGAGTAGTGACTTCCATGATTATGGAACACTGGTGTGGTACTGAGACCATTGCCTGAGGCAAGAATGAAGCTTTTTACCGGAAAGCTCACGAGAAAATCGGTCACTGTAATCCCGTGACTGGGAAACAATACATAGTGGATGCTTTTGATCAGTGGAGCCCACGAGAACCACTTGAACTACTTTCTGGAGGATCATCTAAGATTTTAATACCGGGGAATCTATACTTATAATTTTCATCCCATGCTTTAGTATAAATCCTCCTTACAATCATTGGTTTTTTTAGAATGATTTGGTGTTTTATTTTAGTCATAACTATCCAATAGTTATGCTGGATCATGTGTTGTGTCAGTATTATAGAGTCTTCGAGTTGAAATAAATTTCTGACGTTGGAAAATGGAAGATAGATGCATTCTTCATCACTACACCAATCACATTGGCTTTGGTAGAAGTTTTCATAGAAAACAGGGTCCATTGTAGTTGCATTAAGACCAAAGTCTTTCCACCAATTTTGGAGCCAGTTTGGTTGCCGATTCCTTTGCATGATCCATGTAGCTCCAAATTTAATTTTGGTATAATGGGTCTCATTTTTGTCATCTTTATTCATGACATCCCACCACAATCTCTTATAACCTGCAAAATCATAAATAGTGTTAGGAAATACAAAATCAGGATTGTTACCTGGCCATTGGTTAAAGTGGGTCCATGTCCATGCAGGTTCCCTTGTTCTTGATACGACCAAGTGTTTGTAATAGACTTTTTGTCTATCACTTCCCTCGGTACATGTGACAGTAAGATCACAAAAATCTTGTGATAAAGATTCTTCAGCTTCCCAAGATGCTTACATACTTCGAGAGTATACGATATCGTGGAGCCATCGGCTGCCTTTGGGGTACACTCTCCGTTTCGGTACAAGATGCTGAATATCTGTATGATTCTGAAGATTAGCATCTAGTACTTTTGTATTGCGGAGCTGCAAAGTAGGCCTCCACTCATCTCTGTATGTGGTCCAATCTTTATCATCAAAAATTGTCCTTAAAGTTTCTCTTTGCTGGGCTTGGTCACATTCTGTCACAATGACCGTGACATGGTTTTCTGGGTCCTTTTTCTGTTCTTGATGCTGGATAAATTCTCGACTGAGAAAATCTGGCAAATAATTATGAACACCTTTAATGTGTTCAACTTTAAAATCAAAATTAGCAAAGAGTGCTTGCCAGCGTGCAAACTTTGCTTGTCCAGGCTTCTTGATATTTTTTGAAGGAACTTTGCCCAGTGCAGCTGCATCGTTCCTTAACAGGAAAAATTTATTAACCAGATGTGAAGAAAACTTATCAATGCAGTTCCATGCAGTTTTTACCTCGTTTTCAATAGTAGAATAATTCTTTTTAGACTTCCTCCACGTTCCAGAGGCAAACTGGACAACCTGCTCTTTTTCTTTGTTGTCCTTTTCATCTGGTTTTTGTTTTAACACACCTCCCAAACCAATGTCACTTGCATCTGACTCAACAATCTTGAAAAATGTTTCATTAGCAACATATAATATGGGAAGGTTCCTTACCTTAGCTTTTATTTGTCTTACAGCTTCTCTATATGCATCTGTCCAAGGTACAGGATTCTTCTTTAGTCTCTGATTTAACAGAGATCTATCAACAGCACAATCTTTGTAAAAGTTCCCTACATAATTCAGACATCCTAGAAATCTCTGTAATTGTGTTTTGTCTAGGATTACATCAGGAAACTTGTCAGCAAATTCCATTGCATGACTCTGAAGAGAAATTTTCCCATTTCTGATTGTGTGCCCTAGAAATTTAATGGAGGTCTGGAAAAGTTCCATTTTCTTCTTGCTTAATACCAGACCATTCCTCTTGACCAACTTCATGAAGATTTTTATATGTTTGAAGTGGTCCTGCAAATTTTTTGAGAAAATTAGAATTTCATCAATATATACTAATAACTAATCAGCATAAGGCTTGAAAATAGAGTCCATGACTCTCTGAAACTTTTATGGTGCATGCTTTAAGTCGAAAGGCATGACATTCGACTCGTAGTGTCTGGCTGGAATGCTGAAAGCAGTTTTGAATTTATCTTTCTCTGCTACTGCTACCTGCCAAAAGCAAGACTTTAAGTCAAACTTAGAAAAGATTTTAGCACCTGAAATCCTTCCCAGCAAATATCCTTTATGAGGGATAGGATAGGTGTCATCTGCAAGAACAGAGTTTAGAGGCTTGTAATTAATTACAAGTCTTGTTATTCCTCTTATCTTTTCATATCTTTTATTTACATAAAATCCATAACAGTTCCAAGGACTGTTAGACTCTCTGATTAATTTTCTGTCGAGCAACCACTAGATTTCCTTTTCACAGAGGTCCCTATATTCTTTGTTCATGGGGATTGCTCTGGATTTGCAAGGTCTGCCAGTATAATCTTCTTTGTATGGCAGCTCAACTTTATGTTTATTTCTATGCCAAAAAGCATTTGGCTCTTCTGAGCAGCATTCATTTTCTAAGTCTGTTCTTATTTCAGAGATTTTTCTCTGAACTTCTGGAGAGCTCAATTTTTCTTCAATATGAATTGTAGATTTCAAATCTTTGAGCTCCGAAAGCTTATTCTCAGCCTTTTTCAGTTCCTGCATTGCTTGTACCATAGTAGACACTCTGGGATTAGAAATGTAAGGCATATCAATTCTTTTTTATTTTCCCTCAGAGGTAGGTACAGTAATGAAGTAACCCTCTCTATTATTTTCTAACCTTATAGAGCCATGGGGTTCTATAGCTGTTAAAAAGACGTTCCCTAATATACAGTCAACAGGGATGTCACCGACTACAAATTTTAATTTAATTCAGTGTGTGTCAAAACACACAACTGCCTTTGGAACTTCGTACTGGAGAGTTTTTCTCCCAACCCTATGACTTTTTCTTGATGCCGAGACCCAGTACTTTGAGGGAATTTTTTTCTTACTAAAAAGATTCACATCTGCTCCTAAATCTAATAGTGCAGTCAAGGAAAACATTTCACCTTTAATACAAACATTAATTTTCACATGGTGTTGCTGGTATTCAATGGCTAATACCCGCATTTCTTTGAAACCAAGTGTAGGATCTTTATTTCCTTCTGAAATTTCAACATCAGATCCTTTATAGGGAGCAGTATGCAATGTATAATTTGTGGTATGGCCTGAAACAGGCTGTGCTACTTCCTATTTCCCTTTTTCAAGTTTAGAAACTTGGGATTTTAAAGCATAAATTTCTGATTTTAACAAATGTATCTCTCTACTCACCTCCCCCAAAGTGAGTGGACGAAATTTGCTCTACTGGTGTTCCCTTTGATAGGCCTTTGTATTTCTTTCGTAAGAAGCTTCCAGGAAGATTGGCTTCTTACTGGCACTTCTACTGGAAGAACTGGTCTGCTGCATGAATGTCTCCAACAATTTTGTTTTGAGGTCCCCTTCCTCCATAGCACAAATTTGTGCAAATATATTCATCTCATATTCATCTGATTGAGCCATTAAAACTTTCAATTTTTGAGAGAATTCTTCTGCAAGAGATGTGTCAGATGAATAGTCAGATTCATTATCAGAAGAACAACCACATTTACAATTTTCTGAATCTGAGCAATAGCAATCAGGTTGAAGTTCTTCAATGGAAGAACTGGAAGAGGATTCACTAAAAGAATTTGAAGAATAATCTTCTTCAGCTTGCTGAATAAAGAGGCAAGGACAAATGTCTGCTTTGTGAAATGTAGAACCACACTTACTACATTTCTCTTCTAATTTCACAATTGCCTTGCCTTTATTCTGTGGCTATGATTTCTTGCCACGATTTTTCTTAGACTCTTCACCATCTGGACATCTGTTTGTTGTATGGCCTGGTTTACCACAGAGCCAACAGACAAGCTATTTTAGTTTGTCTACTTTCTGAGATCTGGGATGGATATCAGATGGTTTATAATAGTGAGTATTAGGGACATATTTGTAATATCCCTTTTTATTTTTGGAAGACCTTGAAGAGGGCCTTGAGGAAATTCTCCTCTTATTCTGTCTGTTGATGAACTTCGCCTTTCTATGTGCTTTATTTGTCCTTCTTTTTGTTTTTCTGTGTTTAACCAGGGGATCATCAATGGTAGTACCATATTTGCTACAAAAATATTTAGTACCAGGTAATCTATTCATCTTTTCAATAGATTTATTCATTCTAGAACTGGTACAAAGTGAAACTAAGACTTTTGTAATTGTAGCATAAATTTCTCCCCATGTATATACTTCAAAAGGCAATTGGAATGATTCTTGCAGCTTAATAATATCAACAAGCTTAGAAGGCAGGGCTGCAAGATACACTTGCTTCCACAGAAGATTCTTAGGATCTTTGACTAAATAAATTATTTCCATCCAATCCCTGTGAAAATCTTCATACTGATTTATATTCATACACTTCAAGTTCATCAAAATAAGTTCATTCTTGTCTGAGACAATGGTCTTAGTACCACACCAGTGTTCCATAATCATGGAACTCACTGCTCCAATCATATTGTTTATTGGAGTGTTGTCTGGATGAAATTCAATGTCACCATTTTCATCTTTTAAAACTTCTTTCTCCATTTTCTCAATCAAAGAAGGAGAAGATTCAAGCTCCCACCATCTAGCCAATGTACCAGTAAAACATTGTATTAATGTTTTACATGATTCAACTTCAGATTTTCCACCAACACACATCAGCATGTATTCAGCCATCATTTGATCAAGCATTTGTTTGATTTGACCCATCATGAGATTATCTACATTCCATTCCTTGTGGTTTTTTGGATTAAAAAAATGGGCAGAAGGTAGTTTTCCCATTCCAGCAAGGTCTGGTGGTGGATATCTGGAGAACTGGATTTCCAAAGGCTCATATACTGGGAGGACCTGGGTTTCAGACTTAGGTTATTTGAACAGACTGGAAATATTAATATGTTCACCCAAAGGACTTTGAGGTTCTTTTTCTGTAGACTTTGCAGAGGTCTGGCCAACTTCTTTAGGAAAGAGGTGAGGGAATTTGTTAACAGGGTTTATAGGATTCTGAATATGAACATTCTTTCGCCTATGAATGTATGAAGCTAGGACTGGTTTATCTATCTTATTGGGATTTATTTTATCAAAATTTTCAGAAAGGTTTGTAATAAGACCTCTAGTGGAAATAGACTCAAACATTATACAATTTTCCGCTTCTTCAATCCTTTTCAAGGATTCTCGAGAATATGACTTAACTAAAGCAAAATCATACTATACATTATTCAAAACATTATTTACATCATTTATTGAGACTTGGACCTTATCTGGTTGTTCCTTTACCAAAGTAGTCTTGGCAACATTTCTCTCCAAACCAATAATAGCTGTATTGGTCCAATTCAACTATTCACTGGCCTTTTGGATCCTTCCATCAATACCAAGAGCATAATCATCTTTCAATACTATAGGAATAGCTTTTGCTTTATTTTGTTCATCCCCTAAGATTATGCCTTTGTAAGGGGGAAAAGTAGTAGCTGTCTCAATTCTATTACCATCTAGTGCTGACCAAGAATATGATGAGGATGCAGTGGAATCAGTCATTAGAACAGTGTCAGACTGTTTTATTTTCTTCCAGGTATAGAAAGATATCCAAACATTCTTTCTTTCCATGTATTTTTTCCATTCTTCAGACAGTCTAATGTTTTCTCCACAGGAATGTGTTAGGCCAAAAGAATCAGCCTCAGGATGTGTATATATATCCCAATTAAGCATTTGTTTAATCCATTGTGCTGGGACTTTATGTTTTTGACATCTATCCATGAGTGTATAGAACTTTTGGATTTCCATGACTGTTGGCTTTTTACAGTCAGTAGGCAGATCTTTAAATCTGCATTCAGGAATCAACTCATTCTTTTGCTCAAGATATCCCAATCCATATCTTGGCATGTTATGTGGTCTCATGTTGGAAAAAATCTCTGTCAGCCTCAGATATTCACCTTCAAGAGTAGGAAACTCATGTATCATGAGAACGTGGTCTGACTCATGTGGGAAAGGTATGTCAGAACACTTTGGGTTTGGACATGGATTTACAGAGGTAGACGCTGGAGCTTCTCCTGTCCTAGGATTATGGTTCTCATGGATGACCAAATATGCAAGATGCACTGGGGCATGAGACTTCAAGAGGCTGGAAACTACCATTTGTGAAGACTCAAATAAAGCAATATGTTTAGAAGATCTGGAAATAATACTAGAATATGCAGTATCTACAACATCAGGGTTTCTGTACATAGAAGATTTTCTACAAACTTCCTCAATCCATCTTCTGTCTATAGTTGACCTTATGGGAAATGACATAGTAGTTGAGGATTTATTTCAGTAATATTGGCAGAAGTAATATTTCCGGCAGAGATTGGCTTAGGATTGGGGACAATCCAATGTTCTGGGAAGGTCAATTCTTCTCACTTGATTACCTGGTGTTCTACCTTCTAATTCTTGGAGTCGGTAAGAACTACAACAGTGGTTTTTGAATCTTTGCTGCGTGCATGTAAAACGACAGGGTATAGGGTATTGGTATGACGAAAGCATCCTCTGATCTGTATGGCTATATTGTTTCTTTTTCTTTTCATGTCAAACCCCGAGGTTTGAATTTGGAGCTGGAGAATATCTGCAATCGTCTCATCAAAGACATAGATGGGGAAATTGGGATAGCAGTCGAACCAGACAGGACCATCAGACAGTGGTGCAACAATACCTCCAATCAAGGAATCAGTATATTTGTTATGAGTAAGATCCCTTACAGTAGCTAACACATAAGTATCCAATCCTTTATGTGTAAGGGCACTGATTCCTACTCTAATGCAACCCAAGTGTAGATATTTTGTATCTAATTTTCTAGCTTCTGCCTGAAGTTGTTTAGGATCTAATAAAGGAATAGACTGTACACAATCTGAGTTTTCTTCTATGGGGCTGATGGATTCCTTAATGGATATTCTGGTAGCGACTTTAAGATTCCAGAAAAACAGATCTGCATAGACATATGATGCAAATATTTTGGGAAGTGCCCATCTGGCTGAGGGCTCAGCTTCTTCATACAATAACTCAGAGGAATTTAAAACTCTACTGGATGCACTAGCAAACATATCTCGCAGAGGATCTTGCTCTGCTCTTTATTTTTATTCTACTTATCTGAAAGAAATTGATTTCTTGAAAGAGTCCATTTGAATTTCTTTATAAAGGGAGGATAATTTGAGTATTGACCTTTTTCTTGAACCAAATGACTTTTTTGGCTCTGATACCAATTTTATGCAGAGGCTTCAAAAAGCTTGCTCAGCAACAACAGGCTGACTCCACAAGTGCTAAAATCTTTTCTAAGTTTGACTTAAAGTCTGGCTTTTGGCAGGTAGCAGTAGCAAAGAAGGATAAATTCAAAACTGCTTTCAGCATTCCAGCCGGACACTACGAGTGGAATGTCATGCCCTTCAGATTAAAGCATGCACCATCAAAGTTTCATAGAGTCATGGACTCTATTTTCAAGCCTTATGCTGATTGGTTATTGGTATATATTGATGACATTTTAATTTTCTCAAAAAATTTGCAGGACCACTTCAAACATATAAAAATATTCATGAATTTGATCAAGAGGAATGGTCTGGTATTAAGCAAGAAGAAAATGGAACTTTTCCATACCTCCATTAAATTTCTAGGGCACACAATCAGAAATGGGCAAATTTCTCTTCAGAGTCATGCAATGGAATTTGCTGACAAGTTTCCTGATGTAATCCTAGACAAAACACAATTGCAGAGATTTCTAGGAAGTCTGAATTATGTAGGGAACTTTTACAAAGATTTTGTTGCTGATAGATCTCTGTTAAATCATAGACTAAAGAAGAATCCTATACCTTGGACAGATGCACATACAGAAGTTGTAAGACAAATAAAAGCCAAGGTAAGGAACCTTCCCATATTATATGTTGCTGATGAAACATTTTTCAAGATTGTTGAGTCGGATGCAAGTGACATTGGTTGGGGAGGTGTGTTAAAACAAAAACCAGATGAAAAGGACAACAAAGAAAAAGAGCAGGTTGTCCAGTTTTCCTCTGGAATGTGGAGAAAGTCTGAAAAGAATTATTCTACTATTGAAAAGGAGGTAAAAGCTCCATGGAACTGTATTGATAAGTTTTCTTTACATCTGGTTAATAAATTTTTCCTGTTAAGGACTGATGCAGCTGCCTTGGGCAAAGTGCTTTCAAAAAATATCAAGAAACCTGGAGAAGCAAAGTTTTCACGCTGGCAAGCACTGTTTGCTAATTTCGATTTTAAAGTTGAAAACATTAAAGGTGTTCATAATTATTTTCCAGATTTTTTCAGTCGAGAATTTATCCAGCATCAAGAACAGAAAAAGGACCCAGAAAACCATGTCATGGTCATTGTGACAGAATGGGACCAAGCCCAGCAAAGAGAAACTTTAAGGACAATTTCTGATGATAAAGATTGGACCACATACAAAGATGAGTGGACGCCTACTTGGCAGCTCCGCAATACAAAAGTACTAGATTCTAATCTTCAAAATCATACAGATATTCAGCATCTTGTACCAGAACGGAGAGTGTACCCCAACGGCAGCCGATGGATCCACGATATGGTATACTCTCGAAGTATTCGAGCATCTTGGAAAGATGAAGAATCTTTATCACAAGATTTTTGTGATCTTACTGTCACATGTACCAGGGGAAGTGATAGACAAAAATTCTATTACAAACACTTGGTCGCATCAAGAACAAGGGAACCTGCATGGACATGGACCCACTTTAACCAGTGGCTAGGTAATAATCCTGATTTTGTATTTCTTGACACTATTTATGATTTTGCAGGTTATAAGAGATTGTGGTGGGATCTCATGAATAAAGATGGCAAAAATGAGACCCATTATACCAAAATTAAATTCGGAGCTACATGGATCATGCAAAGGAATCGACAACCAAGCTGGCTCCAAAATTGGTGGAAAGACTTTGGTCTTAATGCAACTACAATGGACCCTGTTTTCTATGAAAACTTCTACCAAAGCCAATGTGATTGGTGTAGTGATGAAGAATGCATCCATCTTCCATTTTCCAACATCAGAAATTTAGTTCAACTCGAAGACTCTATAATACTGACACAGGCACGTCATCTAGCATAATTATTGGATAGTTATGACTAAAATAAAACACTAAATCATTCTAAACAAACCAATGATTGTAAGGAGGATCTATACTAAAGCATGGGATGAAAATTATAAGTATAGATTCCCCGGTATTAAAATCTTAGATGATCCTCCAGAAAGTAGTTCAAGTGGTTCTCGTGGGCTCCACTGATCAAAAGCATCCACTATGTATTGTTTCCGAGTCACGGGATTACAGTGACCGGTTTTCTCGTGAGCTTTCCGATAAAAATCTTTCACTGTGTAAATATTTTTTCATACAGTCCTCGTGGGCTTGCTATACCTAAAGGCATCCAATTTGTAGTACACACACTCACATGTTAGAGTCCGAATGAAGGAATCTCTGTGTGGATGTCACTTCGGTGTTACCCGAAAACAATGATTCCTCTTCCACGTCATAGACATAGGACGATCCGAATTGATTGTTTGTCCCCCCTCACATCTTATATAAAGAGGGTAAGGCTCATTCAATCGAGCATCGTTGGTGAAGGATTTCTTGAGTCTTTGGTGTTTTGAGTCGGAGTCTGAGCTCTTCCTACTCTGCATCTCTGAGATTATTCTCGATCTGCTTGCATCACGAAGATCAGTCCCCAAGTCTTAGAATTCTGATCTGAGAAGCTTGCACATCAAAATGTATGAGTCTGGTGTGAACCTAAATTGGCCAGATCTTTAGGATCGAGTCTATATGCCATAGTTTTCTATGTTTTGTTTCTTAGACAGAGTCTACTATCAGCCAGGAAGCCTCCAGTAAGCTATCTCATATATTGAGAAGCCAAGTCTGGTAAATGCTGAAGTAGTCTATCTCTGAAAAGAAACAGTCTGAGTCCAAGATATATTGTAATACATTTTGAAATATCAATAAAGAAAGAAATTTTATGTTCTGCATTTTGAGTAATTGTCACTCTGAGCTATATTAATGTCTGTTAAGGTAGTACTTGTCTCTCTCATATTCATCTCAGGTTCACCAGAGGTTCTCCAGAAGTTCTCCAAACCACCCAGGGACGCCAAGGTCGGTAAAGGCGAGGGAAGCTGTGTGTAGACCGTCAGTGTGAGACAGTGGAAGTAGGCTCGTGTATGGGTTCATGTATGGGTTCGTGTAAGAGAGTTTGAGAGAAAAAAGAAAAGGAAGAGACTTAACAAGGCCAGCCAACCTGTAGTTGTTGTTGTGGAGTCAGCCTGTTGTTGCTGAGCAAGCTTTTTGAAGCCTCTGCGTAAAATTGGTATCAGAGCCAGAAAATTCATTTGGTTCAAGAAAAAGGTTAGTACTCAAATTATCCTCCCTTTATAAAGAAATTCAAATGGACTCTTTCAAGAAATCAATTTCTTTCAGAGAAGTAGAAGAAAAAGAAAGAGCAGAGCAAGATCCTCTGTGAGATATGTTTGCTAGTGCGTCCAGTAGAGTTATAAATTCCTCTGAGTTATTGTATGAAGAAGCTAAGCCCTCAGCCAGATGGGTACTTCCCAAAATATCTGCATCAGATGACTATGCAGATCTATCTATCTGGAATCTTAAAGTCGCTACCAGAATATACATTAAGGAATCCATCAGCTCCATAGAAGAAAACTCAGATTGTGTACAGTCTATTCCTTTATTAGATCCTAAACAACTTCAGGCAGAAGCCAGAAAATTAGATACAAAATATCTACACTTGGGTTGCATTAGAGTAGGAATCAGTGCCCTTACACATAATGGATTGGATACTTATGTGTTAGCTACTGTAAGGGATCTTACTCATAACAAATATACTGATTCCTTGATTGGAGGTATTGTTGCACCACTGTCTGATGGTCCTGTCTGGTTCGACTGCTATCCCAATTTCCCCATCTATGTCTTTGATGAGACGATAGCAGATATTCTCCAGCTCCAAATTCAAACCTCAGGATTTGACATGAAAAGAAAAAGAAACAATATAGCCATACAGATCAGAGGATGTTTTCGTCATACCAATACCTTATACCCTGCCGTTTTACATGCACACATCAGAGATTCAAAAACCAGTGTTGTAGTTCTTACCGACTCCAAGAATCAGAAGGTAGAACACCAGGCAATCAAGTGGGAAGAATTAACCTTCCCAAAACATTGGATTATCCCCAATCCTAAGCCGATCTCTGCCCAAAATATTACTTCTTCCAATATTACTGAAAATCAATCGTCAGCTACTCTGTCATTTACCAGAAGGTCAACTATAGATAAAAGACGGATTGAGGAAGTTTGTAGAAAATCTCTTATGTACATAAACCCTGATGTTGTAGATACTGCATATTCTAGTATTATTTCTAGATCTTGTAAACATATTGCTTTATTTGAGTTTTCACAATTGGTTAATTTCTAACCTCTTGAAGTCTCATGCCCCCAGTTCCAAAACCTTTTAAATCTCAGTCATATTGCATATTTGGTCATCCATGAGAACCATAATCCTAGGACAGGAGAAGCTCCAGCATCTACCTCTGTAAATCCATGTCCAAACCCAAAGTGTTCTGACATACCTTTCCCACATGAGTCAGACCATGTTCTCATGATACATGAGTTGCCTACTCTTGAAGGTGAAGATCCGAGGCTGACAGAGATGTTTGCCAACATGAGGTCACATAACTTGCCAAGATATGGATTGGGATATCTTGAGAAAAAGAATGAGTTGATTCGTTAATGAAGATTTAAAGATCTGCCTACTGATTGTAAAAGGCCACCAGTCATGGAAATCCAAAAGTTCTATACACTCATGGATGGATATCAAAAAAATAAAGTCCCAGCATAATGGATGAAACAAATTCTTAATTGGGATATATATACACATCCTGAGGCTGATTCTTTTGGCCTAACACATTCCTGTGGAGAAAAGATCAGACTGTCTGAAGAATGGAAACAATACATGGAAAGAAAGAATGTTTGGGGGTGAAATCGCGAAGTTGGGAAACACTTTTTGGCGGACGGCTAGAATTTGGGAGAAATTTTTAATTTCTCGTCTGAGAAAATAGTCAACTCTATTTCTCGACCGAGAGTTTTAAAAACTCTCATCCGAGAGTTTTATTGGGTTTAACCAGAGTTAAAAATCTCTCGGACGAGAGTTATGCATTTTCTCGTCCGAGAGTTTTATTGACGGAAACTCTCGGGAAGACTTTCGGACGAGAGTTTTAAAAACTCTTGGATGAGAGTTTTAAAAACTCTCATCCTAGAGTTTTTTCAACTCTCGTCCTAGAGTTTTATTCCTATAATAAAACGCCAAAATTATTAAGTTGTTAGAATTTGTACCTTATTTTATATAAAACTCTCGGTACTTTAGAATTGGTGCTTTATATAATTTTAATAGTACTTTATTAAAATTAAAAAATGATAAAAAAATAAAAAAAATTATAATTTTATTTTAAATTATTTTATTATTATTAATGATAAAAAATACATGAACATTTAATTAAATAAAATTTGTTACAATATTTTGTAATATCAATATTATATAAAAAAAACTAAAAATATTTTATATAAAACTAGTTGATATATTAATATAAATAAAATAAAATTCTAAAACATAAATCAAAATAAAAACAACTATATATATATAATATTTTTTTTGAAATTAATGAATAAATTTAAATTTAAAAAACAATTGACTAAATGCAATGAGGTGATAAAGGAGACAATGCATATCACCTTAATATCATTATAAATTCTTGGAAATCTTGAGAACTTTTTGAAGTGAGATGAGTTTCTTGGAATGGGTCACTTTATCTTCCACTTCAGTTTTACACGATTAACTTGAAAGGAAGTCTATTTTCCTAGGTATGGATGTAAGGGGATAAACAATATTATTTGAACATTGAGTGAGATGCCCTTCTTGGAATGGGTCCTCTTATCTTCCACTTTAGTTTCACAAGATTAAAATGAAATGAAGTTTATTTTCCTAGGTATGGATGTAAGGGGATAAAGAATATTATCCGAAAAGGAAAGGAATGTTAAGTGTGACATTCCAAGCAGAAGTGTATGGGATTGGAGAATTATGTTATTGCAGAAAACTAACCCTTGACCCTTAACCCTTGACCCCTTAAACCCTAATTCCTAACCCCTAAACCCTTAACCACCTAAACCCTAAACCTCTAAACCCTTAACCCCTAACCCATTTACCCCCACAAAACCTATAAACCCCTAACCCATTTAACCCCTAAACCCTAAACCTCTAAACCCTTAACCCCTACCCCTAACCCATTTAAGCCCTAAAGCCCAAAACCCCTAACTCCTAACCCCTAAAATCCTTAACTGCTAAATCCCCTAACCCCCTAAACCTCTAAACCAATCGTAACCCATTTAAACCCGTAAACCCTAAACCCCTAACCCCTTAAACCCTAATTCCCAACCCATAACCCTTGACCCCTTAAACCCAATTTCCTAACCCCTAAACCCTTAAACCCTAATTCCCAACCCCTAACCAATTAAACACCCTAAACCCCTAAAAACCTAACCCATTTAAGTGTGGATTCCATTTAACCCCAAAAACCCTAACCCCCAACCCCTAAAATCCTTCACTGCTAAATCCCCTAACCCCCTAAACCTCTAAACATGTAACCCATATAACCCCCTAAACCCTAAACCTCTAAACCCTTAACCCCTAACCCCTTAAACCCTAATTCCCAACCCATAACCCTTGACCCCTTAAACCCTAATTCCTAACCCCTAAACCCTTAACCCCCTAAACCCTAAACCTTTAAACCCTTAACCCCTAACCCATTTACCCCCACTAAACCTCTAAACCCCTAACCCATTTAACCCCTAAACCTCTAAACCCTTAACCCCTACCCCTAACCCGTTAACCCCTAACACATTTAAGCCCCTAAACCCCAAAACCCCTAACCAATTCAACACCCTAAACCCCTAAAAACCTGACCCATTTAAGTGTGGATTCCATTTAACCCCCAAAACCCTAACCCCTAACCCTTAAAATCCTTCACTTCTAAATCCCCTAACCCCCTAAACCTCTAAACATGTAACCCATTTAAGCCCCTAAACCCCAAAACCCCTAACGAATTCAACACCCTAAACCCCTAAAAACCTAACCCATTTAAGTGTGGATTCCATTTAACCCCAGAAACCCTAACCCCTAACCCCTAAAATCCTTCGCTACTTAATCCCCTAACCCCCTAAACCACTAAACCTATAACCCATTTAACCCCCTAAACCCTAAACCTCTAAACCCTTAGCCACTAACCCCATAAACCATAATTCCTAACCCATAACCCTTGACCCATTAAACCCTAATTCCTAACCCCTAAACCCTAAAGCTCTAAACCCTTAACCCCTAACCCATTTACCCCCACTAAACCTCTAAACCCCTAACACATTTAACCCCTAAACCCTAAACCTCTAAACCCTTAACCCCTACCCCTAACCCATTAACCCCTAACCCATTTAAGCCCCTAAACCCCAAAACCCCTAACCCCTTAAACCCTAATTCCCAACCCATAACCCTTGACCCCTTAAACCCTAATTCCTAACCCCTAAACCCTTAAGCCCTAATTCCCAACCCCTAACCAATTCAACACCGTAAACCCCTAAAACCTAACCCATTTAAGTGTGGATTCCATTTAACCCCCAAAACCCTAACCCCTAACCCCTAAAATCCTTCACTGCTAAATCCCCTAACCCCCTAAACCTCTAAACTTGTAACCCATTTAACCCCCTAAACCCTAAACCTCTAAACCCTTAACCCCTAACCCCTTAAACCCTAATTCCCAACCCCTAACCAATTCAACACCCTAAACCCCTAAGAACCTAACCCATTTAAGTGTGGATTCCATTTAACCCCCAAAACCCTAACCCCTAACCCCTAAAATCCTTCACTCCTAAATACCCTAACCCCCTAAACCTCTAAACTTGTAACCCATTTAACCCCCTAAACCCTAAACCTCTAAACCCTTAACCCCTAACCCCTTAAACCCTAATTCCCAACCCCTAACCAATTCAACACCCTAAACCCCTAAAAACCTAGCCCATTTAACCCCATTAACCCCTAACTTCTAACCCCTAAAATCCTTAACTGCTAAATCCCCTAACCCCCAAAACCTCTAAACCAACCCTAACCCATTTAACCCCCTAAACCCTAAACCTATAACGCCTTAAACCCTAATTCCCAACCCATAACCCATTCAACCCCTTAAACACCTAAACCTCTAACCCCTTAACCCTTGACCCCTTAAACCCTAATTCCTAACCCCTAACCCATTTAACCCCCTAAACCCTAAACCTCTAAACCCTTAACGCCTACCCCTAACCCGTTAACCCCTAACCCATTTAAGCCCCTAAACCCCAAAACCCCTAACCCATTTGACCCCTTAAACCCTAAACATATAAAGCCCTAAACCCTAAACATATAAACCCCTAACATATAAACCCCTAAACCCTAAACATATAAAACCCTAACATATAAACCCCTAAAAATTTTGATTAAAAAATTTAATAAAACTCTCAGCCCAGAGTTTTCTAAACTCTTGTCCTAGAGTTTTCTAAACTCTCGGCCTAGAGTTTTCTAAACTCTCGGCCTAGAGTTTTCTAAACTCTCGTCCTAGAGTTTCATCGGGTAAATTCTCGGGCACAAACTCTCGTCCGAGTGTTTTTTAGACTTTCGGCCGAGAGTTTGGCCGGGCGGTTAAATGTAACTTTAGTTGGGTTAAACTCTCGATCGAGAGTTTTATAAATTTCTCGTCCGAGACATTATCTCGACCGAGAGTTTCAGGTCAACGAAAAACCCAGAAAATTCTGCAGTTTTCAGGAAACTGCAACTTTGGAGGGATGGAACACCTACAAAAACAAAATCTTATATGTCGGACCAAGTACCATTAGATTCATCTCTTAATCTAATCTCTGATGATATGAGATTTTTGGAGTTTCATTAAAAAATTCAATTTTTTATTAATTTTTTACTAAACTGTATCACTGTGGAATTTCATTGTTCGAAAAATTTCACTGAATGAAAATTCAATAACTTTCAAATGACGAAACCAAAAAATTCAGAAAAATCATATTTCATTTCCTCTCCCTGTCTACTTCAAAAGGGTACTCTCATTTTTCTTATTGACGATCACATTGAAAAGAAGATTTAGGGATCATAAAATGTACTGAAACATCACTGTTTTTTTGTCTTCGTCCATTTCAAAAAATAATAAAAAATAGTGATTTAATCTAAAAATTACCGAAAAATAGTCTGTGCACTAGTGCAATATATGCAGATTATGATGCTATGGTTTTTTTTCCAAAAAATGAATAACCTTCCCTAAAAAAAGTTATGGATCATAAAGTGACTATTTATGTTTGCCTGAAAATTTCAAATATATGCAGTTAGTAAAAAAGAAATTTACCCCTCTATATGTCAATATTAAAAAAAAAAAAATGGGTATGGAGGTAAGACAATTCTCTACAATTCTTGTTTTTATGTCAAAGCATAATTTGCAATAAAAATATGAGTTTAGTGGAGTTGAAGTTGAAAAACATAGAAAATTACAATTTTCAACGTCAAAAAAGGGCAAAAAGTGTTTTCCAACTTCACATTTTCACCCTTGGATATCTTTCTATACCTTGAAGAAAATAAAATAGTCTGAAACTGTTCTAATGACTGATTCCACTACATCCTCATCACATTCTTGGTCAACACTAGATGGTAGTAGAATTGAGACACCTACTACTTTTACCCCTTACAAAGGCATAATCTTAGGAGATGAACAAAACAAAGCAAAAGCTATTCCTATAATCTTGAAAGATGATTCTGCTCTTGGTATTGATGGAAGGATCCAAAAGGCCAGTGAACAGTTGAATTGGACCAATATAGCTATTACTAGTTTGGAGAGAAATTTTGCTAAGACTAATTTGGTAAAGGAACAACTAGATAAGGTCCAAGTCTCAAAAAATGATGTAAATAATGTTTTGAATAATGTACAGTATGATTCTGCTTTAGTTAAGTCATATTCTCGAGAATCCTTGAAAAGGATTGAAGAAGTGGAAAATTGTATAATGTATGAGTTTGTTACCACTAGAGGTCTTATTACAAACTTGTCTGAAAAGTTTGATAAACTAAATCCCAATAAGACAGATAAACCAGTCCCATCTTCATACATTCATAGGCGAAAGAATGTTCATATTCAGAATCCTGTCAACCTTGTTGACAAATTTCCTCACCTCTTTCCTAAAGAAATTGGCCAAACCTCTGCAAAGTCTATAGAAAATGAACCTCAAAGTCCTTTGGGTGAACATATTAATATTTCCAGTCTGTTCAAAGAACCTGAGTCTGAAACCCAGGTCCTCCCAGTATATGAGCCTTTGGAAATCTAGTTCTCCAAATATCCACCACCAGACCTTGCTGGAATGGGAAAACTACCTCCTGCCCATTTGTTTTATCCAAACACCCACAAGGAATGGAATGTATATAATCTCACGATCGGTCAAATCAGACAAATTCTTGATCAAATGATGGTTGAATACAAGCTGATGTGTGTTGGTGGCAAATCTAAAGTTGAATCCTGTAAAACATTAATACAATGTTTTACTGGTACATTGGCTAGATGGTGGGAGCTTGAATCTTCTCCTGCTTTGATTGAGAAAATGGAGAAAGAAGTTTTAAAAGATGAAAATGCTGATATCGAATTTCATCCAGACGGCACTCCAATAAACAATATGATTGGAGCAGTGACTTCAATGATTATGGAACACTGGTGTGGTACTGAGACCATTGTCTCAGACAAGAATGAACTTATTTTGATGAACTTGAAGTGTATGAATATAAATCAGTATGAAGATTTTCATAAGGATTGGATGGAAAGAATTTATTTAGTCAAAGATCCTAAGAATCTTCTGTGGAAGCAAGTGTATCTTGCAGCCTTGCCTTCTAAGCTTGTTGATATTATTAAGCTGCAAGAATCATTCCAATTGCCTTTTGAAGTATATACATGGGGAGAAATTTATGCTACAATTACAAAAGTCTTATTTTCACTTTGTACCAGTTCTAGAATGAATAAATTTATTGAAAAGATGAATAGATTTCCTGGTACTAAATATTTTTGTAGCAAATATGGTATTACCATTGATGATCCCCTAGTTAAACACGGAAAAACAAAAAGAAAGGCAAAAAAAGCACAGAGAAAGGCGAAGTTCATCAACAAACAGAATAAGAGGATAATTTCCTCAACGCCCTCTTTAAGGCCATCCTGAAATTAAAAGGGATATTACAAATATGTCCCTAATACTCACTATTATAAACCATCTGCTATCCATCCCAGATCTCAGAAAGTAGACAAACTAAAACAACTTTTCTATTGGCTCTATGGTAAACCAGGCCATACAGCAAACAGATGTCCAGATGGTGAAGAGTCTAAGAAAAATCGTGGCAAGAAATCATAGCCACAGAATAAAGGCAAGGCAATTTTGAAATCATAAGAGAAATGTAGTAAGTTTGGTTCTACATTTCACAAAGCAGACATTTGTCCTTGCCTCTTTATTCAGCAAGCTGAAGAAGATTATTCTTCAGATTCTTTTAGTGAATCCTCTTCCAGTTATTCCATTGAAGAACTTCAAGCTCATTGCTATTGCTCAGATTTAGAAAATTGTAAATGTGGTTGTTCTTCTGATAATGAATCTAACTATTCATCTGACACATCTCTTACAGAAGAATTCTCTCAAAAATTAAAAGTTTTAATGGCTCAATCAGATGAAGATGAGATGAAGATATTTGCACAAATTCGTGCTATGGAGGAAGGGGACCTCAAAACAAAATTGCTGGAGACATTCATGTAGCAGACCAGTTCATCCAGCAGAAGTGCCAGTAGGAAGCCAATCTTGCTGGAAGCTTCTTACGAAAGAAATACAAAGGCCTATCAAAGGGAACACCAGCAGAGCAAAGTTTTTCCACTCACTTTGGGGGAGGTGAGTAGAGAGATACATTTGTTAAAATCAGAAATTTCTGCTTTAAAATCCCAAGTTTCTAAACTTGAAAAAGGGAAACAGGAAGTAGCACAGCCTGTTTCAGGCCATACCACACCATGTGAAAATTAATGTTTGTATTAAAGGTGAAATGTTTTCCCTGACTGCACTATTAGATTCAGGAGCAGATGTGAATCTTTTTAGTAAGAAAGAAATTCCCTCAAAGTACTGGGTCACGGCATCAAGAAAAATCATAGGGTTGGGAGAAAAAACTCTCCAGTACAAAGTTCCAAAGGCAGTTGTCTATTTTGACACACACTGCATTAAATTAAAATTTGCAGTCGGTGACATCCCTGTTGACTGTATATTAGGGAACGTCTTTTTAGCAGTTGTAGAACCCCATGGCTCTATAAGGTTAGAAAATAATAGAGCGGGTTACTTCATTACTGTACCTACCTCTGAGGGAAAATAAAAAAGAATCGATATGCCTTACATTTCTAATCCAAGAGTGTCTACTATGGTAAAAGTAATGCAGGAACTGAAAAAGGCCGAGAATAAGCTTTCAGAGCTCAAATATTTGAAATCTACAATTCATATTGAAAAACAATTGAGCTGTCTAGAAGTTCAGAGAAAAATCTCTGAAATAAGAACAACCTTAGAAAATGAATGCTGCTCAGAAGAGCCAACTGCTTTTTGGCATAGAAAGCAGCATAATGTTGAGCTGCCATACAAAGAAGATTATACTGGCAGACCTTGCAAATCCAGAGCAATCCCCATGAACAAAGAATATAGGGACCTCTGTGAAAAGGAAATCCAGCAGTTGCTCGACAAAAAATTAATCAGAGAGTCTAACAGTCCCTGGAACTATTATGGATTTTATGTAAATAAAAAATCTGAACAAATAAGAGGAATACCAAGACTTGTAATTAATTACAAGCCTCTAAACTCTGTTCTTGCAGATGAAACCTATCTTATCCCTCATAAAGGAGATTTTCTGGGAAGAATTTCAGGTGCTAAAATATTTTCTAAGTTTGACTTAAAGTCTGGCTTTTGGCAAGTAGCAGTAGCATAGAAAGATAAATTCAAAACTGCTTTCAGCATTCCAGCTTGACACTACGAGTGGAATGTCATGCCCTTTGGCTTAAAGCATGCACCATCAAAGTTTCAGAGTCATGGACTCTATTTTCAAGCATTATGTTGATTGGTTATTGGTATATATTGATGACATTCTAATTTTCTCAAAAAAATTGCAGGACCACTTCAAACATATAAAAGTATTCATGAAGTTGGTCAAGAGGAATGGCCTGGTATTAAGCAAAAATAAAATGGAACTTTTCCAGACCTCCATTAAATTTCTAGGGCACACTGGGCAAATTGCTCTTCAGATTCATGCAATGGAATTTGCTGACAAGTTTCCTAATGTAATCCTAGACAAAACACAATTGCATAGATTTCTAGGATGTCTGAATTATGTAGGGAACTTTTACAAAGATTGTGCTATTGATAGATCTCTGTTAAATTAGAGACTAAAGAAGAATCTTGCTGAATTATGTAGGGAAATTTTACAAAGATTGTGCTGCTGATAGATCTTTGTTAAATCAGAGACTAAAGAAGAATTCTAGGTACAGGATTCTTCTTTAGTCTCTGATTTAACAAAGATCTATCAGCAACACAATATTTGTAAAATTTCCCTACATAATTCAGACATCCTAGAAATCTCTGCAATTGTGTTTTATCTAGGATTACATCAGGAAACTTGTCAGCAAATTCCATTGCATGAATCTGAAGAGAAATTTTCCCATTTCTGATTGTGTGCCCTAGAAATTTAATGGAGGTTTGGAAAAGTTCCATTTTCTTTTTGCTTAATACCAGACCATTCCTCTTGACCAACTTCATGAAGATTTTTATATGTTTGAAGTGGTCCTGCAAATTTTTTGAGAAAATTAGAATGTCATCAATATATACCAATAACCAATCAGCGTAAGGCTTGAAAATAGAGTCCATGACTCTCTGAAACTTTGAAGGTGCATACCTTAAGCCGAAGGGCATGACATTCCACTCGTAGTGTCCGGCTGGAATGCTGAAAGCAATTTTGAATTTATCTTTCTCTGCTACTACTACCTGCCAAAAGCCAGACTTTAAGTCAAACTTAGAAAAGATTTTAGCACCTGAAATCCTTCCCAGCAAATCTCCTTTATGAGAGATAGGATAGGTGTCATCTGCAAGAACATAGTTTAGAGGCTTGTAATTAATTACAAGTCTCGTTATTCCTCTTATCTGTTCAGATCTTTTATTTATATAAAATCCATAACAGTTCCACGGATTGTTAAACTCTCCGATTAATTTTCTGTCGAGCAACTGCTGGATTTCCTTTTCACAGAGGTCTCTATATTCTTTGTTCATGGGGATTTCTCTGGATTTGCAAGGTCTGCCAGTATAATCTTCTTTGTATGGCAGCTCAACATTATGTTGCTTTCTATGCCAAAAAGCATTTGGCTCTTCTGAGCAGCATTCATTTTCTAAGGATGTTCTTATTTCAGAGATTTTTCTCTGAACTTCTGGAGAGCTCAATTGTTCTTCAATATGAATTGTAAATTTCAAATCTTTGAGCTCTAGAAGCTTATTCTCGACCTTTTTCAGTTCCTGCATTGCTTGTACCATAGTAGACACTCTGGGATTAGAAATGTAAGGCATACTGTTTCTTTTTTATTTTCCCTCAGAGGTAGGTACACTAATGAAGTAACCCACTCTATTATTTTCTAACCTTATAGAGCCATGGGGTTCTACAGCTGCTAAAAAGACGTTACCTAATAACATATATTTAAAAAATTATTAGTTATTAATTTATAGTCAAAACTGATCATTTGTCTTCTTAATTATTTAAGAGTAAATAAATATTAATTTATATATTAAAATAATACTTGTTATTATTAATAATGATAATTTAAAATAATACTTGTTGAGGGAAAATTTTAGGGATGGAAGTTTATTTTAAATTTTAGAAATTTTGGCCAATCTTACTAGTTCCCAAAATGTTAATTGTAAATTTTTTTTATGATATTTTATAAAAATATTTAGGTTTCTAAATATTTTATATTAGTATATATAAAATTTTGGCTATGTTTAGAAAAAAAAAATTATAGTATAAAATTTGAGCCAATCAATTTTCAAAAAAGTAGAAATTGGAAAATTTTTTTTTGGAAAAAGCATAAAAAATTAACCTAGTTGTAAATAGCCCCTAGCCCCCTGTACTAACTATTACTAATAATAATAATTTAAAACAAAATTCTCTTTCACTTTTCACAAAAATAAAAAATGAATACCAAAAAAGCTTAATGCATACACTAAACTACCAAGCAAATTAGTGAAGGTACAGTGATAGCTATAGCTACTCGCACAAGCTTTCAACAATTAAATAGCTATAGCCACAAAGACAGTCAAATAACAGTGAATCTACTTAACCACAGGCATTAATGCGTATCTCTGAAAAATTTGTTCAGAGAAAAAAAATTGATGTAAATCCCAAAAACCTCTAGATTATATTTTTACTATCTAAAAATAAGTTTTAATTTTCAATTCAAAATATACAAATCGATTTTAATTGACCTGGAACCAGGCCCAATTGGACTCTGGGGTAGTCAAGTTCAAGCAACAAAAGGCCAATTTAGTTCCACCATTTAGTTCTATCGATTACGCCATGGTTAAATTATGGGGATAATATCACAATACAGACAGATTTATTCGTCTAAGATGTATTTTTGGCATTGTTTAAGTATGTTAAGTATGTTAAAAAGGGTATAAATTCTCCCACAAGGGGCCATCCCACAGTTCCCGGGGGCAAGTTGATGCTCGTCTTTCGCAGCAAAATAAAGCGCCACAATGCCAAAGCCACTGCAACTAACATCCATAGCATCATACTGCTCTCCATTGCATTTGCAGGATTAATCTCAGTCTACGGGGAGACCTTCGTCCATTTACTAATAAATCTGCCAGGCTGCAATTGATTAAGAATTGGTTGACATTGGATTCTCATCGACAATAGTTAAGTGGGGCTTAATCATTCGAAACAATGTTGGAGGCGAGGAGGGGGGTTCAATCACAGGAGGGGAGTAACAGCTTGGCGAGGAGGGTTTCGACATGCAGATAATAAAGAAACGTGTATGAACATGATTGAACATGCTGTCTTCTATGTTGAGAATAGCTCGTTCTTGCAGGAATGTGGTTTTGTTACTGATCTCATCGATTTATCCTGTATGTGAGTCCTGAATTTTATATTTTTAAAGTTCTATTCGGGTATTTGCATGATCAGAATTTTATTATGTATTATTGCACGTTTCTATCTGCTTGTCCGGTGTATCGGGGATCACCGCAAAGGGTTGGGTCGCGAGGGAGAATTTTGAATTTTGTTATGAGATGCCCCGGTGCGCGTGGTTTTGACGGGTGGAGTGCTTTTTTCTGATCTCATCGAGAGTTTTCCTGTATGATACTCTTTTATGATTTCATTGGGTATCTACTTGATGAGATATCGCTTTGTTCTTGTTGGATCATCCAATAATTTTGGTTTTGATGTCCTAGGATTGGCGTAATAGTGGTTATGAGATGGGGTCCTTATACTGATGTATCCTATAGGGGGGGCACATGGTATGAAGAATATTTTTAAACGTCTTTTAAGTGTTTTTCAAAGGGAGGATATATCGGAAAAAATTCAGTCACGGGAATTTCTGAAGGAGTCCGGAATCCTTCAGAACTGGTGGTATAAAATCTGGAATAGATGGGTTGATTCATTCATTATATCACAACCTTGTAAGAGCTTTGGGTTCCGTCTTTGCAGGAGATGGTGGGCTTTCCCAGGATGTCATTGTTGTTGTTGCTGCCAATTCTGTGAGCTATCTTGTTTTTCCGATTAGCCGTTCCTTTTTTCCGGCTATTTTTGAATTAGCTTCCACGGTAAAGATTCATTGGGGATAGTCTCTCAAAGCACTCTGACATTGGCGGCGGTATAGATTTATTGACCCAGTCCTGAAAGGTGATAACATTTATTGGTAGCATCGCTTAACATGAACCTATTTATGTTTCTTGGTGGATGATCATTTCTAAGGACTTTTTTCTCCCATCAGAACATCGATATGAGTGATTCTATTAATGAGATAAGGGAAGTAGTCGTTGTTGTCCATGGTCCGGAGTTCATCCATATCCATCTGACATGATTCTCCTCTATAATATATGGTAGTATTTGATTTTCGGATGATATCCTCTTGAATTTGCTATACTTGCATTGGGTCTCTGGATTTGCGCTTCTTTGGCATTTCGATTTTGATCTGGTTGCATCCATTAATGATCTGCAGCAAGTATCCGTTTTTTCGTCCTTTATATGGAGATCTCCCATATCCATCTATTTATGTCCCCCACTAAAATATTTGGCAGATCTTAGGCGTAGGGCGACAATTTCCTTTCATTATCAGTACTTGCTTTGGAATATAGGATGTTATTTTTTGAGCATGGTGTGGTATTTCAGAAAGGCCTAGTCTATATCCTTATATAGCATTCAAATTGTTGTTGTACCTACTCAAATCCATAATTAATAATCTTCTGCATCTCTCTGACATTCAGTGTCAGATATCTGAGTTAGAACTCCCTTACATACAAATTCCGAAGTACCTAGCACCCATGATGGATTCTGGAAATTGTGTTAATTCAATTTATGATGCACCGGGTAAAAGAAAGGACCTGGATGTTGATGAGATCATTATTCGACAGGCTATCTCAAACCCATCTGATACTGGATCAAAGGGTAATGTTGGACATGGTAGGAAGAACAAGGGTGGCTGACGTAAAAAATTGAACGCTGTGTATAAACACAACATGGATATTAAGGAAGTTTTTCTGGATGTGGAGGACCTCAGTGGTCACGTGGTGAGTTTGCAGAAGAGAGCAGTCATTGGTCGATGGGTATTTCCGGATAGTAACGATTTTGACTCATCATCCTGGATTTGCAAAATGTGGAAGCCGATCATTGGATATAATCCAAAGTACAACAATCTTATCAATGGGTGGTTCTGCGTTCATTTTATGGACGAAAATGACGTTTTCAAGATTATTAGCTGAACCTGGGTCCGTGGCAGAAGCTTCATGCAGCTCGTTCCCTGGTTCCTCGGGTTTAATCCTGTCTTGGAGGCTCCTCGCAGTAAGATGGTGTGGGTTAAATTGTAGGGTCTTCCTCTCGAATTCTGGACGCTTAAGGCTCTTGGGGATATCGGTGACAATATTGGCAGCACTAAGTACATTGATCCCATTATTCTGGGTGCTGGGTATAAGAGAATCTCTTGGATTCTAGTGGAAGTTGACTATTCGGGGGGGCTTCCTGGGGATATAGACTTGGTGTGGGGTGACAGAAGACATCGTCAACGTGTGTATTTTTCGTTGTCTTATTTTCCATCGAACTAGACATCTGCGGGAGAACTGTCCCTTTCGAACGCGATTGGAACGACCGGGAGGGGTTAAGGCTGGTGTAGCAGTGGGCCGCTTTAATCGAATATCAACATCTTCTTCTAAGGATCCTCTTCCAGGTAATTCTAAATCCCCATCTTCCAATGAAGAAGAAAATTTTACAGTCTTTGGTAGGCCCAATAGGGATATGAATGTGGCAGAGAATATAAGTCTGGGTCCTAATCACAATCGGGGGTCTCTCCATTGCCTACGGGTACTGGAACCGGAGTCCAACACGCTGCCCTCAGACAATTATAATTCTCTGGTCTCTATTGGGTTAGATAATGATAGTCCATATCAGTCATTCCCTGTAATGTCAAATGAAAATCCCGAGATTGGTCTCCCTATTGACCATAGCACTGATAGCACCCCTATTCATACACATTACACTCAAAGGGACAAGGGTAAGTCTGTCATCGATTCAAAGATCCATCATCTATCCAACCTATCCGAAGACGTGCCCTCTGGGTCACATAGAACTGAATCGACTGTCGGCCATCTATCTTTAGATATCCATTCTGCACAAGTTGACCCTTTGGAAACTACAGACACACCTATAAACTCTGTCGGAAGTGATTTAGAGTCTATCTTAGCCAATCCTAATATAGATTTAGCCTCTCTTACTGTCTTCGACAAACCTCCTGTAACATCTGATAAGAGAACCTCTATGCATCCATCTGCAAAGAATTCAAATGACAAAAGCCACAAGGGAGTCATTAAGCCTACTAAGAGTAAGTTTAGGGCTATCTCGTTGTTTGATGGCTACGAGGACAATTTAACCGACATTCCTATCACGGTCAGTGAAGGGACTTGGGACTCCTCCAGGGCACTTAGAGCACGTTCCCCTGAATCGAAATTTCCATGACTTACATCCTCTCATTGAATATTAGAGGTCTGGGCAATGCCTCTAAAGCTCTTTGCCTGAGCGATTTATTATTTTCTGAAAACCCAGCCATTTTCCTGGGACAAGAGACTATGTGCATTAGAGATAAAGCTATCAAGCTATTTTTGAATATTAAGAAAGGTTGGAAGGCGGCGGCGGTGGATTCAGAAGGACAATCGGGGGGTCTGATCGCCATATGGGATCCCTATCGGGCGTCCTTTAAAGCCTATAGATTTTTTGGGGGTATATTGCTCGAAGGTAATCTCAGGGGTAAGACTGAGTCATTTTATATAATTAATATATATGCTCCATATTGCAATCGAAAGGTATTCTGGCATAGAATGCTGGCATCTAATATTCTGTCTCTGCCAAACCTGATTCTGATGGGGGACCTCAATATAACTCTACAAGCTGACAAAGTATGGGGAAGAGCGGCTCGGCTGGACCCGCTGTCTTCGTATCTGTCTGATATGTTCAATGATATGCACATGGTGGATATTCGCCCAATGCCTATGTTGCCAACCTGGACTAATAAGAGGGTGGAAGATGCCTTTGTAAGCAAACGCCTGGATAGAGCCTTAGTAAAGGTAAACCTTGTGGATACGTGGGGAATGCCCTATTCTGTTGTTATAGTGTCCGATATATCTGATCACATGCCTATCAAGCTGGCATGGAATGAAGTGCTAGTAGCGAAGGGTAGACCGTTTAAGTTCAACCGCATTTGGCTTGAGGATGAGGTATATACAAATATGGTAAAATATATGTGGGTAAAAGCTGGGGCTGAGGACATTCCTAGTGGCTGGGATCGATTCCATTACAAGTTACAAATTATTAAAAAGAAGACAAAATCTTGGGAGATAGACAAAAAAAGGTCACTTAAAAAAGAACTATCTGAGATTTGCAATCATATGGCGCACTTGTATGAATCCTTCTCTCTGTCTAGTCCGGGGGTTCATTCTATGGAGGTAATGGCCCATCTCAGCAGCCGAAAGAGAGAAATTCTGAGAATCGAAGAGGTATCATGGAAACTAAAAGGTAGGATTGCCTGGTTAAAGGAGGGAGACCTCAACACACATTTTTTTCACAAAACTGCCAACGATAGACGCAACCGGAATGCCATATGGAGGATTAAACGATCGGACAACAGCTTTGCGCAATCTACAGAGGAGATTCATGAGGAGGCCTATTCCTATTTTTCAACTTTTTATAAAAAAGATCCATCTATAAATGCTGAAAACCAATCATGGGTCATGGATCACTTGGAAAGGTTTTTTGAAGATACTGACATAGCTGTGATTGATAAGGTCATTGACAGAGCGGAGGTCCTTGGGTTTCTTAAATCCATTCCACATGATAAGTGCCCTGGCCCGAACGGGTGGCCGGCATAATTCTTTATACACTTTTTTGATCTATTGGGCAGTGAACTCGCTGATTTAATGGAGGACTTCAGATTAAAGGGACACATCCCTGCAAATCTCAATTCGACGTTCATCGCCCTCATACCAAAAATCTCTGAACCCCAAAACTTTACATATTTCAGGCCTATATCACTATGTAATCTTATCTATAAGGTTACATCCAAGATTATAGAAAATCGAATCAAGGGCTGTCTGTCCAGGAACATCTCGCCGGAGCAATACGGGTTTCTTGAAGGCCGATCAATACATGATGCTATAGCAATAGCACAAGAGGTGCTCCATTCGATGCACTCGGGGAAAAAGGAGGCGTTGATGATGAAAGTGGATCTTCATAAGGCGTACGATTCAGTGGATTGGTCATTCATTCGAATCACTCTGCTCAAAATCGGTCTCCCTATAAGGATTATTCGATGGATCATGTCTTGTATATCTACTATTCGATATGCAATAATCGTGAATGGCATGCCCACCAATTTTTTTGAAGCCGGCCGTGGTCTACGACAGGGATGTGCTCTATCGTCGTTCGTATTCATTCTGGTTATGGATGGATTTAGCAAGATCATCCACAAAGCAGAACAGAGGGGTATCCTAAAGGGGTTTGGGTTCTCACAAACTGTATCCACAACACATTCTCTTTTTGTTGATGATTTACTTATATTTGGTTACCTCATTAGAAATTACTGGTTCTATATTCACATTATCTTCTCACGTTTTGAAACTGCTACTGGTCTGAGCATTAACAAGAGCAAGTCTTTTCTCATTTATGATTTTGGAGAATTACTGGAGATTCAGTTCATTGCAGAGTTTCTAGGGATGGAATATAGACAGGCTTCTTCTGGTTTCAAATATCTGGGATATATTATCAAGCCATGCGGCTACAGAAACAGAGATTGGTTTTGGCTGGTGGATAATTTAAGATCCTGTATTGAAAGGTGGACGCATAGATGGCTCACATTAGGGGGGAGACTTATAATGATTCAAGTAGTCTTGTCTCAGATGGTAGTTTTCTGGGGACATCTCCTTTATTTTCCTGTGGCAATTATTAAGAAGATTAATCATATCATTTCCAAATTTCTTTGGGGCGGCGTTAAAATGGAGGCAAAATACCACCTATGCAGTTTCAAAGTATTGTGCCGACCGAAGGATTTGAACGGGTGGGGCATTCTGAACGCCCGAGTGTTTAATACTGCCCTCCTCATGAAATTTTTTTGGAGGGCCATCACTGGTAGTAAAATATGGGCCTCTATTATACGAGCCAAATATCTCGATGGTGACATTTTATATAGACTCAGTTGTCATGACATCTCTTTTCCCCGGAATATATCAGCTATATGGGCCAACTTCAAGAAAATCCTGAAACATTTAGAACAACGACTATGTTGGAAATTCAGGGATGGGGGCCGCATTCCTGTCGGTTTCCGGAGTATTCTATATTTACAAAACTGTCGGGGGCCATCTCTACAATTGATTCATTCCCTAGCTCACAAAGGTATTCATCTACTTTCACAGGTTATTCGGGAATGGTACTTCGCGGCCCCTATATTTAAAAATGCTAATCAATTGGGTCTGAATGGTGAGGTTGCGGCTGAATGGGATTCACTTCGGGATGTGCTCATAGGAGCTAGTTTCTGTTACGCTCCAGGTAGTGATCTTATTTGTTGGAATGGGCCTCTTAAGAATAATATGATTATTGTTAAAGACATTTATCGAGGCATCATTTCCAGCTATGTTGGGGTGGTCTCTGAGGATTTCTATCCTTTTTGGAGTTGGAAAATTCCAACAAAAATTACAATTTTTGGGTGGCTCGTTTGGATGGGGAAAGTCCTCACTTGGGAGAATTTAAAGAAGAGAGGACATGAGGGCCCTGGCAGATGCGTTGTATGCTGTTGTGAGGAGGAAACTATTTCACACCTATTTTTCTATTGCCCTGTCATCAGACGATTGTGGAGGTTATTTAGTGCATATCATATGGATCCCCAATGGATTCCTGAGGGGTTCCTATCTGTGGCTGTTGAATGGGGGAAACTTAAAACAAATTTTAATGTGCTCCCTTTCTTTCTTATTTGGGAGGTTTGGGTGGTAAGAAATCGATTGATTTTTGAAGGCACTCCATTCCGGATGGACAAGGTTTATACAGCCATTATTAGATGGATTGTTGATCGACCACATCTGGTGGAGGTGGAGACTGACTATTCTATCCACCTTAGACCACATGCTATATCCATTCCTGCAATCTTTTTTGACAGGGCTTCCGTGGGGAATATTACAGGTTGTGGGGTTTGGATAAAACTGTCATCCAGTGAGCGCATTCATATATATTGGAATGGAGGCCCCGGTACAAATAACAAGGCAGAGATTATGGCTCTATGGGGTGGACTATGGGCAGCCATGGAACTATCCTTATAGAATGTCAATATATATGGGGACTCGAATCTTGTCATAGGATGGATTACTAACAGGTTTGGCCTCATACACCCGCAACTTCATGGATGGCTGGACCACACACAGAGACTTTGGAGAAGGATGAACTATCCGATGATCAATTATATTTACAGGGAAAATAAAACCCGAGCAGATGGGTTATCAAAGAAGGGTCTTATGGCAGACTTCGGGAATATGCAGGTCTCTCGTTACAGGGATGGCAGGATGATACAGGAATTCAATATTCCTATTCCATGAATCTGCGGGGATAAATCACTATACTCTTTTTTTTGTCTTTTTGGTCTCTTTATGATTAACAATATGCATAGACTAATCGTTTTTTTTGGTCCACAAATCAAGTTTTATGGACGGAGATGACTGCACTGAAGAATATATCGACATACAATCCATCAAGGGAGACAGATATTAACCGATCAAGAGAACAGTTACACTCTCCAACAAGCGAGCCTGCTAAATAATGACAACCGACGAAATATTTTTGATTGCACAGTATCATAGGTGACTGGGTATATATACAAGTGAACAGGGTTTATCAAATTATCTGAGTCATCTATAGATCGAAGTATTCCTTATCAAGAGATTCGGACAGATACATTACAAGCGAGCCTGGTTCTATAATCAAGCGAGCCTGATACTAGTTTACAAGCGAGCCTGTTTATATAATCACGCGAGCCTGATACTAGTTTACAAGCGAGCCGGGTCATCGTAATATCACATCTCATATCAACCAGAAATCCATGGTTCTTTTTGTTGTTTTATCTGTCCATTAGTAAATGATTTAAATCCTCACTGGCTTCAGCTAAGGCTTATATAGGGCATATGATGAACATTATCATAACGCTGCACTTTTATTTATATGTTTTCTTTCCTTACAGAAATGTAATGCAACATTTTGGCTAGGGTTGATTTATTTCCCCCTGATTACGAAGTGCCAGTCAGATTATAACTTGCTTATTCACTTTCCGAATCAGCAGTTTACAGGCTGACTTTACAATGCTGATTTTCTCATTGAACTTGTTCAACTGAGAATGTATTTTGTCCATGTACTGATATATCTAATATATGCAGTGTTTTTTTTTCTTCTGAAAAAAAAAAAGACTTATATGTCTTGGCAAAGTGTGATATGTAGTATCTAAACGTTTAAATATTGTCATTACGAACTTTAATTTTTAAGTTTTGACTTAATGAATAATAAAATATTAAGTCAAATTACAGTTTTTTTTGTTATTTAAAATATGTAACATTTTAATAAATGGTATTTAAAATGATTTTTATTTTGAAATATATAATTTCAACATTTTTTATTAAATTTTAAACAATATCTTTTAAAAATAGAAAAAATTAATAAAAATGTCTTTAAAAAATCAAAATCAAATTTATGGCTCAACTAATCTCAATTAAATCTAAAATAAAATTAAAAGGAAAATGCAGAAGAAAAAAACCCAAACTATAGAAAATTGAAACAACGCCTTGGTCACTGTAGCTTTTTTTTTTTTTTTTTTGAAAAGTGGGCTATTATGTACGCAAGTGAGAGTTTAATCTAGATTATGGTTTCAATTATTGCACCACAGAATGGTGCAACAGTTTTTGGTGTGGTAGGTATGCCCGAAAAACTAGGTTAGGGATGATAATAGGTCAGGAAGAATTAAAACATTATGTTAGGGATGAAATCATGTGCTTTTGTGAAAAATTAGGTCAGGGTACTTAAAATTATGATTATTGTGATATTTTAAAAAAGATAGTTTTATAAGTTTATATATAATTTATTTGGAAAAAAAACACAAATAATCTAATTTATATGATTAAAGATAAAGAGTAGAAAAAAATTAAGATTGAAAGTAAAGAACAGAAAAAATAAGATATATTTAACTATTATAATTATATTAGTAAATGGTTGATATAAGTAGATTGACAACATTTTTTACGGGACTTATGAAAATAAGGCCTATAGACATATATGAATCTTATTTGTGCTAATATTAATATTAATAATAGTATAATAACATTATTATAGAAGAATAGATGAATTATTATAGATAATAACATTATTATGTATAATTATTATATTAATATTATTAATTACATCTAAGGTATTCTTTTTATGGAGTTGGTAGGGCACACATTGTTCATAACAACCAATCTGAAAGATCCATTTTCGTCCTCTTTCTCCAAATAAAAAAAATAAAAAGTGGAACTTTCCCTCTCGTGCGGGAACGACGACGTGGTTAGCCAACACCATGTGAAGTGTGATAATGACGACACGATTGGCCAACACCAACAGTTTAATAGTGTGTGAAAAGGAGGTTATGTTCTGCCCCCAAACTTGGTCAACAATGAGCTCTGGTTGTCATCTGATTTTCTCAGTGACGAGGCCACGCCTCTCCAGAAGAATTTTTTATTTGACCATGGTCGTATTCCCTCCAAATGGGGTTTGGGGTTTGTCGTTTTTCATGTCAATTCCCCTGGAGAATCACCCCCAATGGGGCTATCTAAAACGAATACATAAGATGACTGTATTTCTCGATTGACAAAAAGGGTTGTTTACGTTATGCTGGGTGATGACGAAAATTGTTAGTAGGGTGTATATGTGGACGTGGGTGTTCATGCCGCTATGAACTGGGCTTCTTTGAAGCAATGAGTTTTTGTGGAAAATAGTATAGAGAAGGCATGTTCATGGTTTTAGTTTTTCTTCCTTTCGGTTTTATGAAATCCTGGAATGGGTTTATGAGATTTTTGGGTTTTTTTGTACTTTGTTTCAGTATCAAATATTTTGGTCGCCTTAGTCTACATTAAGCAATGGGTTGGGGAGGATTCGTTGCTTGCCTACGGAGGTCTCGAGACTGTCAAGCAACGCTGCATGTAAATATGCTTGGGAATTATTCCATATGGTTGCAAACCAGGTTGTTTGACTCCATATGTTGGTTCCTAAGAATTATGATCGGTATAAGCCACCTGTGAAGTGTTTCACCATAGCACCTAAAGGGGGAAGCTTAATTTCAATGGAGTCAAAACATTTAGGGATTTGACAATGATGAATCGACATTTTCATGCTTCGATTCCGCTTACAATGCTTCTCAACATAGACAAAAAATGCCATGGAACCCTCATCCAAGGGCCTAAGAATGCAAAATTATTGCTCACCAAGTTCATTTTTTCTTTTTACATCTATTCTTTCTTTTTTTTTGTAATTTATTCTCTGAAAAATGTCCAAGATTTGTAGGGAGAGGCATTGAGCTAAAAATTTGACTGGTTTTTTGTGTTTATAGAATCATTAGTACTGACAAGTGAACAATCGATGGTGAGACAAGGAGTACTACAAGCAATATAGGCCCAATAAGGGAAAAATATATGTGAGCATGTTAAGCGAGTGAGACACATATACTCGGTGTGTCCTCTTGCTCATCATATTGTTGATGGTTTGGGAATGGGCAATATTTCTTGGTTCCAACGGAATAAGACAAGAATTTTGAGGCACTGGTGTTTTTTTTTTGTTGTGGAGGATAGATAAAGGTCATGTTCTCAAGAAAAATACAGGTATTTTAATTTTAAATCCCCAACATCACGCGTTAGAAGGTCAGAACACCTTGGTCTTGCATTAATTGAAAAAACTAAAGAAAATAATTCTTATGAGTAGCTTTGTTTGTGTCTAGATAATATTTCTAAATCTTTTATTTCTTCTATGTATTGCAATTGCTAGTAATATATCTATTTTATCAATGTAATTATTAATAGTATTTTAATTAGTATCACTATCCTATTTTCAATAATATTATTAAAATTAAAATTAATAATATTTATTAATACTATAATTAGAAAATATTTAAAATTAATATTAAAATAATAATTTTATATAAATTAAAATTTTATATTTAAAATATTAAACTTTTATGGTAAGACTATTCATATGGCAGCAGGACTTGGATGATGTTGGACAAATGTTGGTAAGGGTTTTGAGTTGTATGAAATAATAACAGATTGATGACCATATTGCAATGTGATCTACACTTTGTAATTGTAACAAGTCTATATGTTATGCTTTGATTTGATTGTCTAAATATATTCTTGGTATCTCCATGATTTGGTGTTGTATGTACCCATATCTATGCAATGAAGATGTCATATCACCATAAGACCTAGAGAAACATGTATACCCATTTATCTTGTGTTATTGATGGCTCGGTAATTCTTTTCTAGTTTAGTTTAATAACCTCTATTGGGTTCTTTAATGCTTGGAAGAATAAGCCATTTGTTGGTTGGATGCTTTATGAGTAGACCATATTTTTGGTTGTAGACTCTAGGAGATGAAGTTTTACATTCAAGGGGAGTTAATCAATAGGTTGAATGAACCATGTACATGAATGACATCTTATTGAATCGATAGTTGTAGTAGTTAGATACCCATGAATTTCAGTGGGTGGTTATTTTTTTATATGTACATCAACAGGTTGGTGATGTCTACATGATCAAGGTATGAGATGATTAGTATTACGATGGACCAGGTATGGAATTTTCTTTGGAGGAGTTTCTTCAAGTAGTAGTGAAGCATTTGTTGCAGATGAAAATATGTTGAAGACCTGAAAAAATGAAGATTAAACCAATAAATTATTAAGGGGAATTGTTAGAGTATGTAACTTCCACTTGTCTTATGTGTGTGATCATATTAAAAAGGTTAAGATTATTGGCCATTATTAGGTAGAGATGGTTCTATATGTAGAGAGTATGTTCCTAGTTTCTAGGAGGTTGTTAAAGCTAGTTGGATGTGAGAGATTCTCTTCAACAAGATAGTTCCAAGTTTGGTGTGTGGTTGAGATATTCCCTCAACTAGAAAATTTTATGTCCAATACAATTTTCCTATCATGAGCCAAAGTCTCATGTATTTATATTTATGACATTATTTGATTTGATTAATGTAGAAAGTACTAAGAACAATTTTAGGGTGACATAAAACCTACTCTTTTGTATTTCATAAGAGAGGAAAATTAGGTTCAAAGCGAAGGTGTTTGAACAAGGGCCATCATGTTTAACTTAGGGTGGTGAATGGTGAAATGGACAAATGTGGAGCTAGTGAATGTAACTTGGGGGTAGGAGTGGTAATTCCAAGTGGAGGAGAGGGTTAATGATGATGGGATAGGAGGCAAGATAGAAAGTGGTCACCATGAGTGGGGAGTGAGGTCGAATGGTAGTTCCAAGTAGAGGATGAGGGTTAATGATGATGGGATAGGAGGCAAGATAGAATATGGTCATTAAGTGTGAAGGATGAACAATAATGACAATGGGTTAAGTGTGAAGGATGAACAATAATGACAATGGGTTAGAAGGCAAGATAGAAGATGGTACTAAAATCACATGAAAGAGATGCAACGATGAAAGTCACTAAGAAGAGATGGAGTTTTCCAAAAAAAAAGACTGTATAAATTGTTAACTCTTTAGATTATAACAGATATTAAATATTATAAAGTTAATGGTTGGCTTTTTTTGTCCATTAAATACTACCTTATCTTCATTTAAAAAAAGTGAAAAAATAATAAATTGAATCCATAAATAATGTTTATTATTTAATTTAAATTATAAACGTATAAAAATGCGCGAATAAGTGTCCATTTATTTGGCTCGACGCCTCCTAAGACTTGTAATTTGAGACAGTACAGGTGTTCAGAAAGGCAAGGTTTCAACCATAAGATGATACTCTTAAAAAAAAGGGATGGGCTGAAGGCTCGAAAGGATTGTTTTAACATCTACCATTAAAAAAAAAATTGATTTAAAAAGGGGATAGGGAGACATCGTGATGGTGGTAGAAATTTCCATTGAAGTTTTGGTTTGATGTGAACATCATAACTGTTCACGACACAAAGTCAATTTAATCAATCGAAGTGTGCATTCTCTAAAGTATAGTTTATAATTTTTTTTTACTAAAATTCAGTAATAAAATTTTTAATGAAATTCTAATTATTGATTTTTAAACCACATTTTAAACTTATAAATAAATTTAAATTTAATGTTTTGAGAAAAATTTGGATCATTAAAACTATACACATTTTCTAATGCAGATTTATGTATTCTAACTCTAATAATCTAAGTTTTAAATACATTATGGTTCATTGAATTTATTCAGTAAAATAATAATGATTTATTAAAAAAATAAAAGACTTATTAAGCACCCGAGATTTAAAAATTTGCATCTTCCTAGGAATTAGGGAGATAAAAGAATTGTAAAAATACCCATCTATGGTTTACATCGTAACTTTAAAATTTAACACTAAGTGGATTATGATCCCAAAAGCCTCTAAATTGTACTTTTTGAATGGATGAATCTGCGATTTAACTATGATAATAAAAATAATTTTCAGCTAAAAATTTATACATATAGATTTTAATTGGCCTTGAACCACGCCCAAATCGGCCTATACTGTAGTCAAGTTGATGAATAAAAACCAACCAGTTCTAACGATCATGCTATGGTTTATACCCTAAGATTTCCGTGGTGTTTTGGGGCAGATTTTAACCGGAATCCATGTGGAAAAACACAATCATTTCGGAGGATTTTCGTTTGAGTTGAATCGGAGTCCAGGTTGAAAAGGACGAGACTTGAATGGCTATCGCCAGTGCCACAAACGGAGATTTATGATATGTTGATAAATTGTGGATGATATCGCAATACAGGCAGATTTATTTATTTAAGATATACATTTTTGGCATCATTTAAGCATTTTGGGGCAGAGTAATAAATGTCTTGGCATAGTGTTTGGAAAGAATTAAATCTCAGTATGTTGTATTTAACTGTTTACAACATAATCTCATTAAAGTTTACACTATCACTTAAAATTTTATCACTCAATTTTAACGTGATAATTACAATGTCCTGTAATATAAGCCTGCAAATGCACACATTCACTGTAATTTTTCTGTTATATGTTTTTTAAAGGGTTTTTGGGTGAATTTTTCAATCTAACTTGTCGAGAATCCAGTACAAATTTGAAAATTTCAACTCCGAAATCCATATTATTTCACCAAATTATGTAAAAAGCAGTTCATTAACAACTCCATACTTATGCATTGAGCGAGATCAACCTTTTCAGCTGCCTTTTCTTCTGCTGGATCAAAGCATACGCTTTCTGATACTCCAGAATTACCTTCAACAAATGCATGAGCGAGAACGCTGGCCACATAACGGGTGTCACACAGAGGAGTGTAAAAGAAGACTGCCATAACAGAAAATTACGGAGCCTTATCTCACCAGATGTTCGGATCAATAGCTGCGGCTCTCCACAGTTTGCGGTGAACAGATGACGCTCAATCTCCTCTACCGTAACTGATGATTGAAGATCACCATCAATTTCTTCGGATACTGCACCATCATTGTCGTTTTGGCAGTCAAAACCATTAATGTGTGTGGTCTTTTGGTCTTACAAGTTCCGATGTATGTGGTGGTTTTTTCCTACAAAAATATCCATTCCTGAATAGAGCTATGTAGTGATTTTCTTTGATTCCTTTGGGAGTAGTTTATAATGAGACTTTTTTGGATATGGATGTGAAGTTGGGATGTATGGATGGTCATACATAATATGGTAAAGAATACGAGCTCTATTGATTTCTCAGTATCTTTTTTTCCCTTCCAAGAGTCATTTGCATCTCGAGAAGGTCTGACAATCTGACAACAACTGCCACCTTCAATTAGAGCACCGAATGAAACCTATTGTATCCGCGCATTTTATTTCAAATTTGGAATTTGAGCGAGCCAAACAAAGCAATATTTCAAATTTCAAATTTGAGCGCACTCAACAAAGCATTACATGAATGCCCATGCCCGAGAGGTTAGCTTCTTGGTGTGTTTATTATGGGTGTCGCTGGATGATTACGCCTTCCGTTTTTAGAATTCTGTTTTTTCTAAATGGATACTGAATTTCTGCAATAGTATAACTATTTTGCTGCTATTGGTTTTGATGCAGGGTCGAAATGTTGTTGCATTTATCGATAATTGGTCTTGACTGTAACATCTAACCATATGACAGTAAAAGTAATAATAATAAAAAAAAATATTCATTACTAGAAGAGCTCCATAACTATATAAAAAATATAGTAAAACATGTTATCGAAAGTTTAACCCTTCGATTTGTATGGCGCATATAACCCTGATTTGGATACATATAATTACAACTTCTAAGACCTACATTTATGGACTCGGACTATTAATTAACATTTAACAATTGTAAGGTTTTGTTTCTAATTTCGATGACTCCAAAGGTGGAGTGATTATTACGTCAATCAAGACTTAACTTTACACAGATTTTGTCCCTCATCATTTAAGGCGAATTGCACGATGGCACTATAGCAATTACTACCAGGATCGAACTACAACCGTCATATCTTTCATGTGTATTGTTAACCTACACCTGGCATCCTTCCCACCGTGGATCTTTCGGATCTCGATCTGACGGTAAAGAGCGATTAGGGTTTGGCTAATGACATAGTCTCCGTAACCGCTTTCACTTGGCATTCTCTCGGTCTTCTCCAAAGCGTTTTGGGTAGCTTTCTGTCTGCAATCTCGGTTTGCCATGCCTCGCCCTTAAGCCTTTCTGCAATTCTTCTCGTGAGCTTCATGGTGATGACATATACCTGGAGGGTTCTTCCACTGGTTCAACGCTTGCTTCAGCTCTTTCCGCCGGAGGTAATATAATGGATTTGGTTCTGCTAAAGTTTTTATTCGAATATGATGTATAGCCAAGGAAGTTTTCCTTCACTGTAATAGTTTTAATGTTGCCTTTTATTTCCGGCTTTTGTTTTAGGATGGTCCACATGGTAGCACAGTTCTTCATGCAAACTAATATGAAGAGTCTTTGATTCAACTTCATCCAAAGCTTTAAGAATAATTTACCAGGTAAATTCCTCCACCACTGCTGTGTAGAATGGAATAAGAAATTATTTACCTTATTTATATTAGTTATGCACTGTGTTAACATAACCCTAACTTCTTCAGAAATTTCTTCAGTTATTCTTGAGGGTTTACTCACACTTTTGTTTTCATATGATGGCAGGTAAAAGAATCTATTTATTTGTTTCATTTTTTTGAAGATAAAAGGTACCGATGTTTTCATGAATACCACTGATAGAAATCTTTCCTCGTCCACCATCAATAGGTACCCATATTCTAAAATACTTCGGGTTTAATTCTCGGCCTGAATGTTGTTAAGTCTAAGAACAACAGAATGCTATTAAAGTTTGTCTCAGTGTTTAACATGCATGTACATACTGTATGATTTATATATATATGGTCGTTGTACCTTCATTTCTTAAGAAGGTTTCAATGCAATGCTTGGAGCTTGAATTCTGGATTTTGCAATAAAATTGAAGTTGCGGCCAAAGGCCCTTATTTTTATATTAAAGTTGTCTCTTTTATTATTGGTGTATTATACATATAGGTTATGCAATATTTGGACAGAGTACGCTTGTCTCCACGATGTTTTATACCATGGTTCTTGTATTATACATCTTCGAAATAATGTATACTAGATAGTTATTCAGTATTATGCAAGTACTGTGGCTATTTTCTTTAGGGAATAATTTCTCTTTTTGATTCGTATTTTGGTGAGAATTCATACGCTCACAAATTTGTTTCTTGTTTTATTATTCATCAGAATTATATCTTCCTCTTCTTTCTGTTATTTTACGTTTACTGCAAGGAGGGTTCTAAAGTTCTTGAATCTTGCCCTTGTGCTTAACCTTTTTCCTACCAAACAGTATTATTGTGCTTACTTCCTATAGCTGTATGAATATGAGATATTTTCAATGTTACCTATAAGCTGTAGATTATGCGTTCTTTTATAAACAAAGGATTTCTTCTTGTTTAGAATCTTGAGAATGAATTTCTATCGGTTTACTATTTCAGTAACTTTGTTTCCTGATATTTCTATAACATACAGGAATTAGAGTATGAATACAAGTTTATTTTCTTCTTATTGCAGGAATATGTTTAGATAATATTCATAACTAAGTCAGTAAGCCACATTTTTATGTGACCGGACAACCACTGTTTGTGTATTATCATAGGCCATGAGGATAACCAATCCAGTATATTGGTTAAGGAACTGGGTTAACAGTCCTCCGTCCAAACTTAATAGTAGAATTAACTAATTCACATAATCTTTTCATCTTCGTTAACTAATATTTAACAGACATTTTGTAAAGTTTACTTGCCTACTACTCTCACAGATTTTCTTGCTGTATCATTCCATATTTAAACCAAAGAAGTAAATCAACATTCAATATAAATATATAACATATTTCAATTTCGACCTTCGGTTTAATCAAAGAATACATGCTTCAGCCTTATCCACAACATTTAAACAGATACTTATCTGCACTTTTATCTAACTGATAAATGTTTTCCTCTCTTCTGTTATTGCCTAAATCTACCTCAGGCTGAAGGAAGGCAGAGTTCAGGGTAACATCATACCACGCTCAGTCTGGTAGCTAGCCCTACCAGAACATGAGAGGGCTCTCTCCGGGTCAATCTCAGCGATAAGTAATCAATAGGGCTTGAGATGACTGAAATAAAGGCTAATTTTAGGCTAGGTATATAAGTAGGAGGGTTTGATTGAAAATTGTGGGTTGAAAAGAGCAAGAGAAGGGACTATTGGGCTATGAATTTGGGGCTAGTTTTTGCCGGAAAACTTGGGGCAAAGTAAGTGCAATGTACAACCAAATTAAAGATGTAATGAGAGAAGAAAATAGGGAAAAGACCGCTGCCCTGTAGGCATCAATCAGGGGATGGATCTACAGTGAAAACTTTAGAAGAAAGAGAAGCACCGGGTTACTCAACAGAGCATCTAACAGAGGATGGATTCTGAAAAGATAACCACTACATCAAACAACATAATCATTGTGAGAGGAGCATCATGCGTGGATGGATTCCTAACACTTCCCTAGAGAATGATGTAAACAAATTAGCAGAAAAAACAAAGCATGGAAATGAATTTACAAGAAAAACATGCTGCACATTAAACACCGTGATGAATCCCAAATTTAAAGAGCAGAAAAAATCTTTATTAAAATAATATTCGAGGAAAACTTTACACAATCCAATAGCAGCCTCCCTCTGCTGAAAAAATCCAACCTCTACACTATAAAATTCATAAAATATATACATTTTCTCATCCTTGTACTAAGGGAATTGAGCTCAACCATTTTCTTAAAAATAGAATCAGTTACATTAAACTTGGGCAGAATTTCTGAAAATAGGTGTTGAAGATGAACTCGTATATCCTAAACCATAGCACCTGTTACAAAACTGAAAGATATTTTTGTAGATAAGGTCATTTTGGAGAAACACCTCTCTCAAATTTGGGAAATTCATTTCGAGTTGCTCGCAATCTATTCCACAAAATCATCTCTAAAACAGAAAATCATTAAAAATTTAAATCTGTGAAAATGAGCTGTAAATATCTAGTCAAATATCCCAATTCGTGACACCTTTGAATAAACTAAAAGAGGTTTTCGTTATATGGCTCGTGGTTAACAAAAACCTCCTTGGGTTTTGCAGAATTAATTTCCATCTGTTATAAAATGGCCGCGCACTAAAATGACTAAAACAGTAAAAAATATAAAAATTTTGCTTTGTTTTAATGTAGGCTCCAAATATTACTGTATATCTCCCACATAGTAGCACCTGTGCATAAACTAAAGGAGGTTTTTGTTATTTGCTATGTGATGAACAAAATTCTCTTTCACTTTTAAAAAAATCCTTACCATTATTTCACAAACTGATTTTGTACTAAACTTGTCATTGTGTGCAGCAACTGACCTCATAACCAAGAATCACTCATTCATTTCGATCATATCTTCTAATCCGGGAGCCAATTATGGGAGTGTGATATATCGTTGGAAATTTTTTTCTGAGATTCTTCTGATGGACACACTTGTGACATTTTTTGTGCTGAACATCATGTGCAAAACATCTAACAAAACCAGACATAGTAAGAGCTCATGTTGATCTCTGGTGACAGGCTGCGAAGACTGACACTAACATTGGCTCCAATGGGGATGGTAGCTCCTTGGAGGTGCCAAGAACGGAAGATCTTTGGGAGAGTAGACCAGTGCCTTATCCATTGGGCAATGGAGTCAATAACTGCAAACCCAAAACAACTCATACCAATCCCAAAACATATACATACTGCAACCTATACATAAACCAATACTGGAAACTGAAATGTTGCCTTTGACAGCTTATTTATTTACAAATCTACCCTACTTTGCTGTGAAACCAATAGATCAAGTAACACTGTAATGCCAGATCAACCAATCAAGTAACTGTGACAAGGATGTTGCTTGAAAGTGCTTCAACCAGGACACAAATGTAAATGTTGACAACCATACATGCACATAACGAGTCTGGTTATGTAAAAGACAATTTGATCTATCATTCAAACTGAAAAAAATTTCCATGTACGTTGCAATAGGATCGCAAAAACCAGACTCTGTTTGCTGCCCCAACTCCAAAATACATGCTTCCAGCTGCAAACTGTCAATGCAAACATCCACAAGCAGCTCTATTGTTTCTTGTTTTGAAGGAGGGAGAGTTTCCAAGAACTTTTTGGGATCTTGGAATTCATATGATTGGATCTGATCATTTAAATACTGAATCTCCTTCTCAAATTTTTCAACAACTAAATCAAAGAAACCAGTTTTAGCTTCCGGAGGAAACTTCGGAGATCTCAAAAATTGAAGCACGGCAATGAAAAATACTTCATCAATTTCAAAATCCACTAACTGATCTCTAACTTCTTTTAAAACTTCACAAAGCACAGGGTCTGCCACATACCCTACCATTTTATTTTAGTGCATGAATGGATCAATGAGCACTAGAATCTCTAAATTGAGTTGGAGTCGCCAGGTGAATGTTTCAGCCTTCATATGTGTCTGACTGTTGTCCACCATCAACAATCAGATCTGAACTTGATACATGTTACTGAGGAAACCAGATGTTCAGTTCATAAACTAGACCAGATATTGACTGAAGCAACATTCATCTAATTTCGCTAATGCAAAGCAAGAGCATTTCGAAGGCTACCTGGCTAACTTCAGGCTCCATCTGTAGTTTATAAAGCAAACAAAAAACTTTTCTTCCCCAGTATGGTCGCCACTATGTTATTGCCTAAATCTACCTCAGGCTGAAGGAAGGCAGAGTTCAGGGTAACATCATACCATGCTCAGTCTAGTAGCTAGCCCTACCAGAACAGGAGAGGGCTCTCTCTGGGTCAATCTCAGCGATAAGTAATCAATAGGGCTTGAGATGACTGAAATAAAAGCTAATTTTAGGCTAGGTATATAAGTAGGAGGGTTTGATTGAAAATTGTGGGTTGAAAAGAGCAAGAGAAGGGACTATTGGGCTATGAATTTGGGGCTAGTTTCTACCGATAAACTTGGGGCAAAGTAAGTGCAATGTACAGCCAAATTAAAGATGTAATGAGAGAAGAAAATAGGTAAAAGACCGCTGCCCTGTAGGCATCAATCAGGGGATGGATCTACAGTGACAACTTTAGAAGAAAGAGAAGCACCGGGTTACTCAACAGAGCATCTAACAAAGGATGGATTCTGAAAAGATAACCACTACATCAAACAACATAATCATTGTGAGAGGAGCATCATGCGTGGATGGATTCCTAACACTTCCCTTAGAGAATGATGTAAACAAATTAGCAGAAAAAACAAAGCATGGAAATGAATTTACAAGAAAAACATGTTGCACATTAAACACCGTGATGAATCCCAAATTTAAAGAGCAGAAAAAAGCTTTATTAAAATATTATTCGAGGAAAAATTTACACAATCCAATAGCAACCTCCCTCTGCTGCAAAAATCCAACCTCTACACTATGAAATTCATAAAATATATAAATTTTCTCATCCTTGTACTAAGGGAATTGAGCTCAACCATTTTCTTAAAAATAGAATCAGTTACATTAAACTTGGGCCAAATTTCTGAAAATAGGTGTTGACGATGAACTCGTATCTCCTAAACCATAGCACCTGTTACAAAACTGAAAGAGGTTTTTGTAGATAAGGTCATTTTGGAGAAAAAACTCTCTCAAATTTGGGAAATTCGTTTCCAGTTGCTCGCAATCTGTTCCACAAAATCATCTCTAAAACAGAAAATCATTAAAATTTTAAATCTGTGAAAATGAGCTGTAAAGATCTAGTCACATATCCCAATTCATGACACCTTTGAATAAACTGAAAGAGGTTTTTGTTATATGGCTTGTGGTTAAAAAAAACTCCTTGGGTTATGCAGAATTAGTTTCCATATGTTGTAAAATGGCCACGCACTAAAATGACTAAAACAGTAAAAAATATGAAAATTTTGCTTTGTTTTAATGTAGGCTCCAAATATCACTATATATCTCCCACATAGTAGCACCTGTGCATAAAATGAAGGAGGTTTTCGTTATTTTCTATGTGAGAACAAAAACCTCTTTCACTTTTGAAACATTCCTTACCATTATTTCAAAATTTGATTTTGTACTAAACTTGTCATTGTGTGCAGCAACTGACCTCATAACCAAGAATCACTCATTCATTTCGATCATATCTTATAATCCGGGAGCCGATTATGGGAGTGTGATATACCATTGGAAAGGTTTTTCTGAGCTTCTTCTGATGGACACACTTGTGACATGTTTTGTGCTAAACATCATGTGCAAAACATCTAACAAAACCAGACATAGTAAGAGCTCATGTTGATCTCTGGTGACAGGCTGCGAAGACTGACACTAACACCTTCCACGAGTGAGGCAATTACATCCTATAACTCTCCCCTGTGCTCCAAGTCTAAGCTTTTGTTGTTGACAGAATTGTGGAAGAGAACTTAGGAAAATCCACTCCAATCTCCAATTCTAGTAGAAACAGATATCTTGTTTATTCCACTGGTGAGCTCCAAATCAGGAATTACTAACCAGAATTTTCCTCTTTTCCTCAGTTACCCAACATAACCCCCAAACCTCCCTGGAATTACCCTTTTATTCCCATAGGTTTGGGCAACTGTTTGAACTGATTTTTGTTCAACCAACTCCAGATCTTGAATTTACGTTTTACCATCAATCTTTACCTTATGAAACTAATTCCATAATTTATCTTTTCTTTTAATCCCAAAATTAAATTTTCATTCATAATGTTTTGTTTCCAACATAATAACAGTAAATGTTTTAATAACTCTTAACAATAGCCTAAAAATTAGTTAATGATTAAGGCAGTGGTTACAACTTCCCCCCTGGAAGTGAACATTGTCCTCGGTGTTCTCAATCTGCTCCAGCAAAAAGTTCAGGATAGGCTTCCCAAACAAAACCTTCATTCTCCCAGGTAGCCTCTTCTGGGCCAAAGTGCTTCCATTGCACTTTAACCTGGGCAATGGCTCGCCTCCGGAGCATGATTTCCCTCCGATTGATTATACTGTGAGGCTCAACCAGAAATTATCCGTTTGGTTCTACCTGCAAACAATGAACTTGAATTAGTTTTCTCATAAATATTAACATCTTTAATCAATATTATCCTCATATTCTACCTGAATATTATGCTAATTGATTATGTGCTTTGAATCATGAATGTATCGTTTCATTAACGACATGTGGAAGACATTGTGCACCCGAATATGATAGGGAAGAGCCAATAAATACGCCATAGGTCCTACTCTTTCCAATATTTGGAAAGGGCCACAAAACTCGGGAGCTAGCTTGGCACAAGATGCCCATCTCAAAGTACTTTTCTTTGGCTTGATTCTTACGTACACATGATCTCCCACTTCAAATTCACGATATGTTCTTTTTTTATCTACATACACTTTTTTCCTATCTTGGGCTGCTTTTAAATTTTGTCGGATTTTTTTCACTTCAGCCTCCATCTCAGCTAGCATGTCTGGTCCAAGCATCAACTTGGTCTCTGGACTACTCTATTTAATAGGTGTTTTTCATCGTCACCCGTATAGGGCTTCAAACAGACTCATTTTTAGTGACTCTTGATAGTCGTTGTTATATGCAAATTCCACTAGGTGTAAATATTCTTCCCACCTATTCGGTCGTTGCATCATGTACATACGTAACATGTACTCCAAAACATGATTTACCCGCTCTGTCTGTCCATCAGTCTGCAGATGGTAAGCAGTGCTAAAATTAATTTGAGTCCCCAAACCAGTGAACAATGTTTTCTAGAAGGCTGATGTAAATTTTACATCCCTGTCATAAATAACAGTCCTTGGAATGTCGTGCAATCTAAAGATCTCTCGCATAAATAAATCTGATATTTGCACTGTCTTGTATGTGGATTGAACCAGTATAAAGTGTGTTGATTTTCTCAATCTTTCCACTACTACCATTATAGAGTCATTATTCCTTTTTGATCTCGGTAGTCCAGTAATGAAATCTAATGATATCACCTCCCATTTCCCCTCCGGTACTGGTATAGGCTGCATCAATCTAGCTGGATGCCGGTGTTCCACTTTCACTTGCTAACATTCTAAACATTTTTTTAGATATGATACAATATCTTTCCTCATACCAGGCCAATAGTAGTCCTTTATTATTGCTGTAAACATCTTTTGATAGCCAGGATGCCCTACGTAATTACTTCTATGATATTCATTCAAAACCAGAGTTTTCAACTCCATCCTATTTGGAATGAAAATTTATTTTTTGAAAGTCAGCAAGCCATCCTTATTGATTTCATAATCTACCAAATTTCCTTGGTCTTTGGACTCCCTTGCTTGTTGCCACATAAACTGATATTCAGGGTCTTTTATGCTTCAGTTTTTATTTTCTCTAGGAATCTGCACTCAAATTTGTTAACATACAATTCATAGAAATTATGCAGTTTCCTACTTAATGCATTAGTTACTCTGTTCTCCTTACCTTTTTCATGATCCATGTCAATGTAAAATTTGCTCAAGAAAGCGTTCCACCTTGCTTGGTGAGAATTGAGAATTTTTGAAAATCCCTCGATAAATCGCCGATAATAACCATCCAGCCCCATAAATGATCGTATGTGTACCACATTTTGTGGTACCTTCCATTCCATGATTGTTCTGATTTTCTCAGCATCCACTGCAATAACTTCAGCAATAATAACATGCCCAAGGTATTGTATTTATTCCTTGAAGAAATCACACTTGTTGAATTTTGCATATAGCTGATGTTTCCTTAACATTTCTAGCATTATCCGCAAATGTTCTTTGTGTTCCTTTGCATTCTTAGAATAGATTAGAATGTCATCAATGAAAATTAACACAAAATTATCTATATAGGGGTGAAATATACCATGCATCAGCCTAATGAATGTTGCTGGTGCATTGGTCAACCCGAAAGGTAGTACCACAAATTTGTAGTGTCTGTACCTTGTACGAAAGGCAATTTTATGTATTTCCTCATCCTTTATCCGGATTTGATGATATCCCGATCTTAGATCTATCTTTGAAAATATTATAGATGCTTTTAATTGGTCAAAAATATCATCAATTCGCGGTAAGGGATACCTGTTCTTAATAGTTAGTTTATTTAGTTGACGGTAATCCATGCACATACACATGGTTCCTTCCTTCTTTTTCACAAATAATACAGGTGCTCCCCAAGGAGATACACTTGGTCGTATATACCCCTTGTCTAGTAATTCCTGTAACTGCATTTTTAACTCAGTTAATTCAAGTACACTCATCCGATAGGGTGCTCTTGAAATTGGTGACGCTCCCGGTAACAATTCAATTGTAAATTCTATATCCCTTCTAGGTGGGAATCCTGGTATTTCTTCTAGAAATACATCCTTGAATTCCTGTACTATTGGTATATTTTCCAGCATCAGAGCCTTTTCTTTAGAATTAGAGAAACCCACTTGAATGGCGTATAGTTGACATCCTTTCCTCATGCATATTCCCATTTGGGATGCTGTGATCAGACGCAACTATACTGGTTTCTTTATCCCTTGAATTTCGTGGCTAGTGCCATCTTAATTTCTGTAGTAGATAACCTTCTCTTTGTAATCTACTAGAGTCCAATGCTTTTCCAACAAATCCATGCCAAGCAGCACATCATAAGATCCCAAATGTAAAATACTCAAATCCACAGTTAGCTGATGTTCATTAATTTGTAGTGCACAATTTGATATTTTGGCACTAACTTTCCTCCTAGCTCAAGTAACCAACTGTACTAGCCATGATTTCCTAAATTTTTGACTTTGTAATTTACAGTTCTCTACTATTTTAGGACTTATATAGCTTGAAATTTCTCCCAGATTTACCAAAATAGAAACAGGTTGAGATAACAGTTTACCTTCTAGTTCAATCATGGTTGGCTGATAGTCAGCTTGCTGGTCCTCCAATGCTGCATTAATCCTGGGTATGTTTCTGGCGACATCACCCACTGTTGAGGCTTCCTGTAAATTGGTCACTGCTTCACACCTACCCTGCTGTGGGCAATTTCGGTAGTAGAGTTCCTCCCCACACCCTTAACATTGTAAATGTGGCTTCTAGTTCTGAGTTTGTTCTGGCTTGCTGGAAGCTTCTGTGGTTTTATCTTCTGCAGGCCACCTTATTCTCTGATGATTCTTACCAAACTGTTTGCCAACTGAACTTCTAGCTGTACCTTTGAAATTACTGGTTTTGCTTCTTTTAAAACCAGAGCTGCCTTTATGTTCTTTTTTTGCCTGCCAGCCTTTACCTTGCTCCACCTTGACTTTTGCTTGCTGGTAGCACATTTTGGCTTTTCTGATAGCCTCATCCATCGTCTTAGGATTTACGAACTCTATACGTTCTTTCATATGAGTTGGTCAACTGCTTAAAAATCTCTGTACTTTAGCTTTCTCATCTCTTAAGTAAGGCACGTAATGCAGCAAGGAAGTAAATTTAGTGATATACTCATCCATGGTCAATTGTCCCAGCTTCAAATCATGAAATTATCGAGATTTTTTATCATAGAAACGCTCTCTTAGGTACTTATCTTTAAAATACTATTGAAATACATCCCAAGTTACGTCTTGGTCCTCTATACTGCGGACGTTCTTCACTTCCTCCCACCATAAAGTGGCTTTCTCTCTTAGCTGGTAAATAGCCAATCTGGCTTTAAGATTACTGATGTATTCATATACTTGGAAATATTTATTCATATTAATCAGCCATGCCTCAACTACTTCTTCCTCCACTCCATCAAATTTAGGTGGTTTTATTTTCCTAAATTCTCTTTGCAGCTCTACCTTCTGCATTTTTATTTCTTTATGTTCTGTTACATTATCAGACTCAGTTTCATTATAATTCTTATTTCGGTTATTTCGCTGAGACTGACTTCTTTCTATTCATCCCGTATCATGATCTCCAGTTTGTTGTTCATTTCCTTCCTGAAATTCTTTATCAATACTTGGCTTCTCGATTCCTTGATTCTGCTTGGCGGAGAGACTTTTCAATATCCTCTCCTATTCTTGCATCAACCTTGCATTATTGTTTCGCACTGTTTCCATTTCCTCTTGTAACTTTTGCATAGTGGTTAAAATAATACTGGTTTGGTGTTGTTGTTCTACTAACAGCCTACTGGTTTATTGATGTTGTTCCACCCCCAGCTGTATCCACATTTCTAGATTCAACTTCGGCTGGGGTTATGGTTCCCCGACATTCCGAGGTGGTTGTTGTAATGGTGTCCTTCTCATTATGTCCAGGTAAATTTTCTGTGTCGATCAAGAATACACCACTTTAACGTTAGTTCAACCATAGGGTTCTAACGTTACAACGATGCTTTGATACCACTTGTAACATCTAACCATATGACAGTAAAAGTAATAATAATAAAAAATGTATTCATCACTATAAGAGCTCCATAACTATATAAAAATTTAGTCAAACATGCTATCGAACGTTTAACCCTTCGATTTGTATAGCGCATATAAACCTGATTTGGATACATATAATTACAACTTATAAGACCTACGTTTATGGACTCGAACTATTAATTAAAATTTAACAATTGTAAGGTTTTGTTTCTAATTTCGATGACTCCAAAGCTGGAGTGATTATTACATCAATCAAGACTTAACTTTACACAAATTTCATCCCTCATCATTTAAGGCAAATTGCAGGGTGGCACTATAGCAATTCAGGGATCAAACTACAACTGTCATATCTTTTATATCGAACTACAACTGTCATATCTTTCTTGTGTATTGTTAACCTACACCTGGCATCCTTCCCACCGTGGATCTTTCGGATCTCAATCTGACAGCAAAGAGAAATTAGGGTTTGGCTAATGAAATTGTCTCTATAACCGCTTTCACTTAGCATTCTCTTGGTCTTCTCTGAAGTGTTCTGGGTAGCTTTCTGTCTGCAATCTCGGTTTTCCATGCCTCGCCCTTAAGCCTTTCTGAAATTCTTCCTGTGAGCTTCATGGTGATGGCGTATACCTGGAGGGTTCTTCCACTGGTTCAGCGCTTTCTTCAGCACTTTCTGCAAGAGGTAATATAACGTATTTGGTTCTGCTAAAGTTTTTATTCGAAAATGATGTATAGCTAGGGAATTTTGTGTTCACTGTAATAGTTTTAATTTTTCCTTTTATTTCCGGCTTTTGTTTTAGGATGGTCCACATGGTAGCATGATTCTTCATGCAAAATAATATGAAGTGTCTTTGATTCGACTTCATCAAAAGCTTTAAAAAGAATTTACTAGGTAAATTCCTCCACCGCCGCTGTGTAGGATGGAATAAGAAATTATTTACCTCATTTATATCAGTTATGCATTGTGTTAACAGAACCCTACTTCTTTAGAAATTTCTTCAGTTAGTCTTGGGGGTTTACTCACACTTTCGTTTTCATATGATGGCAGGTAAAAGAATCTATTTATTCATTTCATTTTTTTGAATATAACAGGTACTAGTGTTTTCATGAATACCACTGATAGAAATATTTCCTCGTCCGCCTTCAACAAGTACCCATATTCCAAAATACTTCGGGTCTAATTTTTGACCTGAATGTTGTTAAGTCTAAGAATAGCAGAATGTTATTAAATTTTGTCTCAGCGTTTAACATGCATGTACATATTGTCTGATTTATATATATATGGTCTTTGTACCTTCATTTCTTAAGAAGGTTGCAATGCAACGCTTGGAGCTTGAATTCTGGGTTTTGCAATAAAATTGAAGTCGCGGCCAAAGGCCCTTATTTTTATATTAAAGTTGTCTATTTTATTATTGGTGTATTAGACATATAGATTATGCAATATTTGGATAGAGTACGCTTGTCTCCACGATGTTTTATACCATGGTTCTTGTATTATACATCTTTGAAATAATGTATACTAGATAGTTATTTGGTATTATGCAAGTACCGTGGCTATTTTCTTTAGGGAATAATTTCTCTTTTTGATTCGTATTCTGGTGAGAATTCATACGCTCACATATTTGTTTCTTGTTTTATTATTCATCAGAATTATATCTTCCTCTTCTTTATTTTATTTTATGTTTACTGCAAGGAGGGTTCTAAAGTTCTTGAATCTTGCCCTTGTGCTTAACCTTTTTCCTACCAAACAGTATTACTGTGCTTACTTCCTACAACTGTATGAATATTAGATATTTTCAATGTTTCCTGTAAGCTGTAGATTATGCATTTTTTTATAAACAAAGGATTTCTTCTTGTTTAGAATCTTGAGAATGAATTTCTATCGGTTTACTATTTCAACAACTTTGCTGCATGATATTTCTATAACATACAGGAATTAGAGTATGCATACAAGTATCTTTTCTTCTTATTGCAGGAATATGTTTAGATAATATTCATAACTAAGTAAGCCACATTTTTATGTGACTGGACCACCAGTGTCTGTGTATTATCATAGGCCATGAGGAAAACTAATCCAGTATCTTGGTTAAGGAACTGGGTTAACAGTCCTCCGTCCAAACTTAACAGTAGAATTAACAAATTCAAATAATCTTTTCATCTCCATTAACTGATATTTAACAGACATTTTGTAAATTTTACTTGCCTAATACTCTCACAGATTTTCTTGCTATATCATTCCAGATTTAAACCACAGAAGTAAATCAACATTCAATATAAATATATAACATATTTCAGATTCAACCTTAGGTTTAATCAAAGAATACATGCTTCAGCCTTATCCATAACATTTAAAAAGAATACTTATCTGTACTTTTATCTAACTAATAAATTTTTTCCTCCCTTCCACGAGTGAGGCAATTACGTCCTCTAACTCTCCCCCGTGCTCCAAGTCTGAGCTTTTGTTGTTGACAGAATTCTGGAAGAGAACTCAGGAAAATTCGGTCCAATCTCCAATTCCAGTAGAAACAGATATCTGGTTTATTCCACTGGTGAGCTCCAGATCAGGAATTACTAACGAGAATTTTCCTCTTTTCCTTAGTTACCCAACATAACCCCCAAACCTCCCTGGAATTACCCTTTTATTCCCACAGGTTTGGGCAACTGTTTAAACTGATTTTTGTTCAACCAACTTCAGATCTTGAATTTAATTTTTACCATCAGTCTTTACCTTGTGAAACTAATTCCATAATTTATCTTTTCTTTTAATCCCAAAATTAAATTTCCGTTCATAATGTTTTGTTTCCAACATAATAACAATAAATGTTTTAATAACTCTTAACAATAGCCTAAAAATTAGTTAATGATTAAGGCAGTGGTTACGACTTCCCCCCTGGAAGTGAACACCGTCCCCGGTGTTCTCAATCTGCTCTAGCAAAAATTTCAGGATAGGCTTCTCGAACAAAACCTTCGTCCTCCCAGTTAGCCTCTTCTGGGCCAAAGTGCTTCCATTGTACTTTAACCTGGGCAATGGCTCGCCTCCGGAGTATGATTTCCCTTCGATCGATTATACTGTGAGGCTCGACCAGAAATTATCAGTCTGTTTCTACCTGTAAACAATGAACTTGAATTAGTTTTCTCATAAATATTAACATCTTTAATCAATCTTAACCTCATATTATACCTGAATATTCTGCCAGTGGATTATGTGCTTTGAATCATGAATGTATCGTTTCAATAACGACACATGGAAGACATTGTGCAGCTGAATATGACAGGGAAGAGCCAATCGATACGCCACAAGTCCTACTCTTTCCAATATTTGGAAAGGGCCAAAAAACCTGGGAGCTAGCTTGGCACAAGATACCCATCTCAAAGTATTTTTTTTTGGCTTGATTCTTATGTACACGTGATCTCCCACTTCAAATTCAAGATATGTTCTTTTTTTATCTACATACACTTTTTTCCTATCTTGGGCTACTTTTAAATTTTGTGGAATTTTTTCACTTCAGCCTCCATCTCAGCTAGCATGTTTGGTCCAAGCATCAACATGGTCTCTGGACTACTCTAGTTAATAGGTGTTCTGCATCGTCGCCCATATAGGGCTTCAAACGGACTCATTTTTAGTGACTCTTGATAACCGTTGTTATACACAAATTCCACTAGGTGTAAATATTCTTCCCACCTAGTCGGCTGCTGCATCATGTACATACGTAACATGTCCTCCAAAACTTTATTTACCCGCTCTTTCTGTGCGTCAGTCTGCGGATGGTAAGCAATACTAAAGTTAGTTTGAGTCCCCAAACCAATGAACAATGTTTTCCAGAAGGCTGATGTAAATTTTACATCCCTGTCATAAGTAACAGTCCTTGGAATGCCGTGCAATCTAAATATCTCTCGCATAAATAAATCTGTTATTTGCATTGTCTTGTATGTGGACTGAACCAGTATAAAGTGTGCTGATGTACTCAATCTATCCACTACTACCATTATAGAGTCATCATTCCTTTTTGATCTCGGTATTCCAGTAATGAAATCTAATGATATCACCTCCCATTTCCACTCCGGTACTGGTATAGGCTGCATCAATCCAGCTGGATGTCGGTGTTCCACTTTCACTTGCTGGCATTCTAAACATTTGTTTAGATATGATACAATATATTTCCTCATACCAGGCCAACAGTAGTCCTTTCTTATGCTATCAACATCTTTTGATATCCAGGATGCCCTGCGTAATTACTTCTATGATATTCATTCAAAACCAGAGTTTTCAACTCCATCCTATTTGGAATGAAAATTCATTTTTTGAAAGTCAACAAACCATCCTTACTGATTTCATAATCTACCAGCTTTCCTTGGTCTTTGGACTCCCTTGTTTGTTGCCACATAAACTGATATTCAGGGTATTTTCTGCTTTAGTTTTGATTTTCTTTAGGAATCTGCACTCAACTTTGTTAACATACAATTCATAGACATTATGCAGTTTCCTACTTAATGCATTAGCTACTCTGTTCTCCTTACCTTTTACATGTTGCATGTCAATGTCAAATTCGCTCAAGAAAGTGTTCCACCTTGCTTGGAGAGAATTAAGATTAGCTTGTTTAAAACAGCTGGTTAAATTGCTATGATCTATTTTGAGCACAAATCTTTTTCCAAGTAAATACTGCCTCCATAACCGGAGCGCATGCACTACTGCGGTCAACTCTAAGTCATAAGCCGAGTATCGCTACTCATGATCTTTTAATTTTCGGGACTCATATGTGACCACTTTACCTTCCTGTGACAAAATTGCTCCAACACTCTCCTTACATGCATATGTGCAGACTTCAAAATCTTTATCTGGATCAACTACTCTTAACACCGGAGCTGTTGTTAATAATTGTTTCAGTTTTTCAAAACTATCTTGACATTCCTTTGTCCACTTAAATATTTTTCCTTTCCTTTGTAGGGAGGTAATAGGTAAAGAAATTTTTGAAAATCCCTCGATAAATCACCCATAATAACCATCCAGCCCCATAAATGATCGTATGTCTGCCACATTTTGCGGTACCTTCCATTCCATGATTGTTCTGATTTTCTCAGGATCCACTGCAATACCTTCAGTAGTAATAACATGCCCAAGGTAATGTATTTCTTCCTTGAAGAAATCACACTTGCTGAATTTTTCATATAGTTGATGTTTCCTTAACATTTCTAGCACTATCCGCAAATGTTCTTTGTGTTCCTCTACATTCTTAGAATAGACTAGAATGTCATCAATGAAAATTAACACAAAATTATCTAGATAGGGGTGAAATATACCATGCATCAGCGAAATGAATGTTGTTGGTGCATTGGTCAACCCGAAAGGTAGCACCACAAATTTGTAGTGTCCGTACCTTGTACGAAAGGCAGTTTTATGTATTTCCTCATCCTTTATCCGGATTTGATGATATCCCAATCTTAGATCTATCTTTGAAAATACTATGGTTCCTTTTACTTGGTCAAACAGATCATCAATTCGTTGTAATAGATACCTGTTCTTAATAGTTAGTTTATTTAGCTAATGGTAATCCATGCACATACGCATGGGTCCGTCCTTCTTTTTCACAAATAATACAGGCGCTCCCCAAGGAGATACACTTGGTCGTATATACCCCTTTTCTAGTAATTCCTATAACTACATTTTTAACTCAGTTAATTCAAGTACACTCATTTGATAGGGTGCTCTTAAAATTGGTGACGCTCCTGGAAGCAATTCAATTGTAAAGTCTATATCCCTTCTGGGTGGAAATCCTGGTATTTCTTTTGGAAATACATCGTTGAATTCCTGTACTATTGGTATATTTTCCAGCATCAGAGCCTTTTCTTTAGAATCAGAGAAACCCACTTGAATGACGTATAGTTGACATCCTTTCCTCATGCATTTACCCATTTGGGATGCTGTGATCGGACGCAACTGTATCAGTTTCTTTATCCCTTGAATTTCCTGGCTAGTGCCATCTTGATTTCTATAGTAGATAACCTTCTCTTTGTAATCTACTAGATTCCAATGCTTTTCAAACCAATCCATGCCAAGCAGCACATCATAAGATCCCAAAGGTAAAATATTCAAATCCACAGTTAGCTGTTGTTCATTAATTTGTAGTGCACAATTTGATATTTTGGCACTAAATTTCCTCTTAGCTCCAGTAACCAACTATACTAGCCATGATTTCCTAAATTTCTAACTTTGTAATTTACAGTTCTCTACTATTTTAGGACTTATATAGCTTAAAATTTCTCCTGAATCTACCAAAATAGAAATAGGTTGAGATAACAGTTTACCTTCCAGTTCAATCATGGTTGGCTAATAGTCAGCTTGCTGGTCCTCCAATGCTGCATTAATCCTGGGTATGTTTCTAGCGACATCACCCACTGTTGAGGCTTCCTATAAATTGGTCACTGCTTCAATCCTACCCCGCTATGGGAAATTTCAGTAGTAGTGTGCCTCCCCACACCCCTAGCATTGCAAAGGTGGCTTCTAGTTCTGAGTTTGTTCCAACTTGCTGGAAGCTTCTGTGGTTTTATCTTCTGCAAGCCACCTTATTCTCTGATGATTCTTACCAAACTGTTTGCTAACTAGACTTCTAGTTGTACCTTTGAAATTACTGGTTTTTCTTCTTTTAAAACCAAAGCTGGCTTTATGTTCTTTTTTTTCCTGCTAGCCTTTACCTTGCTCCACATTGACTTTTGCTTGCTGGTAGCACATTTTGGCTTTTCTGATAGCCTCATCCATCGTCTTAGGATTTATGAACTCTATACGTTCTTTCATATGAGTTGGTAAACTACTTAAAAATCTTTGTACTTTAGCTTTCTCATCTCTTAAGTAAGGCACGTAATGCAGCAAGGAAGTAAATTTAGTGATAAACTCGTCCATGGTCAATTGTCCCAGCTTCAAATCATGAAATTCTCGAGATTTTTCATCATAGAAGCACTCTGTTAGGTACTTATCTTTAAAATACTGTTGAAATACATTCCAAGCTACCTCTTGGTCCTCTATACTGTGGACGTTCTTCACTTCCTCCCACCATAAAGTGGCTTTCTCTCTTAGCTGGTAAATAGCCAATCTAGCCTTAAGATTATTGATGTATTCATATACTTGGAAATATTTATTCATATTAATGAGACATGCCTCAGCTACTTCTTCCTCCACTCCATCAAATGTAGGTGGTTTTATTTTCCTAAATTCTCCTTGCAGCTCTACCTTCTGCCTTTTTATTTCTTTCTATTCTGTTACATTATCAAACTTAGCTTCATTATAATTCTTATTTCGGTTACTTCGTTGAGACTGACTTCTTTCTATTCGTTCTGTATCATGATCTCCAGTTCGTTGTTCATTTCCTTCCTGAAATTATTTATCGGTACTTGGCTTCTCGATTCCTTGATTTTGCTTGGCAGAGAGACTTTTCAATATCCTCTCATGTTCTTGCATCAACCTTGCATTATTGTTTCGCACCGTTTCCATTTCCTCATGTAACTTTTGCGCAATGGTTAAAAGAATACTGGTTTGGTGTTGTTGTTCCTCTAACAGCCTACTAGTTTTTTGATGTTGTTCCACCCCGAGCTGTATCCACATTTCTGGGTTCAAGTCTTTTTGGGGTTGTGGTTCCCCAACATTCCGAGGTGGTTGTTGTAATGGTGTCCTTCTCATTATGTCCGACTAATTTTTTGTGTGCATCAGGAATACACCACTTTAACGTTGGTTCACCCATAAGGTCCCAACGTTACAACGCTGCTTTGATACCACTTGTAACATCTAACCATATGACAGTAAAATTAATAATAATAAAAAATGTATTCATTACTATAAGAGCTCCATAACTATATAAAAATTTAGTCAAACATGCTATCGAAAGTTTAACCCTTCAATTTGTATAGCGCATATAAACCTAATTTGGATACATATAATTACAACTTCTAAGACCTATGTTTATGGACTCAGACTATTAATTAACATTTAACAGTTGTAAGGTTTTGTTTCTAATTTCGATGCCTCCAACGCTGGAGTTATTATTACGTCAATCAAGACTTAACTTTACACATATTTTGTCCCTCATCATTTAAGGCGAATTGTAGGGTGGCACTATAGCAATTACTACCAGGATCGAACTACAACTGTCATATCTTTCTTGTGTATTGTTAACCTACACCTGGCATCCTTCCCACCGTGGATATTTCGGATCTCGATCTGACGGAAAAGAGCGATTAGGGTTTGGCTAATGACATAGCCTCCGTAAACGCTTTCACTTGGCATTCTCTCGGTCTTCTCCGAAGTGTTCTGGGTAGCTTTCCGTCTGCAATCTCGGTTTTCCATGCCTCGCCCTTAAGCCTTTCTGCAATTCTTCTCGTGAGCTTCATGGTGATGGCATATACCTGGAGGGTTCTTCCACTGGTTCGGCGCTTTCTTCAGCTCTTTCCGTCAGAGGTAATATAACGGATTTGGTTCTGCTAAAGTTTTTATTTTAATATGATGTATAGCCAGGGAAGTTTTCCTTCACTGTAATAGTTTTAATGTTGCCTTTTATTCCCGGCTTTTGTTTTAGGATGGTCCACATGGTAGCACGATTCTTCATGCAAAATAATATGAAGAGTTTTTTGGTCGACTTCATCCAAAGTTTTAAGAAGAATTTACTAGGTAAATTCCTCCACCGCCGCTGTGTAGAATGGAATAAGAAATTATTTTCCTTATTTATATCAGTTATGCACTGTGTTAACAGAACCCTAACTTGTTCAGAAATTTCTTCAGTTAGTCTTGAGGGTTTACTCACACTTTCGTTTTCATATGATGGCAGGTAAAAGAATCTATTTATTCGTTTCATTTTTTTGAAGATATCAGGTACCAGTGTTTTCATGAATACCACTGATAGAAATATTTCCTTGTCTGCCTTCAACAAGTACCCATATTCCAAAATACTTCGGGTTTAATTCTCGGCCTGAATGCCGTTAAGTCTAAGAATAGCAGAATGTTATTAAATTTTGTCTCAACGTTTAACATGCATGTACATATTGTGTGATTTATATATATATGGTCTTTGTACCTTCATTTCTTAAGAAGGTTGCAATGCAACGCTTGGAGCTTGAATTCTGGGTTTTGCAATAAAATTGAAGTCGCAGCCAAAGACCCTTATTTTTATATTAAAGCTGTCTCTTTTATTATTGGCATATTAGACATATAGGTTATGCAATATTTGGACAGAGTACGCTTGTCTCCACGATGTTTATACCATGGTTCTTGTATTATACATCTTCGAAATAATGTATACTAGATAGTTATTCGGTATTATGCAAGTACTGTGGCTATTTTCTTCAGGGAATAATTTCTCTTTTTGATTCGTATTCTGGTGAGAATTCATACGCTCACAATTTTTTTTTCTTGTTTTATTATTCATCAGAATTATATCTTCCTCTTCTTTCTGTTGTTTTACATTTACTACAAGGAGGGTTCTAAAGTTCTTGAATCTTGCCCTTGTGCTTAACCTTTTTCCTACCAAACAATGTTATTGTACTTACTTCCTACAACTGTATGAATATCAGATATTTTCAATGTTTCCTGTAAGCTGTAGATTATGCATTCTTTTATAAACAAAGGATTTCTTCTTGTTTAGAATCCTGAGAATGAATTTCTATCAGTTTACTATTTCATTAACTTTGCTGCATGATATTTCTATAACATACGAGAATTAGAGTATGCATACAAGTATCTTTTCTTCTTATTGTAGGAATATGTTTAGATAATAGTCATAACTAAGTAAGTAAGCCAAATTTTTATGTGACTAGACCACCACTGTCTGTGTATTATCATAGGCCATGAGGACAACCAATCTAGTATCTTGGTTAAGGAATTGGGTTAACAGTCCTCCATCCAAACTTAACAGTAGAATTAACAAATTCACATAATGTTTTCATCTCCGTTAACTGATATTTAACAGACATTTCGTAAAGTTTACTTGCCTACTACTCTTACAGATTTTGTTGTCGTATCATTTTAGATTTAAACCACAGAAGTAAATCAACATTCAATATAAATATATAACATATTTCAGATTTGACCTTAGGTTTAATCAAAGAATACATGCTTCAGCGTTATCCATAGCATTTAAATAGAATAATTATCTGTACTTTTATCTCACTAATAAATTTTTGGCTCCCTTCCACGAGTGAGGCAATTACATCCTCTAAATCTCCCCCGTGCTCCAAGTCTGAGCTTTTGTTGTTGACATAATTCTGGAAGAGAACTCGAGAAAATCTGGTCCAATCTCCAATTCCAGTAGAAACAGATATATGGTTTATTCCACTAGTGAGCTCCAGATTAGGACCAGAATTTTCCTCTTTTCCTCAGTTACCCAACATAACCCCCAAACCTCCCTGGAATTACCCTTTTATTCCCAGAGGTTTGGGCGGGCAACTGTTTGAACTGATTTTTGTTCAACCAACTCCAGATCTTGAATTTACTTTTTACCATCAATCTTTACCTTATGAAACTAATTCCATAATTTATATTTTCATTTAATCCCAAAATTAAATTTCGGTTCATAATGTTTTGTTTCCAACATAATAACATTAAATGTTTTAAGAACTCTTACCAATAGCTTAAAAAATAGTTAATGATTAAGGCAGTGGTCACATTGACACAGGGCTGCAATTCAGGTGCAATTCAATGGAAGACCACTTTCTCAATAGGTTTGCTTATGACACCAACTAGTGTTTTCCATTACTATTTAATCCACCAAGTAATGGCAATAATATGACTGATAAAATAGTAATGGGAAGCCTCGAACACTTCAAAAACGTTACAGGAGGAATGGTTTGCAATAATTCAACGCATCGAATGGTGCCTTGGAGCAAACTTCTTGTGCGCTCAATTATTTTTTACCGTAAGACTTATCTATGTTTCTCGAGGCAACGATGAGAAGTTTACAAGGATTTGCATCCTCCCGCATACACAAGTGTGGAAGCTTTTGATGCGGAGACTGGTACTTCGAACATGTTGAAATACATGTGGATTTTAAATATACCTCGAGGATTTTGTGAGAAATTTTTCTGTACAGCTTGGAATTTATAGACAGTCAATGTGGAACAAGTGAAAAAGTATGATACTCAGAAAAACCTTTAGACGTCTATGTTTTCCATTATCACATCTGTTGCAGCATGGCTGTGTGAGTGGTATTAATGGTGATCCAATCTCTTATTTATTTTAATGGTCAACTCGGCTTTGCTGGTTGTGTAAATAAAGCTGCGGAAACTTTGGAAATTTGATGATTCTCTCATTACAATATTTTATTTTTAGCATCTTCAATATTTTTAAATGAAACTCATAGTTCAGCTATTCTGCGTCAGAAATGAATCATGTGTGGGTGTATAAAATTTACTGTTGAAATATGTGTGCGTGTATAAAATTTACTTTACTTTTTCTGATTTGTAGTCTTTCTTTGCATTTGCAAATTCTAACACGTTATTTTTTGTTAAGTGGTTTTTTTTAGTACAGTTGAAATAGTTTTATAGTAACTTTAACTTAAAAATAGGTGTGATGGGATATATAGAGTTAATGAATAGTATTTTTACTTTAGTAATATTGGTGTGGAGTGCTACTAAAAATATGTGTTCAACTCTACCAACTAATAGACAATTGAAAGTTTATTTTTAATTTTTACTTTTTTATTGTAAGAATTTTCTAATAGATTTATTTGTTGTTATGATTTTTTGATATTATTCATTAATACAAAGTTATATTTGAAATTTGAAAGAAATTTTAGGTTTTATTAATTAAATTAATTAATATTAATATCTAAATATTTGTATATATTCAAATTTACTAATCACAGAAAATAACAATATGACCCCTAAAGTCTATATTACTTGTAAATACTATATCATATTTCTAAATCATTTTTTAACATTTACAATAAATAAATTTATATCTTTTATATGAATTACACTATAATATGAATTAGATTTTTTCATTCCAAAAAACAATCCTTGGTGATATTCCACACTACAAAGGATTAGTACAAAGGATTAGCACACGTTGGCAATAGAATTTTTATAGTCATAAAATTAGCACATGCAAACGACCTTTGCAAGGAAAGAGGAGCTACCCAGAAATCAAAAGAGGCCATAATATAATATCAAATGAGAGCTTTGCTAAACTTGGCAATAGTATTATGTTATTGATTAGTTACTATTTGTCTCGAGTTTGGTAAGTTTAATTGAAAAAAAAGTAGGTATGATGGGAGATATAGAGTTAATTTGATAATTTTAACTTAAAAAGTAGGTGTGATGGAGATATAGAGTTAATGATGAATAGAAAAATAGTTTAGAAAAGTGAGAGAATGTTTTAGTATTTTTCTTTTAGTAATATTTGTTTAGAGTGCAAGTGAAAATGTGCATTCAATTCTATCAACTAATCAATCTGAAAATGATTTTTTTTTAATAATTTTTTAAAAGAGTTTATTATTATTATTATTTTAAATAAAGTTTTAATAAATTCTACTATAGTATTTTTGTTATTCATCACTACATAGCTATATTTGAAATTTAAAAGAAATTTTAAGTTTTATATATATATATATATATATATATATATATATATATAATTCTACTATTAATATGTTATAAGAAATAGTAATGTGACATTTAAAGTCTACATCACCTGTAAATACTGAGTTACATTTTTTTTTTATCATTTTTCAATATATTTATAATAAGAGAATTTCTATCTTTTACATGGCTTGAACTACAATATGAATTTCTTCTTTCCAAAGAGCAATCCAACATGGTATCTCACACTACAAAGGATTAACATACTTTGGAACTAGAGTTTCTATAGTTAGGGCTTTAAAAAATAAAATAGTTGTAAATTAAAATATATTTAAATTTTTTGCAAACATCTAAAATCAATTATATTTTTGTCATAATTTCATAACAATAACTTAGAATGTTTCTATGGTAATAAATCATTGAAACATAGTCTCCTACCAATAGAAATGTATGAAAATTGAATGGAAATAACTCCTTGAATGATCAAAATTATAAAAGGTAGCTTAAGCATCCATAAAAATCACAAAGTGTACCCTATGTGACACCTCACATTGTCAAAAAAAAATAAAAACCATAAAAATTAATCAAATTACAACTTTATTTTAAATTATTTTAATATTATTAATAATTGCTCCATGAGGCATTCTACAACCTAGTGTAGGGGGACATGTGTAGGTGTTAGATGTTAGATGTGTGGGAGTTATATATGTGAATATTTTTTAAATATATGACTCATAAGTATACCTCAAATGACATAAAAAATTAAAGTTTAAATAAATAATTAATTAATAATTAAAATAAATTGAGATAATAAATTTCACAACCCTTGGTTTTTCCCATAGTATTATTTTCTAATTAATAAATTAGATAAAAAAAATAAAGAAACAAAATAAATTAATAATTAATAATTAAAGCAAAATCGACATAAAATAGTAAATTTATGCAGGTTGGAGGTTTCTGGGCTCAGGTTTTCACAACCCATGGTTTTTAGTGGTATTCTTCTGTAATGTAGCCTATTCAAAGTTGCTCTTAGATAATGTGAGAAATTAATAGCAAGAAAAGTTTTTATCTAAAGCAAAGTTAAATATTGGGAAAAATAAACTTTATCACTTTGTTACATTGCATTCGAAAATTACTTTTTTCTCTATGTTGTCTTGTATCATATTAAACTAGGGATAGTTAAGACAAAGGTATATTTTTATTAGGTTTTATATCATAACAAGGAGCTTATTAGGAACTAAGAGAAATTAGATCCCTCTTGACTCAGAAGTTAAGTTGGATATAGGCTAGTATTAGTAATTCTATAAAGAATTGTTATATAAGTTTAACATATATATGTTTCAAAAACATCTAATATTATTAACCATAAAGATTCACTCTACTTTATCATGGATATTCAATAAAAAGGTTTTGTTACAATATAATGTGCCATGGTTTACTCACACTAAATGCCCAAAAATTTGTAATTCATGTTCATATGACAGGTGCTCATATCACATTTTTTCAATTAATCAATTTAATTAAAAGTGAAGAAATAACATAATTGCTTTAGAGATAAATCTCAATAGTTGTTTTATAAATAAGACTAAAAATATTCTAGAGTATTATACTGAATCTATATATATACCATTTACTCAATAATTATTGATAATAAAATTAAAATCTTAAAAGCTATGTTTCAAAATAGAAAAAAAAACACTATGTAACATTATTAAATTATGTCTTTGTTATAAATTAAATTTAATATTAAAATATCAATATACAATTAATTAAAAAAAAAAAATCAAGTACAAATAAAGTAATATTTTGAAGGCAAATCAAATGTGAAGGTTTTGAAGCCTATTAATAGGCAGAAGATTGAATAACAAAGGGTGGGGAGATGTTATGAAGGCACTACTCTTGTAATCTTTGTCTATGAGTAATATACAGTTGGAGTAGCCTATTTCAGACCTAAGATTCTTCTATGTGTTCTTATGTATGTTTCTTATATCAGTCTTTTACTTTCTCTCCAGTTTTCAAGTTGTATAATCACTTGGAATTCATGATTACATGCTCCAACTTCCTTTATACACCTAGTCTGTTTTTTTGTCATGTTTTACTAGTTTGCTTATGTATAATCACTTGGAATTCATGGTGACATGATCCAACTTCCTGTATGCATATAGCTTGATGTTATGTCCTTCGTGTGTGGTTTTATAATAATACAATTTCCCCAGCTTCCATGAGATAGATTTACTTGTGACTTAGTTTTCATACTGACTTCATAAGCCCAATGGTAGGAAACCTTATACATATTTCACCTACACAAAAACACATTCAATCCAATTCAGAGTTAGCCGTCTTCTTTCAAGTTGTTCATTGAATATCCTTTATCAACTTGAGAGAGCCCTCTTAGACTGGAAAGGCTAATTTCCAGTTACAAGTGGTTTGAAATAGTTACTCCAATTTGAACATTGAAGCAGCCTAATAGGACTCAATTTGGTGACAACATTTTGTTGTCGTTTTCGGGGACCGAAGGTGTAAATTTTCCATGGCAATAATGACAAAGTTTCAGTTCTAAGGTCTAAGAGTAGCAGACACTTAGACACATATTGGTTGTATTTTTTCTCTGGTGACTCCACACATCAAATAATGAATTGGAATGTGACTCCACTACTTGAAGGTCAGTAGCTTGATGAAGTTCCAAGATGAGTTCCATTGCAAGAATAAATTCTAGGTATGCCCCTATGAATCGGTCTCACATCCCTGGTTTTCCAAATCCTTTGCCAAAATTCGATTGGTTAACCGATCTTCCCATATTTAAATATGAAAATAAAGACAATGCTGATCTTCATTTGGTTAGATTCCATATGCCTGTATGTATACTTAAGGTTCAATTCCCTGAGGATTGTCTCATGAATATTTTTATGGTCACTTTAGAGGGAAAAGCATGGTCTTGATACGAAATCCTGCCAAATGGTTCATTATATTCTCTTGCTGATTTCCACGTTGCATTTTATGGGACGTATAAAGAATGTCATTCTTCCTTATTGCTGGTCAAAGACTGTTGAAAAAATTGTGTGAGTTTTATTGAATATTTGGAGAATTTTTATGAAGATGATGAGTTCATGGATGAAAAAATTTTAGAGGCCCTTCATGACAATCCCTTTCATCACCAAGAAGAAAGGGTAGCCTCTCTCTTGGATGAAAATAAAACCCATCAGGAGTTTATTTATGAAAATCATGTTACATCCTATGATTTTGATGAACATTTGCAGCATACTTGTCAATCTTTTAATCATCAGGAATATGAGAATAATTTCAAACAACAAGAGGAAATACTGGATGATAATTGCTATAATCCTCAGGGAAAGGAAGAAATATATTCTTCATGTCATTCCTTGCATCAGCCTACATCAAATGAAGAAAATTTTAGACAGTCGGATGGGTATGCTTGTTGAATCATATGAAGAGTTACCTTCAGAAATTTCTATGGTACATGTTGAGGCAATTCCTTGTGAAAGTGTCAAAGAGTACTCCAAGTATTTCTTTCTCTCAAATGAAAATAATGATCAAAAAAAATTTTATTTTTTATTTGAGAAAGGTCACAAGGGCTATAATGAAGAATCTGAACAAGGAACACCATTAAAGGATCATATTTACTCACACTTTCTTGTTGATCAACAAGAATTATTCATGCATACTCTCAAATATCCTTTCACAGCTCTGCTCGAATCTTCTACGGGGGTGAATTTCAATATGATTTTCAGTTATGTATATAAATTCAGATGGTGGAACAACTTGTCATCTCTCAAGAAGGGCTTTATGATCAGAGAAGTGGAATTTTCATTCCAAACTAGTACTCAACTTCTTGATTGGCTTCATTGGAAGCGTGAGATCACTTGATTCCATTTTTATGCTGAGAAAGTAGAGAAGGATCATTTGTATATAAATAAGCTTGAAGATCAAGCATTTTTTCAATTTCAGTTTTAAATTCAGCATGTGTACTTTCATTTCTTTAGTAGCTATTGGTTTTTTTAGTGCCAAGGTTACAGGTCAGAACAGGTTGCGAGTTTTCATTTTGAAGATGGGAGAAGCCCAATAGAGGTGGAACTAGAACTACTTGTTCTTTGTTGTACTACAGGGGCACACCATCCCAAGTGGAGCCACATTTATCACACTCAAAATTTTCAAAATTTGTTTTGATAAGGTCACCATAGGGTTCATGTTACATCATGTTGGGTCATGCATTTTTCACCTAGGTTGATGGAGTCTCATAAAACCTTTTCATGAAATCTATGAATAAATTGCATTTGTTGGTGTCTACCTTAAGGTTTAATATCCCCTTCTGATCATGTCATTTGAGTCAATTCAAGCCTCATATCATCTAGTTTTCATTCCCATGCATTTAAATTATAAAACACTCCACCTAACAGTTTTTCACAGTTTCGTAGCATTTTACAAAGAAAATAAGGAGATTTCGCTATGAAACTGCCTAATAATTTCATAGTGAATCTGTCAGTTGTTAGACCATTTTCGCTACGAAAAATGTTTTTTTCTGCATAAAGGGCCAAAATGGTGTGAGGTGTCACTTTTTTTATTAAATAGGTGAAGGGTGAGGTCATTGGAATTCATTATGAATGATTATATTGCCTTTTATGGTCATGTGTCATCATCAAACTCCGAGTTATTAAAATCACCTTGAAAACTTTACCCTAAGCTGCTATTTGTCATTCAACATTCATTCTTGCATGTGAAACATCTCACTGCCATTGTTTGAGAGCTACCTCACCACACCAAGCAGCTTGTTGTCCAATTTGTCTTTACAAGTGTCACCTTTTTAAGAGGGCAGCTTGGTTATAAAGGGAGATGGCCATGAAGGAGAAGGCATACAGAGGAGGTTCTGTGATTAGATAGAAGCTCATGTACCTTTAGCTTTTCATGGAGGAACCTAGTTTTGTTGAAGCATTCACCAATTCAGGTTGCTTGAATTTTTGTTGGAGCTAACAAGGAATTTGTTGTGTTTTTGGACTATGTGAGCAGTCAATTTCAAAAGAATATTATGGATTAATAGAGATGATTTATGAAATAATGAGAGAGGTTATTATCAAGCACAGAACATGGAATAATAACCTCTTTCACTTTTCTCACAGGTGCTACAAATTCGGAGATTCAAAGGTTTCTTTGGGACCTATTTTTAGAATTCATAATTTTCCTATTTTAGACACGTTGTTCTAATGCAGATTATGGACAGCCAGAATTAGGGGAATTTTTAGGTCTAAAATGGGCCTCCTAAGGAAAATGTACAATTAAAATTCACTTTATGAGAAGCAATCACATTTTAGGGGATGCCATCATCCCTAATGGTTGAGGTGGAATTGCTTGAGTTAAAGGTACTTATTTGTCACATTCTCAGTGGTGGATAAAAACTCATGGTTAACCATGGTAGTGCTCTAAGTACTTTTAAAGTCAAAGTAAAGTACTCATAATAAATTTCATTTCACCCTTTTTGAATAAAAATATATTATTGTCATTTCATATTTCTTGAAAGAAACAATTCATATATCTATACATTTATTATATTATATTATATTATATTATTTTTATATAGTATATTAATTACATGTTATTATACAATTTAAATAATATAAATTTTAATTAATAGCAAACAATATAATTTATAATTTATAAATTTATATTTATAATTTATTTAATTTATTCAAGTACAAAGGACACATGCATTAGTTGTTCAATGATAATGACTTTTTCTTAAAAAGTTCAGTCTTATTTATAGTCACATCAACACAATTTCTTTATTAATTTTATTTTGGTACAACTTTTGAATTGAATTTAAGTATGGTTACATGGATTGTGGTGCAAAAAGTGAATTGAAAATTCATAAATATTATTTTATTGGTTTAGCTATTATTTATTATTTCCTTAGGAGGCCCATTGTAGACCTCAAAATTCCCCTAATGAGATGGTTTTCAAAAAACAAAGAGAGGTTTTTCTTCAGAACATTCTGATTGACAAAAACCTCCTCTAGTTTTGCAACATACATCACGGAGTTCGAGATATAATCTCTTTTCTAAGACCTATTTTAAAAAAAAAACAGGAAAAATCTGCAATTTCTAGTTTTTTAGACAGTTTCGTAGCGTGCTTCAGGCTTGAAGCGAGAAAAATGCTACGAAAAATTATGTAGGTGATATTTTTCCTTGGAATCCGGTTTTATCAAGTATTATGGAGTGAGATTGATTGTTTGCAAGGTGTCATGACATAATTAAGGTGTTTGAACAATTAAGATGGCAAGAAGCCTAGGTGAAAAGGCATGTTTTCATATGCTATGAAAACTCACTATTAAACTTCCTAAAGATGCTCTATTTTACAGCGAGGGGCTTTTGAACGATTTGTGAAGGTTCAAAGGACATATGGAAAACTAGCAAGCCACGTGGAGGCATCCAAACATGTAGGGAGACATCTCAGCAAAGACTCATCACTTGACATATGTACCACTCATGCAAAACAGCATGAAGACAAATTATAATTGTTATTGACTTTTTCCTAGAAAATAAGACATCTATAACTAAATTCTTGGAAATTGTATTTATGTCTTATGTCATGGAGAATTCCATTCGATCAATTGATCCTTATTTATGTAATGATCTCGCTATTAGATAAGTGTAGGTAATAAATAGGTATTTGAGTCCTATTAGGTCTCTAACTCCTAAAGTTAGTGGGTGTCATTATCATTACCATGTATTTGGATTTTTAGTTAGATTAGGCATTAAGAGTAGGATTCGAAGGCCCATCTTGAAGGAAGACCCAATATGAAGGTGCTGAAGCCTATTAATAGACAGAAGATCAAATAACAAAGGTTGGGGAGATGTTATGAAGGCACTACTCTTGTAATATTTTTCTATGTGTAATATACAGTTGTAGCAGCCTATTTAAAACATGATATTCTTCTATGTTTTCTTATGTATGTTTATTATATTAGTATTTTACTTTCTCTCCAGTTTTCTAGTTGTATAATCACTTGGAATTCATTATTACATGCTCCACCTTCCTTTATACACCTAGTCTGTTGTTTTGTCATGCTTTATTAGTTTGCTTATGTATAATCACTTGGAATTCATGGTGACATGCTCCAACTTCCTGTGTGCATATACCTTGCTATTGTGTCCTTCATGTGTGGTTTTATAAGAATAAAATTGCCTCAGATTCCATGAGATAGATTTACTTATGACTTAGTTTTCATACTGACTCCATAAGCTCAATGGTAGTAAACCTTATACATCTTTCCCTACACAAAAACACATTCAATCCAATTCAGAGTTAGCCATCTGCTTTCAAGGTTTTCATTGAATATCCTTTATCAATTTGAGAGATCCCTCTCAGACTGGAAAAGCTAACTTCCAGTTACAAGTGGTTTGAAATAGTCACTCCAAGTTGACCATTGAAGTATCCCAACAGGACTCAATTTGTTGATAACAGGTTCCATCATTGGGAAATTTTGTGTACCATGTTTCATTCAGATATTACTTCTCAAGGAATAGATGGATATATTTCTTGAGGAAGAAATCTGAAGTATTTGACATATTTAAAGAATTTAAGGCTCTGGTGGAAAACGAGACAGAGAAGAAGATAAAGGTGTTGAGGATAGATAATGGTGGACAGTTCTGCAAGAAGGAATTTGAAAAGTTTTGTAAGTGTGGTATAGCATGACAAAAGACTAATCCATACACACCTTAGCAAAATGAAGTTGTAGAAAGAATGAATATAACACTGATGGAAAAGGCAAGAAGCATGCTCAGTGGTACTGGGTTAGGACAGGAATTATGGGCAGAGGCAGTGGAGACTGCATGTTACCTGGTTAACAAATCACCTTCATCAGCGTTGGAGGATAAGACTGCACATGAGGTATGGATTGGTAATAAACCCTCTCTTTCACATCTGAGGGAATTTGGAAGTGATGCATATGTACATGTTCCAAAGGATAAAAGGAACAAGTTGGATAATAAATCTCAAAGGTGCATCTTTATTGGGTATAAGGATGGCTTAAAAGGTTACAAGCTTTGGAACCTAGAAACAAGGAAGGTTGTGTACAATCGAGATGTGGTGTTTAGAGAGGTGAAATATGTTGTTAAACATGGATTCCCTCCAGAGGAACCTGAGAATATAGAGTTTCAACTAAAGGATGATGAATCAGACTCTACAATAGAAGAAGATTAAGAAGAGGAAGAGCCACAAACTCTAGCTGTGAGAAGATCAGTTCGGGAAATAAGGCATCCATAAAGGTATAGTTCATCTGCTTTATGTTCAAATTTTGCTTTAAATATCACTGATGATGATCCTAGAACTGTCATGGAGGTAGTGGATTCAGAGGATGGAAAACTTTGGAAGGAGGCCATGGTTAATGAAATGGCATCCTTGCACAAAAATGAGGCATGGGATCTGGTGGAGTCACTGGCTAGAAGGAAGCCCATTGGGAGAAAATGGATGTTTAAGAAGAAGATGAATGTAGAAGGCAAGGTGGAGAAATTCAAAGCTCAATTGGTAGCAAAAGGTTATTCCCAGGTGTCGGGAATTGATTTTGGTGATATTTTTTCTCCTATTGCCAAGGTTACTTCTATTATATTACTTTTATCCGTTGCTGCTACATTTGATTTTGAGGTAGAATAGATTGATGTGAAGTCAACATTTCTTCATGGGGATCTGGAAGAGGATATCTACATGAAGCAACCTGAAGGCTTTGCGATGAAGGGTAAGAAAGAATTGGTATGCAGGTTAAAAAAGTCCATGTATGGGTTAAAACAGTCACCAAGGATGTGGTATCAGAAATTTGATACCTATATACGGGGACTTGGCTTCACCATAAGTAAAGAGGATCATTGTGTTTATTTTAAATTAATTGGTGAACGTGTTATTTATTTGGTCTTGTATGTGGATGATATGTTGTTGATTGGAAATGGCAAAGAAATTATCTAAGATTTGAAGACCCAATTGTTTTCCAAATTCCACATGAAGTATCTTGGTGCTGCAAACTATATTTTGGGCATGGAAATGAAGAGATATGGGGAAAAGAGGAAGCTCTGGTTAAACCAAAGGAAGTATTTTGAGACTATATTGCAGAGGTTAAATATGCAAGATAGTAAATTGGTGAAGGTTCCTATTCTTGTAGGTGTAAAGTTGTTTTTTCAACGGTGTCCCAAGACACAAGAAGAAGAGGAGGATATGGCCCATGTTCCATATGAAAGTGCAGTGGGTATATTGATGTATGCAATGGTCTGTACTAGACTAGACATTGCACATGTAGTGGGAGTATTGAGTAGGTTTATGTTAAAACTAGGGAAGGAGCATTAGATATCAGTGAAGCGGCTTTTCAGATATTTGTGTGGCAGATATTTGTGTGGCAAGTCTAGTGATTATGGTTTGTGCTACCAAGGAAGGCTAGGATTGGACAGAGTTTTGTACATTTGTGGTTTTTATTATGCAAACCGGGCTGGAGATATGGACCAAATAAGATCTACAAGTGGGTATGTGTTTAGCCTATTTGGAGGTGCAGTCAGTTGGATGAGTAAAAGACAGTTTGTAGTGGCTCTTTCAGCTACAGAGGTAGAATACATGGTAGCCACTCATGCAAGAAAGGAAGTAGTTTGGTTGTAGAGATTGTGTTCAAGTATGGGGTTGGTGCAGCGGGCTATAAGGATAGACTGTGATAGCCAAAGTGTAATTTTCTTGGCTAAGAACCCTGCTTATCATTCAAAGAAAATACACATTGATGTTCAATATCACTTTGTGAGAGATATGGTTGAGGATAAAATGGTGTTGTTGGTCAAGGTGGAAACTTTGAATAATGTTGCAAATGCATTGACAAAGTCTATGAGCACTCAAAAGTTCTCTTGGTGTAGAGAAACAATGGGTGTTACAGAGCTAGGCTAATGACTAAGCTCTACTATGGCCCCTTGTGGAAAGAAAACAACACGTAGGAGAATGTTGGGTATGTGTTATATTATTTCCACGATTAGTCACACATGTGGGGGGGCGATAGCCCCCCTGTATGTTGCATCGGGCGCAACAAAGGGGGTGGTATACCCCTGTTCGGGGTCCGGAACAGCACCCCTGAAAAAAAAAATGGACCCCATTTTTCAGTGGGCGGACCCACCCATGGTTTTGTGCATGGGTTTGCACATGGTTTTGGGGCATGATGGTTTTTTACCCCTGGTATTTTGTAGATCTGGCCAAGGGAACTACGGTTATGTTCTAATCCAGGGTTAATGGATTGGGGTTTATGTATGATTCAACATGTATATATATGTGTTGTAAGACTAAAAGGAATATAATTAAAATTCAAGGTGGCAGTCCCGATTTGGGATCTAGGGGAAAATCGCAGTGTATATCTGTTTTATGTTTTATGCTCTCGCTATTGTTTATTTTCTGTTTTTAAGATTTGTTTGCAGATAATTTCTGTACAGGGTTAAAACCCTACACTCATTAAAAAACATGTTGACAAAATAATAAGTCAATATTTGAATTACTACATTGTATTTAATATCTCCTTTATATTATATTCATATATATATATTTTATTCCAAATAATAAACTAATTTTGAATACCAAACAATGAATTTGGTTTAAGCACATGCTTGAATGTCTATTTGTTTAAAATCTTATTTTAGGTACTAACTATTACTTGGGTTTAAATACGAGGATGAATTCCATTTATTTGGCTTAACTTATTTTTATTGTTGCAAGGATAGAATGGAAATATTGGACTTGTATTTTGATACCTGCAAATGGACCTGGTTTCATGCAATGTATATTTGTTGAGAAAATAAAATTTTCAATCATAATATGGTACTCTTGAAAAAGATGGACGGGCTTAAGGCTGAGAAGGATTTTTTGAACATCTACCTTTAAAAGAATGATTTACAAAAGTGATAGGGAGATATGAAAATTGTGTAGAAATTTGCATTTAAGTTTCTATTTGATTGAACATCATAATTGTGTGGGATAAATATTCCCTGCATCGTAGTATATTTGTTAGACATTCTGGAGGTTTTTCTGACCTATTTCCGATCCAATTTGTCTGGCCTTTGGTAGGAATTTGTTGGAATCACAAGTTTAAGCTATGAAATATTGACAATCCAAGTGCCCCTATTTTTTTTCGATGTTTTGAATCCATATATTTTGTCGAAAACCTATTTTAAACAACAAAAATCAATATTTGACCAAAAAAAATAAAAAATATACATTATTCACATTTATAAATTTCCATCCAAATAATTCAAAACATATAATAGTTATATCATGCCTATTCACCACCAATATAATAAATTTATAAATATACATTATTCACATGTGTTTAAGGTGTATTTTAATTTTTCTATATTTTGGTTTGAGATTTTTTATTGGAAAATGGTAATACATTTTTCTCGTTAAATCATACTTTCTTTTTTCTAAATAATTTTTTTTAACTAGAATGGTGAAATTTATTAAATAAAATAGGAGAGTGGAAATAGAGCACCAACCTAGATGGGATTACAATCATTCCCACTGGTACTCAAAGTTGCTTATGGAAAATCAACACATACATCCTTCACAACTTTAAAACAACTATGTCAAAAGAAAATATTTAACATTAGAATCATTTTTCATATCAAAAAATTTGTAGAACCCAAATTTCAATTCACTAAAAATTTCCTTTTGATCAATGCTTTTATGAGGTTTTTGAGGTTGATACTCCATGAGTATCCATTTCGAGGCTCTCATTGTTTACATGGCTGAGTCAAAATTCTCCTACCTTAGTCTATGTCACCATATTTCTAATGTTTTTGGCTAAAGTTCAGAAAAGAGGGGCCCTAAACTATCCTTTAGACCCCCAATTAGTGGGGATCTTAATTGGAACCCCTTCACTATGAATCCTTTTAGCGGGGTTGATAATCCATAAATCATCCCTTGTTGAACCTTACAAGTGCCCAAACTTAGGGGGTGCCTGCAATAGAATCTTGGTCATAAACGCTTCCAAATTCACCACCTTTTCCTCATGACCTAGTTGGATTCCACATTAAGTAGAACCTCAACTTCTGCCACCCAATGAGCTTAATGTCAAATTTCATCCCCCATTTGCCTATACTCCCCTGTCTCGTGCTAACATATGTTCTATCATAGTATTGTTACATTGATATTAAGGTGTCATATTTTTTGAGGAGATAATTAGGTTAGCTCTTCAATCCAATGAGGATAGCATGAAGAGAAAGGGTATCTAGTTGGCCAACTAGTTACCAACTGAACCTTCAAGACAGTTTACATGATGTCAATTGTGCCTCCAAGAAGCTGCCACATTAGTTGTTGGGTAATGCATTGGTGAGTGTTTTATCTCATCAATATGACAAGGATGGTGCGAGATACATAGTTCCCCTATTGGAAAGGTAGCTACCACCTTGGCTTGCACATCTGATATCATGTTGAGATCACAAAGAACATGAGAAAACACACATTCTAAGAAGTGAAGACATCTTTTTTGTGCTTTATGGAGGTGATAATATAAATTCACATTTGAGAATGCCTCTCCCTTGTTTATTTTTTCAATCAAAAGCTTTGAGTAACCTATCACACCTATCTTTCCCCTAGTAATTCCTTTTAATATGTTCAAAACAATGCATAAACCTATGGACTCCACCTCATTATTAATTGGCGTGCTAATCCCATGGTAAATTTCAAAACCACTGATCCCCTTAGGTCGTAAATGGCTCCTCAACCCCCTACTTCCCCTGGATTTCCTTTAGTTTCCCTATCAAAGAATAACCAATATCTTCCTTATTTTCTAATCCATATTTGTAATTCCTTCTTGTCCCATATTAGAATTTAGATATTCAGAGGAGGATTGTTAGAGGATAGAGGAGGTCTAGTGAGGTGATAAAGAAGATTAAATGCCTCTCTCGACCTTCAAAGTTCTGCTCGTTATGGGTAATCGGGGCATTGACATACAAAATATCTTTAAGTAGCCCCAGATATTTCACCATTGTCGATGATGGAGGAGTTTTTCCATCATGAACTACTTTAGCGTTTCTTTCTAGTAACATTTTACATATTAGGTATTTCAATAATTCCTTTCAAACTATTCTTAGTACTGGTTTCTGTGTGAAATTTCTTTTTGTAATGTTTTTCTCTTTTGCCGAAATTTCCTTCGATGTCCTAAGGGATTGGCATAGGGTTTACTAGCCCTTTAAAAGTTATATTCCAGACCTTATTTGTTATGTAACATTTTAATAAAATATGTTCAATATTTTATTATTGGGTCTTTCACATTGTACATCCTTGAATTCCTCTCTTTTTTAAGGTTTTTATCTAGTTAGAATCTTTTGGTGACATACTAGCAATAGAATAAGTTGATTTTAGGGATTCATTCCTTTATATAAACCCCTTTCCAAATGGGAGACACCAGGGGTAAGGAAGGATTCCTTAAGAATTGATAACCTTATTTAGATGTGTAGAATCCTTGTGGTCCCCATCCACGATGATTTGGGGTTGTTTACTAATAAATGTCAGGGTTGTAGGAGCAAGTGAAACTCTACTCGTAGGGTGAATCTCCTCTATCCTTTCCAAATTTCTTTCCTAAAATTGTTCCATTCTCCCAAATCTTGAAGCTTCCAAATACCTACAACATATAAATGGCGATGTATTGGCTCAAGTTCCTGAAAGTATCTAAGGGGGGGGGGGGAACTTATGATTAGATCGGTCCATAGTCAAATTCTTTCCCCAATCTCAAGAATCTAGTATAAATATCCTTTAATGATTGGAAAGACTTTAGCACAATTATTCTAGATTTAAATTCCCTTTGTGGAAATCATTGGCTGATCTATACTGCGAAGTCTAGTCCTTTTCAAATATTTCTTGGTAACTACTGCCTTCCACCAACTTGATTTTCCTTACATTATTCTCTAGAATATCATTGCTCCTAGATACCTATTAGTAATCTTTAAATCATTAATATTGATCCCCTCATGTGGTATTGGTGCCTTTAATTCTTCCCATTTCAATAAATTTCACTTCTCCTAGTTATCCATGCATCCTTGCCAAAATAAATCCATGATTGTACTTTCCAATTGTTGGATGACACTTGCTAGAGACAAAAAAGTAGAACATTGATATATAGGAAATGATGTTAAGACAAACTGTATTAGTATTCTTTTCCTATCTAGATTTAGCCACATTGTAACCACAATATGAATTTGTTTCTCTATTTTTTTTCGTATTTTTCTCCGATCCTTTAGTTTTTATTGAGTAGTTGCTATGGGAATTCTAAGGTAAGTGAAAGAGGACTAAGAGAAACTTATCTTAAACCCCAAATTTTGTGTTATCCTGACTAGTTCTCTATATTGATGTTCCAACCAAATACTTGACTCTTCTCCTCACTAAAGTGGCTCTAGAAGAGAAACAAAAATTGTCAAGTAATCTCTTGAATATTTCAACAATAATCATGGAAGCACCCCCTAGAAGTAGGGTATAATCTGTGAATTGGGCATGATTTATTTGTTTCTTTCGTTGGACAATTTATATTAATGTAATGTTTGCATTTACTCTCTCTTAATCCAAATTTCAGCTTAGACATCCACAATAATAGCATAAAGCAGGGGGGAGAGGGGGTTTCCATATATTAATCCTCTTAAGATAGGGAAGAAGGCACCTGGCCTCCCATTCACTAGAGGGGAAATCCAAGAAATCCTTATTCAAGAATTGATTCAATCTATAAGGGTGACAAGAAACCAAAGAATGAAAGAATTTACAATAAAAAGGAATAACTTACCATGTCAAAAGAATTGCCCATGTCGATCTTTAGTATCATCCACTTTCCTTTCCTTTCCTTGCTAGAATTAATTTCTTCTTGTACCAAAATAATATTGTATAGGATTTCTCTTCCTTGATTGAATCCTCCTTGGTTTTCCAAGATGAAATTGTCCAATAAAATTTTGAGTCTTTTAGCAATAATTTTTTTCATTATTTTGTATGATGTGTTTTAGAGAGAGACATCCCTGAATTTGGAGAAAGAGGATGGGTTGTGAGCCTCGGGGATCAGGTCCAATGAGGATTTCATGGCTCCTCCCACTCTCCTATTTCCTAATTAGCCATTGAGAATTCTCCACAAGTCAGATTTGATTTTTTTCCATCGGGACTTGTATAAATTGATGGTAAAATCATTCAGTCCCAGTTCCTTATCAGGCTTTAGACCATTGATGGCTCCCAAAATTTCTTTTTCTTTAATTTTGGGTATCAGTCTCTTATTCTCTTATTTTTAGATTAATCTTGGGATATTTTATAGCAATTCCTGGGTTGCCTCTTCTGCCTCATTTTCCACTTCGTCATATAGTTCACTGAAGTTATTGGTGGCTTCTTGTTGTAGGGTTTCCTATACTTCCTTTGTTTGCTGTGAATCTTATCCTTTAATTTCTATGATTTTGTTGATCATCTCTCTTTATTTTTCGTCCTTGTGGAAATATGATGATATTTTGATCTCCAGTTGTAAGCCATAATCTTATAGGTTTGAGTCTCCATTATTCTTCCTCTTCTTTGCAAACATTATATAGGTTTTCCAAAATTATTGCTTCTTAGTATAACATTTATCTGGCTACTATTTGGTTTTCCATAACCGCCTGCATTTCATCCATTTTCATAATGACTTCCTCTTTCAATATGATGGGGTAATTGTAGATTTGTTTCCACAATATTTTAGTGTTACTTTGGTGCTCCTTATATATTTTTCCCAGACATAGGAAGAGGATCCCTACACGAGCTTCTTCCATGCCTATGCTACTATATCTTGGAATTTTTCTTCCCTTATCCATAAGGGGTTGAAGTGAAATGGAATAGGACCTCTCCTATTAGTAAGATATATTGCCAATGAGATTAGCCTATTCAAGGTTGAGAGGGGTAAAATCTTGGAAATGACAATCAAGGGGGCCAAGGTAATCAAGCTTTGAACTAGGTATTGATCTAATCCTGTTGCAATATGATTTGATCCTATTTTCTTATTTGTCAATGTATATGTTCCTTTATTTGGTTTTATGCCTAGAGAATCCCATATGGCCATCATTCCTTCCACATAGAATCAAAGAGGGTCTTTCCCTACTTCTTTTCCCTTATTTTCTTTCTGGTTTAATATAATAGTCAAATCTTCTCCTACTATATTACTTGGTAAATAAAAATTCTAAGAATTTAAGGAATCCTAACACTCCTTTTTTTCTCTTAAATTTGCAGGAACATACATATTTACAACTCAGCTAAGAAAATTTTGTAGGTTTAACCTTGTACAAAAATGATCTACAAATGAACTCTTAAAACATAAATTAAACAATAGTGAGACCATAAAACATAAAAAAGATATACATCGAGATTTTCCCCTGGATCCCAAAACCGAGACTACCAACTTGATTTTTTGTTATGTTCCTTTCAATGTTACAATACATATATATACATGTCGAAAAACTCATAAAAACTAATCCATTAACCCTGTATTTGAACATAATCGTAGTGTCCTTGATCCTATCTACAAAATACTATGGAAAAAAAGCCATCATGCCCAAAACCATGTGATAAACCCATGCACAAAACCATAGGCAAGTCTGCCTACCTAACATAGGGTCTAAAAAAATTGTCCGAGGGCGTTGCCCCGGACCCCATGCATGGGGGATACCTCCCCCCTGTTGCGTAGGGTGCAAGAAATGGGGGTGCAGCTTCGTCCCCCCCCCCCCCGCTTCGCACGTGAGGCTAGTCTTCCTAGCCTTTTAAGATGTCAAAATTATAGTGAGCTCGGGAGGCTTCTCTCTAAGATTTTTGAGCATAGGAATAAAACCTTAAATCAAACTAAATAACTCTTTTATTTAGGTCTAATAGAACAAATATTTGTCTCAATGGACATTAACCACCATCATCATCATCATCATAAAACACACCCACCAAATTCAAATCCCTAACTTTCATTATTTATACAATCTATTGTTGCCTTACCTCTATCTAGATTTGTTCTACCTGCAATGTGTCCCAAAGTGTGAGGATACATTCAAAGGCTCATCTAACATTTTTTTCTTCTCCTTCACTTAGTTTCTATTTCATTTCTCGTAAAGCTAAAGTTTTGTCACACCCTAACTTGGTTTCTTTAATTAACATAACATATGGTTTTTCTACTTTAGCATATCTATGAGGGATAATTTTTTCATATTTTTCCCTAACCCTCTCTTGTTTCAAGATGCGAACTTCATTTTATTTAGGTGTTATTAGACCTTGTGCATGCGAGATACCTCCCCCCTCCAAACCCCCCGACAAGGGGGGATGCGACCCCTATGTGACTCCGTTGTTGCGTCCGTCGCAACTGATCGGGGGGGGGGGGGGCCCCCCCCCCCCCCCACTTCTCTTGTGAGGGTAGTCATGGAAAGAATATAACACACACCCAACACATTAAAATCCCTAATTTTCATTATTGCTACAATCTAGTGTTTCCTTACCTCTATCTATATTTTTTCTACTTACAATGGATCCCAAAGTGTGAGGATACCTTTAGAGGCTCCTCTAACATTTTTTTTTACTCCACTTAATTTCTAGTTCCTTTTTCCCAAAGCTAAATCTGTGTCGCACCCTAACTTGGTTTCTTTAATTAACATAACATATGGATTTTCTATCTTTAGCATATCTCTTAGGGATAATTTTTTCATATTTTTCCCTAACCATCTATTGTTTCAAGATACCAGCTTCATTTTATTTAGGTATTATATTTGATCAACTCCTTCATCATGTCATATTATCCTGATTTGCCTGAGATTTTTTCCATGCTCTTCTTTCCCTTGTCTAGGAAATTTTCAATCGTGGTTTGTGTTCACCTTTATTTTTTCTGTTAAGATTCCAGTTCTCTTAGTTCATTTTTCATCTTTCTTCCCCTCCTTTGTGATTTATACTGGTCAAGGCCTTCCATCTCCTGGAAACCAAAAAATTATGAGTTTTAGGTTCATTTTTGTTTCTTTGGTGTCCCTTCTTGTTACGAGGGCGAGGGAAATTCCACAACCACCATGGAATTCTACTATTCCTATGGCTTTTCCTTTTATGTCTGTGTTGTAGGATTTCATCTAATTTCTCTAAAACTACTAGATTTTGGAGTGCCTTGTACCTCTTTTCTTTTGATGATTCAAACGGTTTTTCATTTTCATTGCACCATCTTATCTTGAAATTTCCTTTTTTTTTCACTTTTTTCCAATTTTCTTACACTTTTTGCATCGTTGGTTCTAATTGGCATGCCTTCAGTGCCTCACAAAGTGTCTGTACTTATGTAAGTACCTTCACTTGAAAGGTAACTAGTCGTAATCCAGAGCTTGTAAATGGGTCCATCCATCTAGGGTTAACTTAATTTCTTCTTGGAGCCCTTTCTATAAATCCACTTCAACACAAATTTTGGCACACAAAAATTTACTCTTTGGATCGACCATGTCTCCTAGGGAATTTCCAATTGTAGTGAAAGAATCCTTATTCCAAAGATACATTAGGAGGTGTGGAAGTTTACCTGCACTAGGGGTGTTTAGTTTAGGGTTAAAATATAGAATTTATTTTTTGAGGTAGATTCATCTTGACCCGATGAAGGATTGTTCATAAAAATCAAATCTTTGTCTTCTTTAGATTCAAAATAATTGTAAAAAAAACCTTATTACAGAGAAAGCTATCTATTCTACACTTGCATAATGGAGTCCAGTTTTGTTGTACCTAGGCTTTGATCATTTTTTGTGGAGGCCATAGTCCTATCAATTGCCTAAACCTTGGTCCAAGCGATCTAGGGCTTTTATGGTTGACGTGGTTGGAGGGATATTAACCCTCGGGAAATCTTCCAACTTTTTAATGAATTTATCTAATACAATATTGGATGTTTTTGATAATCATCTTCCTAAACTCCTTGATCACTACATCTGCCTCCTTTGAGTTACTTCTTCCTTCCCTAGAGGATAACGAATAACAAGTTGTTAAAAAATGAAATCGAACTCTTTCGCCTTGCCACAGATTCAGAAAACCTAGCATCATCCCAAAAGCTCCCTCAAATCATTTAAAATTTTTTTTTTTGAATGTATAAATAGATCTAATTACTTGAAAATTTTTATACCACTTAGAATTAAGAGACAAAATTCTAATTCTAATATTCTAGTTTTTAAATAAGTTATGATTTATTAGGCTAATAATAATAATTTATTAAAGAATTAAAAATCTTATTAGATATCTAAGATTTAAGATGCTTTGGATATTAAAATGTACCATTTTCTTAGAATTAGGGAAAATTTTGTAAAAGGACCCATCTATGGTTTAGATAGCAATTTAAAAATGTAACATTTTAACTTTATTAAGATTTATCTAATCTTTTAATTGTAGTTTTGTAGTAGATGAGTCACTTATTTAATTATGATTAGTATAACCATATAAATTAAATAGTTGGTAATTGTTGATAAGCATTAATCTATAAAAAATATCAAAACACTTTCTTTTTTATATTACTAAAATTTAAAAATTCATAAAAACTAACTAATTTAGAATTTGGTTTTAGATTATTATTATTAGGATTAAGTGTAAAAAAATTAATATATAATTTAAACATGGATTTATTTGAAATTCTTAATTGCAGAAATTTATTCTCACTTTTCCATTGAGATTCTTAATTTGTAAATAGGCTTTGTTACAATACCATTGCCTATGAATACCACTAGCCAAAAAAACAATAATTCACTCAATAAGACATTTTTTTAATTAATCAATTTAATTAAAAGAGTAAAAAGGATATAACTTCTTTTGAGATAAATCTCTTTTGATTTTTCAATACTACTCAAAATATTCTAAAATACTGGACTAAGATTAAATCTCTACCATCCATAGAAGAATTATTCATAATTAAATTAAAATTCTAAAAATCTTATTCCAAAATTTAAAAATAAATAAAAGATTTTTTAAAATGAATAAATGAATCTAGTTTCAAAGATTTTCTACTTTCAAATTTATATCTATATGATTATTCAAAATTACAATTACACCTTTTTATAAAAAAATTGTAACATACACCGTTAACTTCACATGGAAATGTAAGGAGATAAAAAAATTTATACATGTTACTCATGGGTAACTAACCATTCACCATTAAATATTTCTTACTCATCATTACATAGAATGTTTTCCATTTCAAAGTGTAACTTTAGATTAAGAATAGTAAGCTCCTTAACCATTAACAACCTCCATTACAGTACATTAACATAATACTGTATGATGTAACCTTCCATTCATTTCATTACTCATATAGTCATCACATAATCACCATTATGAACATCATAACAAGAAAGGAATCAACATCATCAACTTGACACAATAATCAATCACATCATTGAACACCAATATACCCTGGAAACCCCATAGGGTGAAAACCAGCAAACATTTAATTTTATTATTAAACGCTCGTGAGGGTGATCAACCCTCACTCAATGGCTTGTAAGGGAGACCATCCCTTAACCATCTTTTACAAATCTTACAAGGAAATATACAAATATCTATCTTAAAGCCATTACAATAAATATGATACCATTTACCCTCTGGTCTTCATATCTTCATATTTCGATGGCATGGATGTACCTACAATGGTCCATCGTACACTGGAGGTAGTTCGTACTCATCTACATGAACCATAATCATTTACCTGCCACCAGGTTAAGCATATTATTTCCTTTATACATATCACCTTCATACCCTGCTAATGTCACCTTCAACATACATTGATGTCAAGATTCATAAAGTATAATAAATCATTTCACATATCTATACTATAGTAGTTTCTCCATCTACTCATGTATATTCATGACATGCAAGTAAAGTACCTTTACATTCTTCCTTTAACAACACATACCTCACATGTGCTGGTTATAAGTCATCACATTAACTAATGCTTCCATCGCATAAGCACTGCAAGACAATAGCTACATCTCCCCAACATATATTTAAAATAAACTGATACTTAGTTATGTTATTCGTGCATGCAATTTAATCAAAATAGCTAACCCTTGAGAAATCTAACATATCAAATGTTTCTCCCGTGCATGCAAAGGAATATAGATTCCAAAAGAGTCTCCAACTAAGCGTGTGGCTTCCTTCACGAGTCTTTCCAAAATAAATCTCAATGCTAGTGAACATGTAAACATATGTTTTCTTTTTGTAAAACTATGCAATTAAGAATATAAATACACGTCTCATTTTCAAGATTATACTAACAATCATATTCAATGTAGTTTTAATACTACAAGCTACCTTTCTACATACAAATATTTATATTCTTTCCAATGGAAATTATTACTTATGTTGCATGCCTATGCATGATCTTCTTCCAAAATGAATTAACATCATAATCATGCTAAAAGGTAATCACTCAGTTTATTCATTTAAATAAATATAACTGAGTAGTTCCTTTATCCGTGGATTTATTAAATAACTATTCTTTACTAACAACATGGTAATCTATTCATGGAATTATAAATTAACTAATATTCATAAACACCATGGTAATCTACCCATGGTTTTATGAAATAATTAATCTCTATCAACACCATGGTAAAATACCCATGGATTTATTAATTCATTAATCTCTACCACTATCATGGTAAATTATTCATGGTTTAATGAAACTAGACATGGATTTATTAATTCATTACTATTTTCTACATGGTTAATGAATATAAATCTAGGAAAAACTTCTCTTTTCTTCTTCATCGCACATGAAGGTATTTCAAGAGTTACCCTCTTTAATCTATTCAAGAAAATACTTTGGATTTGTTCTCATTTCCTAAATTAAATGAGTACAAAATCCTTTTTAAAATAAAGATCATGCATTTTCTATTTTCTTGCTTATACCATATTATGTAAATATTTATATTAAAGAGCTACCTTCTTTGAAGCTATTCAACAAAATCCCTTTTAAAATAAGTACCATAACTAACTCTTATTTTGGGCATAAGAGCTAGATAGACATTTTTAAAATAATAACAAAGTTAATATGTAACCCTTGTAAACCCTTGCAAAGGAATTAACACAATGGACTTATCTTCTACTCTCAAGATAATATATTCTTTCAAAAATAGTCAACAGTGAATTTGTTTCAATCATATCCCAATAAAATAATGAATTACCATTTTCTTGGTATGTGTAACTTATCCCAATAGATATGAGAAAGATCATTCGTATTCTTTCTATTTTCTAATACTATTTTTGCAGAAAAACTATATGATATATAATCTTTATTTAAATCTTTGCAACTCACAAAGAAAAAGATTATATAATAAATAAATTTAGCCAAAATTACTTATCTTGGGAGTCGACTCTGATCGAATCGACTCTTATCAAATAAAAGCAATGGCAATGGTATCTTACTTACTATTTATAGGTAGGTAGGCATAGATTATAATTCATTTCTTTTCTGACTCCAACTCCCACACAAACTCGAGCTTGCTAACCGCCCACACCGAGATCGAATTAAACATCGCCAGGGCAAGGGGTCACCCGATGGAAACTCTCCCAGAGCTTTTCTCCTTCATCACCAAATCGTTCATCTGTGTGTAGGGTTCTGCAACTCCATGCTTGATTTCCGTAGCCATGGCTTCCCAACTAATCGATGATCATGATTGCCAGACGCTTCATGAAAACACTGTAATAAGAAGAAAAGCAATGAGCCTTTCTGTAACCGAAGTTGTGATTTCCCTCTTCTCCATTTAAAGAATTACTCTGAAGCTGGCCGCGAAATCTCGTGCACTTGCTCGTAACAACACAATTGTTGATAAATTCACAATTACTCCTGCAGTTGAAGCTTCTCGAGCTATTAGAATCTGGTATGTCCTTAAGGAGTAGCTCTGAATTCAGGTCTCCAGTTCGAATCTTGTCAACAGACAATTCATGAGCTTCTCTTTCCATGCCAATTATTGGCATAACCAGGCAATCTCCTAGGAAAACCGTGTGCAGTAGTTTTGTTTTTAACCATAGAAATCGACGGACGCTTATTAAGCCATCCAGCAAATACTATAACTATTATCAAGAATTCGTTTCACCTAAAACTAATTCTTGATTTTCTTTATTAAACAGTTAAAGTCAAAATAAATTTACCATAATAATTTACGTAGATTGAGTGGATCGGTTACAAAATTAATATATGAAAGGAAGAAGCCAAATCTAGAAAATCTAGACGTCGTCTCTTTTGTCATGTATATTGTTTTTGAAAAGTGAGCTATTCTGTAGGCGATATTGTAGTTAGAGTTGGATCCAGACTCTGCTTTTAGTTATTGCAGCATAGAATAGTGTAGCAGTTTATTTGTGTGGTGAGTATATTCTTACGTCAGTGATGATGAAAAACTAGGTTACGAATAATAGTAGGTCATGAATGATTAAAAATTTTAGGTTAGGGACGATGCTAAATTATGATTTGGAAGGTAAATTTTTTGTAGTCTTGTTATAGTTGATTAATATTAGATTAATGTTAGGCAAATTTATGTGTGAGTTAAAAATATGGTGTACTGTATAGTAACTTGTTTATTTTTGAATAGAAAATATAAAGGCTTTACCAATTTGACAAAAAAAGACATAGTGTATCATAAGTTTGCGAATGATCTATTTGGATAATTATTTCATTCAAATTTTTAAATACCTTTTATTTATTTAAAAAGAAAAATCAATTTTCTTTCCTGTATTGAAATCTAAAAAGACCTTTTTAATTTGATTACCTATGCCATAAATTAGTGTTTTATATAGCCTATTACCAACCCATAGACTTAGCATGTTACATGACTCTCGCCCTTGAGTTTGAGGATTCAATGTTGAAGCTTAGGTTTAAGTGTGCATTATACAGAATTTCGACTATGTGGGTGGAGAAGAATATGGGCAAGTGAATCTATACTTAGAGTCTTAGTATTATGAAATATTTTATTTTTATTTTGGATTATTATTTTGAAATTTTAGTATTGTAAATTATATTGGATTTAAATTTGATACAACAAAAATAATTTTTATTTTATTTTATTTAAAATTACTTCTATTTAAAATAAAATAATCACAATTTAAAAAAATAATTAATAATATAGATTTTAAAATGATTAATATAAATAAATATCAATCATAATTTACCCGGCCTCCAAATATCTCCCCCTTATAATGCGACTTTTCATAATGTTATATTTGATTTTAATACGAAGCAACGAGCTTTGGAAATCTAAAAAAGATGATTGAGTTGAAGGTGAAAATATCAGAAAAAATTATTGAAATGTCAAAAAAGATAGGTTGAATTGATAGTGGAAATGTAAAAAAAAAAGAAAAAGTTTAGTTGGGTTGATCTAAGTCTGTTCCCATACTTATGTATACTTTTGTCATATTAAAGTTATTTGAATGACAAGTTTGTATTAGATCAAGTTAAAGTTCTTCGTCGTGCGAAAAGGTGCGAAAAGGTAAAGGATATTTTATTTCTTAATTTATTAAATTAATTAATTTAGATTATAATTATATTTAATTAATATATAATTAAAAAATATATAATATGAAATATAACAGAATTTATAAGATTATTTTAAATTTTAATAAAAATTATTTTGTTATTTTAGTAAGTTTGTTACAAAGATGTTAAGATTTAGAAGTCTATGGGGAATTAAGGAGAAAATTGAAAACAAAATAAAGATATATTAATTATAAAAAAAATCATAATACAATGAAGTATTAAAATATTATAAAGAATTGAATTATAATTTTAATTTTAATTATAATTATGGTAAAGAATATTACATTTTTTTAATTGGTGCAAAGTCTTGTATAAAATAATGATGCTGCGTATCTTGGATTGAGGATGGCAACGTGATTACGTATGGGGCTTTTTATAAATACTGCACCCTCTCTTGGTGATGGAATTTATTGTAATTCAATATTTGCCTTTTTGACGTTTTCTTGTTGCTGGAATTTATTGTAATTCAATATTTTTCCTTTTGACGCTTTCGTTCCCATCCGGCTATAAATGTGACGGTCATGGAATTTATTGCAATTCAAAATTTGCATTTTGACGTTTTCGTTCCCAATGGGGTATAAATGTGTCGGTCACTTCATGACGGGTTTCACGAAGTTTCTTTTAAAAACGTATAAATTTTGTAAGCTTTCTGCTAAAACTAAATATCATGTTACCATTTAACTGCATTTAATTGCATTCTGCGCGGACGAATGCAATGTCCAGCTGTTCAGAAAAGCGAGGTTTCAACCACAAGATGGTACTCTTGAAAAGAAGGGATGGCTTGAAGGATCGGATTGTTTGAACATTAAACATTAAAAGAATTGAATTAAAAAGGGGATAGGGAGACGGGCCGAATGGTGGTAGAAATTGCATTTAAGTTTTGGTTCGATGTGAACATTATAACCTTTTTTACCATAATGAATGAAGGGGAGTTGTTTATCTATGTAATAGAATAGTTTGGATAGCATTTTATGCAGCGGTAATTTTTTTTTCAAAATTTAGGTAGTTGGAGTGTTTGAATTGCATTTTTAATGGTGGAAATAGATTCAGCATCATCAAAAACTAGTTAGGACACCCAAAATACTTAAGTTTAACGACTGTAACTCAGATTTTCAAAAATCTTTGCAGAAATTTTTCTAATCTTACCAAAATTTCTGAATTATTCTGTAGATTTTTTAGACTACAACCAATAAAAATGTGGGAGCTATATTCACAACCAATTTAATCTGACAAGCATACATTTCATTGTGGGAACTATATTCACAACCAATTTAATTTGAAAAACATGCATTATTCACATTTATTTAAGATGTAGTTCATTTTTTTGGTTTGGTTTTTTAATTATAATGGGGTAATAAAAAAATGTGACAAAATTATAATTTTTTTTTTTTAAAATATATAATTTTTTTTCTATAACATTAAGATTAATTTTTTCTTTTTAAATTTCAGCTTTAAAATTTATGTATTCTAACTTTAAATTATAAGTTGGAGTTGTCTAATATGCACAATTTAAGTTGGAGTTGTTTAATATGCACAATCCATAGGTTTTAAAGTTTTTTAAGCTATTGTAGTAAAAGAAAATACTAAAATGACAAAGTTATTCAAAATTGTATTATTAAATTGTAACCAAAAAAATTCAAAATATAAAATAGTAAAAAAATATTATTGTCAAATAAGATTATGACTCAAAATATATATTAGTAAAAATATATTAATACCAATTGAGGCTTTTTTTCACCTAAAAAATGGCATATGCACAAGCTCTCATGAGTATATGCCAAATGCTAATTGAGACCATGAGACTTGTGTTGACCAAACCTCCTTACCTAACTATTGGACCACATCCTAATTCCAATTGACATTATTTTAGAGTTGGGTAGAATCATTGAGACCATGAAACTTGTGGGCACCAAATCTCACCAATTAAGATTATTTAGGAGTTGGGTAGAACCATTGAGACCATAAGACTTGTGGGGACTAAACCTCTCTGCTTAACAGTTGGACCACACCCTAATACCAATTGAGATTATTATAGACTTAGGTAGACTTATTATAGACTTAGGTAGACTTATTATAGACTTTTTCATTAAATGTCATATTATAAATTGCTTCATATAATTTTAATCAACTATAATAAAAACTAACCAAGCTAATTTAAAATAAAATTGTTTCTTTTTGGATCTTATGAGAGTTTATACTATCATTTTCTTTTAACTAATATAATCAATATTTTTTTTAAAGGTACAATTAGTAATTATGTTAAGTTTTTGGACTTTTAATCTACATATCCATATTGCTCCACATATAAGGTTAGTTTAGGTTCCCACATAGCACACAAAGTTAGTAGAGATTTGAATCAACATTTCAATTGATCTATGCCCTAAAAGTTTAAATTTAAAAAACTGATACATAGATAAGCTTTGATTCCAAAGGCTAAAAAACTACTCATTTTCCACCATTAAATTCTACCCCTTAGAATATTTACATATATAAAATATATTGAAATTTGTGTAAGAAATTCATTTTTCTTTTATTTTTATTTTATTTTTTTTTAATTAATTAATTTTTTTTATATTTTTTTATTTTTTTTCAAAGTATTAAAATAAAAAATAAAATTATTTTAACATTATTTGTATTAGTAATCATTAATATTGAATTAAAACCTTAATAATAAAACCTTATTGAAATCAAACATAATGAAATATAGTTTGATTTGATAAAATTTATTTTATTTTATTGATTTAGTCAAACTAGCCGTTATGTTACTAACGGCTAGTTGGAGCTTTCCTCTCTATTTAATTTGGTTTTATTGAAATTATAAATTATAAGTTTTTTTATTAATTAAATTTATCTTAATTTAAATTTATAAAACAAAAATATTAAATTTTAAAAATAATAAAAATAAATTCTTTTTAACTTAAATAAATGTAAATATTTATTATAAATTAAATAAAAGTTAAAAATTATTTATATTATTAAATTTTAACTAATTCTATAATTAAGAAAAAATATATTAAAACTTATTAAAAATTTAATAAATTTTATTTAGGAACTTGATAATTTAAAATAATTATAAAAATAAAGTTAATGAACATAAGAAATTTATTTAGGAATTTGAAATTTAAAATAATTATAAAAATAACCTTAATAAAAAATCACAATAAAATCATATTAATAGTTTTTTTTTTTTTTCTTCTAAGAAAGAGAAAGAAATTCTAAATAAGTTCTAAGCAACATATAAAATTATATCAACCTTAACATTTTATTTTCAAAACCCAATTGAACGTCTCACTTTAATTTTAAATATTGATTTAATAAAAATTATGATTTGATTAAAAGATCGGAAGCTTTTGTAACGTCTAACTGCAAATCCCCTTTTGGCCCATTGCTCCAACTGGATCATTGAGGTTGTGACAACTTGATTACATGATTAACATGTTGAAGAATTTGGTTTCTTTTGGCACCTAGTCTGCGCAAGAAAATGTAATATAGTTCCTGCATCCCAAGATGAGAAAATGTGTCAAGATGATTGACAAAGTAAATGGAATTTTCACTACATATTTATATTATAGATCAGTCTTTAGATTTCTACAAGATTTATTACAATCTTGAAATCACACGATGAAACAACTGATTTCTGGGAACTTTACTAACTTTAACGCTTTGGAGTCAGAAAAGAAAAATGCAACAAAAACATATTCATGCTTTCCACAGATTTTCATTCTTGGTTTTCTCCCTACACTCATATTTTCCATGGAAGCAATGCTTGAAAAGACTTACGGAGACGCTCATACCTGGAGTCATCGCTGTCGCCGCGATGAATTAATCACCGACCAAATCTTATCTCTTGGAAGCTCCAAACGCTTACGACCACAAGTGTAGAGAAGAAAAGTTTGTATAAATGGCGAGGGGAAAATTTTGCCGTATGTGGTAAAATTTTTGAAAGAGGAACGCCTTTTAGAAGAACCCACTACGCCCAAATTGCAGGAGCCAGTAAGGCCTTGATATCTTCTTCAGGTTTTTGAAAAAGTTGGCTTCTATTCTTAAAAAAAAGAGCCCTTCTGACTGTTCAGCGACTGGTTGCTTCCTCTGTCTGCAATCTTTCATTCAACAATGAAACTAATAAGACATTGGGTGACACACAGTGTATTCCCTCTCTGGGGAAGATGTTGGAAGCCAAGCCAAACACATCTCAGGGGATGGCTGCTCAAGCACTTTCTGCATTGCTCGTTGTGCAGATTAACAGAAAGGAATTCATCTTGGTTTTGGTGGGAAAAATAGATAGGGACGTGGGAATCATCCCTCTAAGACAGGAGTTTAAATTTCAAACCCTGCTTTCCGTGCCATTCAAATTTAAATTTCAAAGCCCGCCGTTTTTTTTCAATTTGAATCTTATGGATGTGTGGATTCCACCAATACATAGCATAGATAGCATGAGAAGTTAACGAAGGGATACAGACGAAGAGGATGGACGTCAACGGAGAAACAGAGGCCAGCGGAAACAGGCCGCGTACAATCCAGTTCTGTCACCCACCAACTCGCCGCCGCCGCCGCCGCCCAGAGGTTTGACAAAAGTGGGGTCATGTCGTGATCCCGAGGCACTCAGCGACGTGAAAATGACTTTGAATTCGGGCAGCGAAGTTTTCCGACGGACAAGGTTTCTAGGCCAAAACGCGGCCCCGGTAGACTACTCCCTTGTAGAATGGTTTGGTACCAGGCATCTAAAAACAACTAAGAAAACCTATAGAATAGTTAAAGAAGGCTGTGACATATAAACCTGCAAACGGAGTAATAGTATGGCGGCACCAGTACGGTTTGATGCGCACGCATTCTGCATCATATTTATGCATTGCGCGAGATCAACCTTTTCAGCTGTTTTTTCTTCTGCTGGATCGAAGGATACGCTTTCTGATAGTCGAGAATGGCCTTCAACAAATGCCTCAACGAGAACTCTGGCCACATAACGGGTGTCACACAGAGGAGTGTAAAAGAAGACTGCCATAACAGAAAGTTACTGAGCCTTATCTCCCCAGATGTTCGGATCAATACCTCCAGGCTCCGACTCTTCACAGTTTGCGGTGAAGAGATGACGCTCAATCTCCTCTGCTGTAACTGATGATTGAAGACCATCGATTTCTTCGGATACTGCACCATCATCGTCGTTTTGGCCATCAAAACCATTAATGTTACCCAATTCGTATTTTCCATGAACTTGAATCCTCCTGCGCACAGCTTCATTGCAGGCGTTTTCTACTGCTTTGACGATTTCGTGAGTGGAAGTGTAAGGAGCGCAAATATTAAGAACGACTTTCTCATTGCCTTGACTCATTGCCATCACTGTTTCCGCCGTTCTCCTGACGCGCTCGGGGAGAAGCCTCAGCTCTCCCAGTATCTGCACGCGAATTTCGTATTGTGTGACCATGCTTTCCTTCTCTATCAGCGCTTCCAGCTTCCCCTGCATCAGATTCATCAGCGTCGCCACCTCTTCTTTCGAGCGCTTGAAATTCTCGATGCTGAAGGCGTAGACGCTGACGCATTTGACGCGTAAATCATAACAATCCCTCAAGATGTGTATGAGGGCCTCGTATCCGAATTGATGGCCGCTCATCTTCTCCATCTGACGACGGGCTGCGAATCTTCGATTGCCATCCATGATGATCGCAACGTGATTGGGAATGGGGCCGGCCCTTATCACCCACATAAACCATCGCCTTAACAGTTCACAGATCGCATTTGCACTGGAGGCGATGGCCCTTACAACGATGGATCGCAGGGCGGCCACTTCCATCTTCAAACTCGAGACACTGCAATCGTTTTTATTTTGGCTTTTTATAGTTAGTAGACCCTTTCCAGGATCCATAATTTATTGTAATTCAATAATTGCCTTTTGACGTTTTCCTTCCCACGTTTTCTCCTTTTTATTAAAATTACCCTACCGTTCAATGTTTATTTATAGTCTTCATTTAAAAACGTTGCTAACATTTGATTTCTATTTTTATTTATTATTTAAATTTTATTACTGCAAAACACAAAACAAACTTTTTTTATTATTATAAATTAATGGTTAAAAATGTATATTCTAATTTAAGTCAAACGGGTAAAAATAATAAAACAAATATTATGAAATATAATATATTTGGGTTATGCAATGAACAATGAAGCAGAATTAACTTCCCTCCAACATGGATTAATCATAGCCAAGCACGAACAGTTCCACCGGCTTATTGTTGAAGGGGACTCTGCTATGGTTATTGGAGCTTTGACTAAACTTCAAGAAGGTACACACTCGGATAAAATTAGCAAAATTTGACGCACTGCAACTTTACTACAAGAAATTCAGACTTTGGTCCCTCAATTACATTACATCATTCCATCTCACACGCAACGAGATTGCAATGAAGCAGCCGACTATTTGGCAAATTGGGGTTGTAAAAATAGTGACCGACATCTAGATATCACCCCCTCTGCTAGGGCTTGGAATATTGAATTTTACTCTCTGCAAATTATAGTAGACAGAGATCTTCGAGCCAGAGATATCTGAGACAACCCCCGATCGGGGTGCGGGTCAGGCCCTTCGGCGTCAGAAGCCTTTACTGCCTGAGCTGGCTGTCAGTTTCTAATTATGACCATGATCTCCGTATGAGGACACGATCGATTGTAATCATACCTTCACATGCCGATGAGACGACTCTTCATAGCAGGTTGCATGTTGGTTTTATGTGCATTTGTATTGTTTTCTGGTTGAGTTTCGTGGTTTGGCACAGCGTAGGAGGGTATTCTGGGGGTGTTTTCCGTCGGTTCCAACGATTGCTTACAGGTTTTTGGTATGTACTGCCTCACTTTTATACTATTAACTCTGTTCATTCTCTGCAATATGACATGGATTTCTCAAAGGTGACGGGTTTCTTGATCGTTTTGCCTTCATGTCGTTTACATGATGATGAGGAGGTCGAACCCTGTTTCCGAAGTCCGGTTTTCAATGATTGTTGTATGATATGGTTTTTGAAGGATTTTGATGTGGGTTTCTTTCGCCGCTTTTTCTTCTGTCTTTGCAAGTCTTTTCCTAGCTGTTATGCAAGGCTGGGTTGCGACACGACAAGGGTTTTTCATTTTGTATGCCGGCTCTGTGGGGTTCTTTGCATCTTCTCCGCCTTTTCCCAGAAGAGGCTCATCCTTGGTCAATATGATTCAGTTCTGCGTGCAGTTATTTATGTTCGGCCCTGGAACTATTTCCCTATCCTTCAATTGCGTCGGCTTGTTGCATTTTATGAATATGCACCTCTTCCATACTCCTCTCATGCATCTTTCCGATTCTCTGCCTTACTGTTCCGCTCTGTTGCTTATTTGTCTCTCACAGGGTTCTCGGGAGCCAGCGTGACAAAATCAACCTCGCCAGCTCGCAAATCAAGAGCCAAGGGTAAGGCAACGAAAATCTCTTCGTGTTCTTGCAAGCGAGGGCGTAAAACAAATGAGCAGGTTGTTGACAGTCTGGTTAATTCGTATACTGCCATGACCCCTATGCCTATTCGCAAGAGCATACAGGACTGGGAGAAGCGTAGTTCGGAAGAAGATGTTGATCCACAGCAGCAACGAGCAACAATGGACTTCCTCCTTGACCCTGGTAGTACTAGGGGCAGGGTATCTCTTTTCCAACAAACTGTTAAGATGTATTGGTGATTTAAATGTGTTCTTGCCAAAGCCCTCATGAGTATGAAGGAACAAAACGCTCATTCTTCTCTGTTATTTGAGCTTAACCATATCAAACAGGACATGACTGCCATAACTAAGATTCAACAGAAGCAGAATGACCGCATTGGACGCATTGAAGAGCAGCTGCGAGATATGCAGTGGGTGGAGCTGCTTGGGTCATCTGCTGAAGATCCAACCCCTGTGCACTCTTCTGATGGCTAGGCCTCTTTGGTTCTTTTTGTTCATATATGTTTTTTGTTCAGCGATATTATAGTTGTTGTTGTATATGTAAGTATTATGGACATAGTCGCGTAGTTCTTGTTGCTACAGCTAGACTGAAACAATATCGTTTTCTGTTGGCCTTTAACTTTTTAAGATGGCCAACAAACCTGGTTTCCCTTTGGGCAGGTTGAAGCACATTTTCTTGATGTATTTATTTAACAACTTGCTCTAAATAATAGAAAAGACAGATCCTACGGAATTCGAAAAAAAAAAATTTAATCAGAACTATTTTGTTATTGGATTAAGTTTGCTATAAAGATATTAAGATTTAGAAGTCAATGGTAATTAAAGAGAACATTGATAACAAAATAAAGATATATTAACTGTGACATTCATTTATTTTTTAATTCTAATACAATGAAGTATTAAAATATATAAGAAAAATAAAATATTATAAAAAGTTGAATTTTAATTTTAATTAGTGTAAAGGATATTACAATTTTTTAATTAGTGTAAAGTATAAAATAATGATGCCGCGTATCTTCGATTGCCATCTATGATGATCGGGATGTGATTAGGAATGGGGCCGCCGCTTATCACCCACATAACTGTTTGTAGATCGCGTTTGCACTTAGAGGCAACGCCCCTTGCAGCGACAGGGCGGCTATTTCCATCTTGAAACTCTTAACACTGCAATTATTTCCGTTTTCCCTTTTTATAAATACTGCACCTTCTCGGGCAGATAGAATTTTTTGTAATTCAGTATTCGTCTTTTGATGTCTTGGGTATAAATGAGCCGGTCACTTCATCACGGGTTTCACGAAGTTTCTTTTAAATAAGCTTTCTCCAATTATCATTCTTTAAATATCATGTTACAATTTATACGCATTATATATATATATATATATATATATGAATTGTTTTTTTAAGTATAAGTTTGAGTGACTTTAAAATCTAAAACTTTAAGTTGATGCTGAAGTCTATAGGGCTGTGACACAACGGCTATGTTTGGAGATTTGGTTTCCAGATGTTGGGCAAGATTATGTTTTTTTGAAAAATTTATTCAGTTAAAACAAAACTTTGATGTAAATCTTAAAAATCTCTAAATTCTATTTCTACTGTTTATAAGTAAGTTTTAATTTTCAATTCAAAATATACATATTGATTTTAATTGACCTGGAATCAGGCCCAATTGGACTATGCTGTAGTCAAGTTGATACAACAAAAGGCCAATTTAGTTGCACATGGTTAAATTGTGTGGATAATATCACAATACAGGTGTCACTGGGCAGAGTTATCTGCCTTGGCAAAGTGTTTAGATATGTTGTATTTAAATGTTTAAATAATGTCACTAAACAATTTAAATTTTAAGTATTGATTTAATGGATAATAAAAAATTTAGTGAAATTAAGTTTTTTTTGTTATTTAAAATATTTTGTTTATATAAATGGTGTTTAAAAAAAATTTTAAACTGAATTTTTTAATTTTTTTTATTAAATTTTAAACAAAATTAATAAAAATATTTAAAAAAAAAAAAAAAAATTATTAAAAATATCTTTCAAGATATCAAAATCAAATTGATGACTCAACGAATCCCAATTAAATCTTATACAAAATTAAAAAGAAAATATAAAAGGAAAACAACCTAAACTATATAAAATTGAAACAACGGCCTTCGTCACCGTAGCATTTTTTTGAAAAGTGCGCTATTAAGTCCTCAATAATGTCGTCAGAGTTGCATCTAGATTATGTTTTTAGTTATTGCAATAATGTCGTCAGAGTTGCATCTAGATTATGCTTTTAGTTATTGCACCAACATTTTTTTTTGTGTGGCAGGGATGTTCGAAAAATTAGGTTAGGGATTATAGTAGGTCAGGAATAGTTGAAACATTAAGTTAGGGATGAAATTATGTAGTTTTGTCAAAAATTAGGTCAAGATTAATGAAAATCATGATTATTATGATATTTTAAGAAAGATAGCGTTATAAGTTTATATATAATTTATTTGGAAAAAAATGCAAATAACTTAATTTATATCATTGAAGATAAAGAGTAAAAAAACTTTAAGACTGAAGGTGAAGGTAGAGAGCAGAAAAAATAAGATATATTTAACTTGCATATCTATATTATTAAATTGTTGATATAAGTAGATAGACAACTTTTTTCACCTTTTATATCAACGGACTTATGAAAATAAGGCTGAAAGACATATATCAATCTCATTTGTGCTAATATTAATCTTAATGATAGTATAATAACATTATTATATTAAGAATGGATGAATTATTACAAATAATAACATTATTATGTATAATTATTACATTATATTATTAATTACATTGAAGGTATTCTTTTTATGGAGTTGGCAGGGAACACATTGTTCATCCCAACGAATCTGAGAGGTATATTTTCATCCTCCATCTCAAAATAAACAACTAACACGTGGAACTTTCCCTCTCCTCCAAGAACAACGACGTGGTTAGCCAAAACCAACAATTTAATGGCATGTGAAGTGCGCGAATGACGACGCGATTGGCCAACACTGACAGTTTAATGGCATGTGAAAAGGAAGTTCTGTACTGCCCCCAAACTTGGTCGATACTGAGTTCTAGTTGTCGTCTGATTTTCTCAGTGACGAAGCCACGCTTCTCCCGAAGAATTTCATATTTGACCATTGTCGTATTCCCTCCAAATGGGGTTTGGGGTTTGTTGATTTTCGGGTCGACTCCCATGGAGAATCACCCCTAATGGGGCTATGTGAAACAGATGCAGAAGACGACTATATTTCCTGATTGGCCAAACGAGTTGCTTATGTTGCCCGCTTCCATATTATGTTGATTCTTTAGTACAGGAGCCACGACTTGTCTGGTGGTCTGCCATTTTTTACGACAGTTTTGTACAGCCTTAGATAGATGTCGTGCTCATGCACAAGGGAGGGGCAACTTCCCTTTTTCTTCAAAGCTTTTTTGTTTATTTTTTGAGAGGTTTCCAGAGATGAGGCCTGCTTTTGTTCGGCAACCTCGCAGGCCGATGTTGGAGGCCTGGATTCACATGTGGGGGCAAATGATGCCCAAGAGGGGAGAGACTATGTTTCCAGCCAGGATATCGCATGATGCACTGGACTTACTAGCCAGTGTTGAGTTGCATCCCTTCATTATGGTACCCTGTCCTTATGCTGGATTGGATTGACGAGTGTGTGCCAACATCCTCTTCACAGATGATGGGCCACTAGATGATAGAGGTAACATTACTATTTTATTTATATTTATTCTAACATGTTCTTTAACTTGTTTTTATTAAATTGTGTAATGTAATTATCTAATTATTATTATGTACTTGTATATATTTTGCAGACATTGGCTCTTTTAATGGCGAGGAGATGCCAAAACCACCACATGATCCAAGTGTGGATCCTGATGACAATCAAGACATGGCAGATGGCGAGGATCATGATCAGGAGGAGATACATGCTCCTCATGCTGGTGCACCAGTACTGCTTTTTTCTAGGCTCGGTCGACCTGATACTCGATACAAGATGGAGTTGGGCAACCAACTTAGTGCATTAATTGTTGAGGCGAGCATAAGGCCCACTCATTACAGAGACATACTGGCCGATGATAGGCTAATACGGATGTGGAGAGGCATGTCGTGTGACATGTACCGCCTAATGCAACATGTCGTAGGAGCTACGAAAACTGTTACTCGATTGAGGAGGACTGTTGCACGTTATAGGCGTGGTCGAGCCACAACACATGATGGACAGTTCGCGAGCAACGACTCATCTCATGATCGTTTACCTCGCGCCACGCCTGATGTGCATGAGGCTCCACTAGCATCTAGCAGTCATCATGGAGATGAGGCTGGACCATCGGCCACGTCCAGTCATCAGAAGCCCACAACATCCATCAGTATTAGTCATGCTCATGAGCAGGCTGGACCATCGAGCGTCGAGGCTGCACCATTAACTGAGCATGCCTCCACTAGTACTGTTATTGTTGTTGCACGCTACCACCGATCTATGACATTTATATTACGCTTGTATATTTAACATTATTCGCTTATATATATATATATATATATATGGTCCATGCATTTTACGTTCATGTTGCAGTTGTACTTAATTTACATGTTGGTGATCATCATCATGTGTATATTGTTAGGTCATGTTAGATATGTTCATTTAATGTTTAGCTTGCAGATAGATGTGTATGTCATAGCATGAGTTATTTGACATGACATGTATATTTGATGTTTGTATTGTGATGATGTTAATATATAATGTTAATTTGATGTTTGAATGTGTTTTTTAGTCGAATATGATGTTTGTACGATGGTTATCATGATTGTGATGTTTATTAATTAATTTAATATTTATTTATTTTTTGTGAATTCGGTGGGACCTTGCCATTTCTATTTATATTTAAAGACAGGTTACAAAAAATATAAAGTCATTCTTTGGCCTCAACCTGCCCGAGGGAAACCAGGTTTGTTGGCCATCTAAAAACATGATTTGCATCCCAATACTGAAATTGTCTCTTACGTCTATAATTTTCTTGCACTACCTGTTCCACTACTTTAATATGTACAAACATAACAGTCTTTAAAAGTTCAAAACTAACAAAAAACCATCAAATCTAACAAGACAATCTTCTAGCCCTCAGATGAAAAGACTGGGGCAGGGTCTTTGACATTAGACCCTGGCATTTCTGCTTGATTGAGTTGCTGAAGAATCTTCTGGAGGATTTTCTCCATGCACCCCACTTTGTCATCTAGTCTGCTAACTCTATCTGCAGTCTGGTATTGTGTGATCTTTATATGCTGCTGGTTGTCCTGAATCTCCAAGAGTTGAGCCTGGGTACGAAGGTCTGGCTGCATTGCTTCAGTATTTGCTTGAACTGGATGATTACTCTGTATTGCTTTTGCTATCAAACATTTTACAATCCAATAAGTATGGAATGTCTGATTAAACAATGTAAGCCTGCCTCGTGTATGACCTGGATCAGTAATGAAATCGAGGATCTCTGCCTCTGTCTCATTATCTTCTGGTTCCTGCTGAATTTTTTTTTCCCATCCACGAATATCATTTCTAACTACAGAGGGATTGCCAATGACATAATTGACTACCAGCGTTTCCAGATGTTCCAAATACGTTTTACGACCCCTTTTCTTAGGAGCTGGTTCAGATTGAGCAGGCTACTTTCCTTTGTCATTGACTGCCCTGTTATGTCGCTTCCCCATTGCTGGGTGGGGTTTTTGAACAAACACTGGCATATAGAAGTGAACAGAGTAAGAAAGAGTATTAAAACAAAGCATGCACCTTACGGTGCCCTTGAGAGTATGATTGTCTGATCTGCGTAAACGCCTCTTTCTCTTATCATTATTATACCACTGAAACAGGGGTTGAGGTCGAGATTCGGCCAACTTTTTATTCTTACGCTTTCTGTGATAACTGGGAGAGTTACTATCGCGGAATTTGGTTTGGCTCTGCACATTTACCAGAGGATAAAACAAGTTTTGTCTGCCCGACACATTAGACAAGCGCAAGCACTGCTCAGGAAGACTACCTTCTAACCATAACCTCCCTATCTTCCCCTTCGTATTATAAACATTAACACCCTTGCAATTTGGCTTTGCTAAGCCCAAACAAAGAAATAACATTGCATGACAGGGTTTCCCTACAGGTAAATAGATGAGGCAAAGACTCGGGCTGAGGAATTCTATCCTACTGTTAATGGTATGAATCCTCATATTACCATAGATACTACCAGAATTAGAAACAGGGGGATTGCTGTTGGGGAAATGACTCCCTATAATAACCTGGTTGTCGCGCCGATAACACATATAATTGGGGGTTTTACTCCCATGCACTCAAACAGAGCTTGTATCGAGTGCAGAGGAGATACAAGGGTCTCGGAAACAAGGAGGGACCGGATTCAATTCTGGTTCCAGGCACTTGACAAACGGCATAAAATCTAAACTACCATCATAACTATAGACCAAATCTTCTGCATATAACATCATTAGAGCTGAGATAATCGTAAAAACATACCCGGACAGAGTCAAGCTATTTTTTGGGTGAAGAGCTTTAGTTCGCCTTCGCTGCCACCTCCAGTCTCTCGCATGCAATGGATTACGCTTGCAAGATTGAAGGGGCGGGGTTAAATGACTTACCAAATTCACAACTGCTTTTCCGCTGGCCTGCCAAACACCCTGTAGAAATTAGCTGAATAAATCACTTATTCAATGGAGATTAACCCGATTACACATCAATTTCGAATTGCATGCATAACACATAATCTCATCTACAATTAATTGTCACATGCGGAAATAATAGAAGCAATCTCACATCAAATCAATCACACATTAACTCAATATGTATGGGGAAAGCCTATAGCTGAAAACCCCTCAGCTATTGTGTATATTATAATGGAGAAATCATGTAATCCAAGACTCAGTACACCACTCCTCACAAGTACTTGCGTACTTTCTCATAAAGCGCACACACGAATCCCGCCTTGAACAAGTCACCGGGTTCGGGAAACTCACCGCTGATTGCCTTGCTCTCATTGCGCAATCATGGCTCTGACATGGGGAGATCCAAGGTTCGACCCTCGTCGGATCGGCGTACCTTGCGGGACACCCTCCAAGTGGCCGGCAAACTTATGCAAAATCGATCTCCAACTGATAGCTGTACTCACCCTTTCATCTACCTCTTTCACTGGTCTCCACTGAACTGATCATGCACTGTAGTGAACTGATGTGTTCTTGAGTTGACCAATGAGTTACTAATTAATGAATTAAATAATATTTAATTCACTCCACTCATAACTAATTGATTAGCTAGTTAAACTAATCTCAACTAGTTCAACTAAGATAATCAGAACACAACTCCACTATCTGTCTCATTAACTCCTCCAAAACTTCTGCCACTGAAGTCCAACCGAAGTCAACCATGCAAGATGCCATCAAACCCTAGGAACCACGTGATTCCTCTGTCAGTTGCATGAGCCACCTCCATGACTCGAACTGAAGTGCTCCAAGAGATTAAACTGCTGTTTATAGTCAAAATATTATTAAGGGTAAATAATATTTGACTTCCATATTTTTAGGAGAGGCAGTCTAAAAATAGCCTGGGACCTAAAAATATGAGTCTCATCTATTTTTACCAACATGTCGCATACTTCAAGAATCTCCAACTGGAATCCCCGAATCATGCTCTGTATGTCTAAAAATAGACATAGTCTAAAAATAGACTTTGCGCCAGAATTTGCCTGTGGGCCCACTTAGTGAAGGCGACTTCATTTCACTAAGCTCCATCATCTTGCTGCATTCTCAACACACCCTGTCCATCATGCACCATCATTCCTTTGCTGGTGCTCACACACTTCACTCTGCTGGTCTGACAGATCATATTTAGTGGTCTTAATTATCTTTTATGGGAGCGCTTGCCAAGTTGCCGCCTCCCGAATTCATGATGGCATGTGTACACCCCGATCGGGGGGATTAATTAATTTAATATTAAATGACCATGATATTTATTAAATATTATGTCTTGATTGTAATTTAAATTTAAATTTTAATTGTATATAAAATTGTAAAATTGTATTTATATCTGTAATTGTAATTTTAACTATAATTGTATGTAAAATATTTAATGTAAAATTTTAATTGTAATTGTAATATTTAATTTATTGTGAAATGATTGTAATTGTATATATGACAAATTGTAAGGTTGTAATTCTAATTCTAATTGTATGTAAAATTCTAAAATTGTAATTGTATTTGTAAATGTAATTTTAATTGTAATTTTATGTAAAATATTTGTAAAATTGTAATTGTCATTGTAAATGTAATTCTAATTCTAATGCTAATTGTATATTGTAAAATATTTGTAAAATTTTAGTTGTATTACTGTGAAATGATTGTAATTTTAAAATTTTAATTTTAAATGTAATTGTATGTAAAATTAAAATTGTAATTGTAATTGTAATTGTAAATGTAATTCTAGTTCTAATGCTAATTGTATATTGTAAAATATTTGTAAAATTTTAATTGTATTACTGTGAAATGATTGTAATTGTAAATGTAATTGTATGTAAAATTAAAACTGTAATTGTAATTGTAATTGTAATTGTAATCGTGATTGTATGTGAAATTATAAAATTGTAATTGTAATTGTAATTGCAATTCTAACTGTAAATGTATGTAAAATATTTAATGTAAAATTTTAATTGTAATTGTAATATTTAATTTATTGTGAAATGATTGTAATTGTAATTTTAATTGTAATTGTATGTAAAATATTTGTAAAATTGTAATTGTAATTGTAAATGTAATGTATGTAAAATATTTAATGTAAAATTTTAATTGTAATTGTAATATTTAATTTATTGTGAAATGATTGTAATTGTAATTTTAATTGTAATTGTATGTAAAATATTTGTAAAATTGTAATTGTAATTGTAAATGTAATTCTAATTCTAATTGTATGTAAAATATTTGTAAAATTTTAATTGTATTACTGTCAAATGATTGTAATTGTAAATGTAATTGTATGTAAAATTAAAATTAAAATTCTAATTCTAATCGTAATTGTATGTGAAATTGTAAAATTGTAATTGTATTTGTAATTCTAATTGTAATTGTATGTAAAATATTTGTAAAATTTTAATCATATTAACTTGAAAATTTTAATTGTATTAATGTGAAATGATTTTATTAAAATATTTAAATTTGTAATTTGTAAATAATTGTAAAATAATAAATCTATAATAATATGAATTTTTGTAACATAATAAAGTTTAGAAAATAATGCAAATAAATTCATGTACTTTAGAATTATCATTATTTTATTATGATCTTACATTAAAAAAAAAAGAATTTTATACAATGCGGTGCGCTTATCATCATAACACGCACTGGTGCGTCTTATTACTCGAATGCACCAGTGATTCAGAACTCTTCCGCACCGGTGCGTCATAAAACACCGCGCCAAAACAAAAACCTCGATCTTACAAACCGCCCTGGTGCACCTATAAAACAACGCGCAATGGAACAAGGTTATTCTATAAAGTGCAGTATTGGAGCAGCGAAGGGTTTGAATCGCGGGCAAGAATTTTTCTGAGGAGATGAGGGTTTGAAAAGATGAGAGTTTGAATTTCGGCTAAGAATTTTATAGCAGAGAAAATGAGTGATTCAAACAGAAAGGCAGAAAAAGATGCTTATAGGGATACAAACGGCTACAAAGCTCGATAGAGTACAAAAGGAGTACAGGTTGAGATTGACAGAGAGCATTCGATTGAGGTCGGTGATAGGGTTAAGAGGTTCTATGATGGAGAAATGGAGAGCAGATTTGATGGCAAAGAAAGATCAATCGAGGTAGTTGATAAAGCCAAGAGGCACCATGAAGGGAAGGATTCTAATTCCCTTAAGGACACCAGAGAAAGATCAATTGACGTTGTTGATGGGGCTGGAGGTCCCATGAAGGGAAAGATTCTCTAGAACGCATTTAAAATCAGCTTGGAGTATTGTCCGATCTTTGGTTGGCCTACATAAACTTTTATCGGCAAAAATGACGTCGCATAAAATCACATCTTCGATTTTCAATTAAACCTGAATGGCATCTCTAACTTGTCTGAGCTGTGGTCCTGTGGATGAAACTAGTAAAATGTCAGCTTGTATTATAAATGGAAATCTGGTGACCATTTTTGTGGGAAGAAAATCATAGATACCTGCAGCTACCATATTTCCACCTGCAAATCGGTTTCCCATTGGAAGAAATAATGTAATAGCCTATTTTGCAATGTCTTTCTTGTACTCAACTCTATAGTCATTTTCTATGGGAAACATTGCCTCCACATGTAATAACTGCATCGTCTAGTCAAAAATTGGTCTTCTTTTGCTAACAAATGTAGAATGAAGGACTCATTGTCATTGCTCCCAGAACATTACCCTTCTGCAGATTATATGTACTAATTGCTAGCAGGCCATCCATCTATCTGTAGATTATATTCTAAAACATATTGGTTGCAAATAGTTAAGTGCCAATTATAATAGGTTCACATGCCACAAATTTTCCACTTGGGCCCTGTAATACTGCATCTTCACACGCCCCACATTGCATTCTCTCAACATAATCAATGGGGACCTCCTGCAATAAACAAAATGCATTAGAAGAATAGTTATTTCTGTCAAGAATTTATCTAATTCCAATTCTCAATTTTAATTCTAATTCTAATTCTCAAGAATAAACAAAATTATAATTCTCAATTTCTATGGTTGGAGTTCACTAAATTTTGGTGTACACACCTAAAAGTAATTTCAATGCCTTAACCGCAAATCGGTGCTACTATACATATAACCGTACTGGTGCTACAAAAAGACGCACCGGTTATGAATAAGCACAAATAAAAAAAGCACAAATCTATTTTCTTTAAGTGAAAAAAATGCGGCAAATTGAAAAATGGGTGGAAAAATATTTTCAAAAATCTAATTTATAAAATAATTCTTTAAATACTAAACACTTTTCATTATTTCACTATTTTTGTTAAACTTTTCAGCCATATATTTGCAGGAGACATACCTGGAGCAAGAGAGCATGAGGGCACTGTCGAGCAGCGAAATACGTTTGAACAGAAGTATTAAGACAATCAGAAATCAAACCTCTAGTGATTCAAACTCTGTATCATAGAACTTCAAACCATCTCGTGATTAAATTTGATTATTTTTTTAATTTTTCTGCAGGTTTTTACTTTTTCTACAGTTTCATCCATTTTTACCCTAAACCCTTCATTTTTTTGTTTTTTCCCTTTCTTTTCCCTGTTTCTGTTATTTCAAAATTAGGGCTTTTCATTTTAGATTGACATCCAACCCACGGGATGACTTTCATAGTTGGATCCCAATCCGTTCAGCCATTGCATGAATTTTTGGAAAAAATGGATTTGTTTTTTTATCGGTGTGCCCTATGTAACCTAGTCCATCAGTGCACTTTATTATAAAGCGCACCACAAAAGTACTATGTAATAACAAATTTGAAAACAATTTTTTTAAATCAATGCACCATATCTGAAATAGGGCACTGGTGCTCCATGTTACGAGGATAGCATTGTACGGTCTATTACACTGTTTGTGCAGTGCATTTATAATACCCCATGCACCGTACGGTCTATTGTACTGTTTTGCGGTGCGTTGTTAATACCCCCATGCACCAGTGGCAATGCGTACATCATGAAAGGCGCACCGGTGTCTTGAGATTTATTTTTTACCTGAAAAGTTGAGAATTTAATTATAAATATATTAATGAATGATATGGTACAGGTTTTAGATTGATAAAGAAATAACTGATAAGAGATCAAGTAACAAAAATATTGATAACACATCAAGAAAAGAAGAAAAGGCAAGTTCTTTGTAAATTCTTTATAAAAAATATTATTTTTGAACTATATGTAAGTTTAACTAATATGTATTTTTTACAGTGTATCATGCAAAGCCACAAAATGACGAAGCTCGATAAGATTATTTCTGATCTAGGACTAGAATAACGTAAAAGCTTGATGGAAAAATTGCAAAAGGATGAATCATGTGAATGAAAAAATACTATCGATCCAATATTAGTTTCTTTTTTTAATTATCATTAATAATATACTTAAAATTTTTAGATAACATGTGTCAAACAGTAATCACATCTGTTTAATGTTCTATAGGGACCAATAACTCAAAAAAGGAATTTGTTGTTCTAAGAAAAGAAAAAAATAGAACATGCAAATGAAAATTAATTGCTCCTTAGCTCATTTGGAGTGGTGCTGGAAGTTAACAAAAGGGGGAAAAACCTTTACAAAAATTTGAGGGATCTAGTGGAATGAATGTATAGACGTTATTTCCACTTACAATACAAAAATCAATCCAATTATTCCAAGAACCAAATTTTATCTAAACTATAGGAAGAGTTTCCAGAGAATTGGTCAATGAGACATGTCAGACTTTTAATAGAAAAAACGTACAAAAAAAAAAAAAAGGAATGAAAAAGTAATATTCCTTTAAATGTTTGTCTATAATTATTTATAATATCACTTTTGTTATATTTACTTTTCAAATATCAATATAAAAATTAAATATTTTATTTTCATGTTACAATTTCAGGAAGAATATGAAAATCTCAAAAGATTAAAGAGCTGATATCAGAAATATGCCAGTAGGAATTTCTAAAAAAATGTACAAGGAGATGGTCAAAGAAATGGACAAAATTGCATCGTAGGAGGAGCCATCTCAACAACAACATGCTTCAAATGTAATATGTAATCATTGAATTTCTCGATCATTAGGTACAATAAATAAACAATTTGGCATTAAATATTAATTCTTAAGAATTTTCTTGCAGAAAAGAAAATAAAATGGAACCCATTCAGCACATAAAACATGATGAAAAGGAAGAAAAGGGTTGATATCTAAGTTTGTGAGTAATTGTTACTTCCTTATAACACCTTAACAAGATTTCACTTTTGTAATTTTTAAGTTGTTTTACAAAAATCATCATTGAATGTCTTCAAACAGGTGCTAACATACAAAGAAGAATCATCAAACGAATTGATTGAAATTTGGTTAACTATGGGTTGTGAGTATATGTTGACATATCAGAAATTAATTGTGGAATTTGTAAGCATCTATCGATCTTGTTTTACTTAGCTCCGTCTATAATCAATAGAATAAAAAAATCTTTTATATTAAATATTTGATTTGTTATGGGGTGTAAAACTTGTAGGAAACAAAGTATGGAACTGTGCCAATAGATGAAATTTTGAAAGATGGCATGGTACATGGTTTTGAAAGAATGTGTATAGTTTATGACTCAATTGTTGCTATAGTACGTCATTTTTATTTTCAATTTACATTGATGTATATTATTTAATATTGCAATTTTCATTATTCTCACCAATTTATATACACTCATTTTAGTTTATTTTAATGTTTGCAGATGGAAGGTGAAGAAGAAGAAAATAATCAACACTATGAACAAAAAATTCCTGAAAATCACCCAAGTCATGGAAGTAACTCTAGTAGTGACAACTGTTCAAGCTAAGAATGATGATCACTATGCTTGGATATCAAAGCAAGGCGTTGTATTTTTTGAAATATGTCCATGAAATCAGACATTTTTTTTAATGTAATGGACATAGTGTGCCAATTGAAGGACAAAGGGATACAAATAACTGTCCCATTTTGTATGATAAAGACTTTCTTATTCATATATATTATATATCATAAAATATGTTTTAATTTATTCTATTGCGTTCTCCATTGTCGCTATTGAAATCTCCATTGTCGTTCCCAAATGCACTAATAAAAATTTAATTCATATGAATATTGTTATAAGATATCTATGTGTCGACTTTTGATGAATAATGAATTTTAAAAAACCACAATAATTATGATATGATATAACAAATTAATCCAAACATCACATTCAAATGCATTAATAAGAATTTAATTAATATGAATATTGTTATAAGATGTGTCGACTTTTGATGAATGATGAATTTAAAATAATCACAATAATTGCACTGTCACAGGTTGATGTTTCTAAAAAATACAAAATGAAAACTGGTGCGTGTCAGTAACTGTACACTGGTGTGTTTGTATTAAGAAGCGCGTCGGTGCGTTTCTACGACCTATGAGCATCGAAAAAGCACCAAAACCAATTAAAAATATCGGTGTGTTTGTGTGGTACGAACAGGGATGGAATTTGACGGGCATTTTGCCCGTCATTAACCATTTTACATGTATTCGCAGGTTAAAATATATCGCTGCCCGTTTTCTCAGACGTGTGAGGAATGAGAGAAAACTTCATTTTGACGTTTGAAAAAAATTTGAAAACGTTCTTATATGTTTATTTTATATTTATTAAAATTTTTATTTTTTATTTATTACAATTTTCATTTACCAATTGTATTTTTAAATATTACTATATTTTTATATATCTATTTTCTATTATTACTATATTCTTATATATCTATTTTCTATTCGATGTGTCTTAAATGTTAATACAACACATTCAAACATTAATAGAAAATATACAAAGCTTAACTTGCTTTGTGCTGCCAAATTCTAATTACAGAAAAACCACTTCATTCTCAAAAAAGAATAAAGCGCTGGCTAGCCTTCAAAAGATTTAGTTTCAAAAATTTCAATAGTGAGTTTCTACACCCATCATATTGAATTTCAATAGTGAGTTGCTGCAGGCATACTCAAGCAGCAAGGATGAATTGGTGCTGAAATTTCAGTGGTTTGTTGCTGCACGTAAGGTGTGAATCGGTGCCGAAATTTCATGGTGAGTTGCTGCACGCAGGGTGAATCGGTGCCAGTGGCCACAATTTCTATGAGGTTGGAGCTTGCGGCCTGTCGCATGGTAAGTCCAAAGTCCAACACACACGCAAGTTGCGCTCTCAATGCCCAGTAATTTAATTTTCATTGTTCAGTGATAAGGAATCAACATCAGAAATTAGACGGGACATTTTTTACCAAATCCATTGCCATTTTTCACTTAATCTAGAATTGAGTTTTGAATTTTAGATAAAATATTCATATTATGTCTTTCAATTATGCAAAGAACTTTCAAAAATAATTTTAGATAATTGATTCAATAAGATTTACTAATAATTTAAATTTATTTAATGTCATTAATTTATTTAATTGAAATTACAAACAATCAAATCTAAAGCTTGTTCAATTGGATTTACAAATAGTTTAAATTTAACTAAATTTACAAATAGTTTAAATTTATTTTTAGAGATAAAAATTTATTTAATTCAGCTAATTTATTTCACTGGAATGAAGGAGGTAGGGTGCTCTTTCCGTCCCAGTCTTCTTTTTGAAAGTAGCAATGTTCTTTTTTTGAAAGCAGCAAATTAAAAATGGGTAGATGTGCTGACAGAAAATATTTTATGAGCACCACCTAAACTATGAAAGTTCTGCACTTATTTTTTCCCAAACTAATAGATTGGGTATATATAAACATGCTGTTTTTTTCTCTTAACAATATAACAGATTGGATATATATGGATTTTTATTTTTTATTTTTTATTTTCTTAACGATGTAATAGATATTTAAAAACTCTATAGCTTCTAAATGAAGAAAAAAAAAAACTATGCACATCACATTACTTCTAGTTCTATTTTTTTTCAATTAAACATCAAGTTTTTATAGAGTTGAAGGTGAAATCAATAATTACTTGTTAAGCAATAACATTAAATTTAATATCAGTAGCTAGTTTTTTTAAGTGATTTACATTTATTTTCTTTTCATTTCATTTAATTTTATGTTAAAGGAAGAGATAGGAGAAGACTAGATTTACAGGGTTATAAATAGTTGTAGTTGTTTTCTTACATAGTTTTCCTTTTCCCAATGAATGAAAGTGTGCAAAGAGTTAATTTTAATTTTGGATTGTGGTTGGTATTTGAAAACAGAAAACGGTCATGTTGTTTTAAACTTGGTGGATGCTCAATTTTTGTCTTTCTTTGTGTGATTTTCTCTAGACGAAACTAGATTCTAACCATATGACTATGGGTGACACAGAAGTACAGACTCCCGCAAATTGGATTCAGGGTTTTCTGGCCACATAAACGAGGACGACAATTGAAAACTAAAGCTAAATCACCAATATTTCTTTCTCACAAAAACTACCAGTGGGTGGTCTCTAATTTTTACTTTTAATTTTAATTATCTAGATGAAATATGGTGAATTTAATGGTTTCTTTTTTAACTTGGTGGATCAATTTTTTCTTTATTTTAAAAACCAAACACGAGTAAATTGGTGAAGGGTTAATTTATTATGAGAACATCAACAATGAAGGGCAAAATTTTAAAGATAACGTTTCTTGAAGGGGAGCATAATGACCCAAAACGTCAAAAAAAAATTCTGTAACGGGTAAGGAGAAATCCAAATTCCAACCCTAGGTACGAAGCACCGGTGCGTTTATGTGTCTATACACACTGACGTCGTTGTACGATCTATGGGCACCACACAAATACTGATACCAATTATAGATCTCAGTTCATTTTTGTGATACTACACATCGGGATGTTTATGTGTCTATAAGCACCGATGCATTTGTACAAACTATGGGCACCGCACGAATACTGATACCAATTATAAATCTCAGTGTCTTTATGTGATAATGTGCAATGGTGCATTTCTATACATCTACACACCAGTGTGTTGATACGACCTATGGGAATCGCACAAATCCCAAGTCCAATTAGAACGGCCCCATGTGTTGTATCACCAACACTATGCCCGATGCGGTTTTATACCAACGGCCCGGTGCATTTTCCTTCGACCGCCTCGGGGCGCCTTCTATATGTACGCACCGGTGCGTTAAAGCCAGGGTAGCACACAGATGAAAAAAACATTCGTAATAACCTTCGACTGCCCATTTTTTTTTAGTTGTGTTGAATTTCCGTTAAAAGCTCCACCAAAACCTCCGTAACCATAAACGGATGTTGTAGAAAATGTTTTTTTTGACAATTTTGGCCAATTTTATAACACTAAAAACGTCCTTTATAACCTCCGGTAGAGGGTCTTTTCCTTGCAGTAAAATTTATATGTAGTTAGAACGAGTACTGGAGAAGGCCTAAAATGGAAGGAACTATCCGGACTTTCCTTTTAGTGTTCATTCCATAAGAATGTTGATGACTAGACTTCCTTTCTAGTCTTTGTTCTCGAATAACACTTCATGCCTTCATCTTGATTTTATTAACAACCAAAATGATCAACTCTTATATAATGAATGTATGCACAATTGACTTTACAAAGGCTAATTTTAAATGATATAAGTTAGGTTTGAAAAACTTGAACAGTTTAGAGTAAGTTGAAGAGAGTGCTTGCAACCCCTCTAAGTGATGTTTATTTTTGAAGATAATGAATCTATAAGGATATTTTCAATTTCTATATGCATATAGAGTATTTTTAGTGTATTAGATGACCTTATACATCCTCAAATATGTTTTAAGAAACATCAATTACCATAAAATATATTTTAAAAAAAACAATCTTTAGAATTTCAGACCTTTACACTCCCCTGCTATTTTCTTAGCAATGTGATCGGATTCTTGAAATCTGTAAACAAATATTTGAAATCAACAATGAAAGGCATCTATTTATGTAATTGATCGAGGCCTTGTACTTGTGAGTGAGTAAAGAAGAAACTCAACAACATAATTGTATATTAAATCCTACTGATAATTCATGAATCTGAAATCTAAAAGTTTCAAACAAGGAGAGAAATCAAATGAGGGGATTTTAATCAATTAAACCACTTGAATAAACCCAACATGTCTTCAATTAATTAGATTTCTTACAAACATAGTTTTAACCATGAGATGGGATTCAGTCCTACGATGAATGAGACAATCCTAATCTCCATTGTTATCCTTGAAATGTCTATTGTATTCTTCAATTCATATTTGGCATGTTTTACAACGAAGAAGAGTGGCTCAGACCATTCCTTGTAGTATTGAATTCCATCTCATGATTCAGATCATGTTTGTAACAACTTTGATTAATTGAAGACATGTTGGGTTTATTGAAGTGGTTTAAATGATTAAAATTCCCTCATTTGATTGCTCTCCTTGACTGAAACTTTCAGAATTAAGATTTATAAATCAACAAGATTCAATTGACATTTCCCTTGTTGAGTTTCATCTCTTCTTCCTTCTTTTCTCACTCACAAGTACAGGCCCCAGTCAATTACATAAATAGATATCTTTAATTTTTTATTTCAAATATTTATTGTAGATATCAAGAATCTGGTCACATTGGCAAGAAAATAGTAGGGGAATGCAAAGGTTTGAAATTCTAAGGATTTTTTTGTTTTGTTTTAAATATATTTGATGGTAATTGATGTTTCTTAAAACATATTTGATGGTAAATAAAAATATATGGGAACCTTATGAGTCTCTCTTTTTGTGTCTAGATAATATTTCTAAATCTGATATTTTCTCGATGTATTTTTGCACCTTTAGGGGCAATTGTTAGTAATATATCTATTTTATCAATATAATTATTAATAGTATTTTAATTATAAATATCGTATTTTTAATAATATTATTAACATTAATATTAATAATATTTATTAATACTATAATTAACAAATATATAAAATTAATGTTAAAATAATAATTTAATATAAATTAATTTTTTTATTTAAAATATTAAACTTTTATTGTAAGACTATTCATATGACAATAACAAAAGCTGGATGATTTTGGACAAATGTAGGTAAGGCTTTTGAGTTGTATGAAATAATAACAAATTGATGACCATATTGCAATGTGATCTACACTTTGTAATTGTAACAAGTCTATATGTTATGTTTTGATTTGATTGGTCCTAGAGAAGGTCTAAATATATTCTTGGTATCTCCATGAGTTGGTGTTGTATGTACCCATCTCTATGTAATGAAGATGTAATGTCACTATAAGGCCAAGAGAAACATGTATACCCATTTATCATGTGTTCTTGATGACTTTGTAATTCTTGTCTAGTTTAGTTCAGTAACCTCTATTGGGTTCTTTAATGCTTGGAGGAATGGGCCATTTGTTGGTTGGATGCTTTATGAGTAGACCATATTGTTGGTTATATATTCTAGGAGATGAAGTTTTACATTCAAGGGGAGTTCATCAATAGGTTGAATGAACCATATACATGAAGGACATATTATTTAACTGATAGTTGTAGTAGTTAGATACCCATGAATTCCGGTGGGTGGTTATTTTTTTATATGTACATCAACATGTTGGTGATGTCTACATGATCAACGTATGACATGATTAGTATCATGATGGACCAGGTGTGGAATTTTTTTTGGATTAGGTTCTTCAAGTAGTAGTGAAGCATTTGTTTCAAAGGAAAAGATGTCGAAGACCTGAACAAATGAATATCAAAACCAAGAAATTATTAAGGGGAATTGTTAGAGTATGTAACTCCCACTTGTCTTATGTGTGTGTTCATATTAAAAATCTTAACATTATTGGTCATTATTAGTTAGATATGGTTCTATATGTAGAGAGTATGTTCCTAGTTTCTAAGAGGTTCTTAAAGCTAGTTGGATTTGAGAGGTTCTCTTCAACAAGATAGTTCCTAGTCAGGTGTGTGGTTGAGATATTCCATCAAATAGAAGATTTTATGTCCAATACAATTTTCTTATCCTGAGACAAAGTCTCATGTATTTATATTTATGACATTATTTGATTAATGTAGAAAGTCCTAAGGACAATTTTGGTGTGCAATAAAACCTACTCTTTTTTATTTCATAAGACAGGGAAATCAGGTTCAAACTGAAGGTGTTTGAACAAGGGCCATCATGCTTAAGTTAGGGCGATGAATGGTGAAATGGACAAATGGGGAGCTAGTTAATGTAGCTTGGGGGGACGTGAGTGGTAATTCCAAGTGGAGGAGAGGGTTACTGATGATGGGATTGGAGGCAAGATAGAAAATGGTCACCATGAGTGGGGAGTGAGGTCGAATGGTAGTTCCAAGTGGAGGATGAGGTTTAATGATGATGGGATATGAGGCAAGATAGAATATGGCCATAAGTGTGAAGGATGAGGGTAATGAAAATGGGATAGGAGGCAAGATAGAAGATGGTCACAGGGAGTGGGGACTAAAATCACATGAAGGAGGTGCAATGGTCAAGGTCACTAAGAAAGGATGGATTTTTCCAAAATAATACTAGATAAATTGTTAACTCTTTAAATTATAGAAAATATTAAATATTATAAAATTAATGATTTGCTTGGCTTTTTTGTCCATTAAATACCACATTATCCTCATTTTAAAAAAATGAAAAAAATATTAAACTAATTATTGAGTCAATAAATAGTGTTTATTATATAATTTAAATTATAAACTTATAAAAACATTTATTCCCAAAATATATATACCCACAATGAGTTTGGTTTAAATTTGCGGATGAGTGTCCATTTATTTGGCTTAACACCTTCTAAGACTTGTAGTTTGAGATGTGCAGAGGGACCTGGTTTCATGCATAGTACAAATGTTCACAAAGGCCACGTTTCAACCATAAGATGATACTCTTGAAAAAGAGGGATGGGCTGAAGCTCAGAAGGATTGTTTTAACATTTACCATTAAAAAAAAGGTGATTTAAAAAGGAGATAGGGAGACATGCCAATGGTGGTAGAAATTTGCATTTAAGTTGTGGATTGATGTGAACATCATAATTTTTCATGCCACAAAACCATTTAATCAATTGAAAAGTTTACATTATCCAAAGTATAATTTAATTTTTCTATATCTTAGTTCTAATTCTTTACTAAAATTCAATAATAAAAATTTTAGTGAAATTATAATTATTGATTTTAAAAATACATTTTTAAACCTATAAATTTAATTTAATTTAATGTTTTGAGAAAACTTTGGATCATTAAAACTATACAGATTTTCTATTGCATATTTATGTATTCTAACTCTACTAATCTAATTTTTAATTACATTTTTGTTCATTGAATTTGTTCAGTGAAATAATAATGATTTATTAAAAAATTAAAAGACTTATTAAGCATCCGAGATTTAAAAATTTGCAGGAATTAGGGAGATAAAAAAAATTGTAAAATGACCAATCTACGGTTTAGATCGTAACTTTGAAATTTAATGCTTAAGTGGATTATGATCCCAAAAGCCTCGAAATTGTACTTTTTGAATTGATGAATCTTGGATTTAACTGATAATAAAAATAAATTTCAGCTAAATATTTATACATATAGATTTTAATTGACCTTGAACCACGCCCAAATCGGCCTTTACTCTAGTCAAGTTGATGCATAAAAAACCAATCAGTTCTATCGATCACGCTATTCTTTATACCCTAATATTTTCAGTTGTCTTTTCTTCTTTTGGATCAAAGGATACACTTTTTTATAGTTCAGAATTACCTTCAACAAATGCCTGAATGATAACTCTGGCCACATAATGGGTGTCACATACAGGAGTGTAAAAGAAGACTTCCATAACAGAAATTTACTGAGCCTTATCACCCCAGATGTTCCGATCAATACCTGCGGCTCTCCACAGTTTACGGTGAGCATATGATGCTCAATCTCCTCTATCGTAACTAATGATTGAAGACCACTGATTTCTTCGGATACTGCACCATCATCCTCGTTTTGGCCGTTAAAAAGCATTAATGTTAGCGAATTCGTTTTTTTCATGAAATTCAATCCTCCTCCTCACAGCTTCATGGCAGATGTTTTCTACTGCTTTAACGATTTCGTGAGTGGAAGTGTAAGGAGTGAAAATATTAAGAATGACCTTCTGATTGCCTTGGCTCATAGCCATGTCTTTTTTTGCCGCTCTCCTGACGCGCTTGGGGAGAAGGCTCAGTTCTCCCACTATCTGCACGCAAATTCCATATTCTGTGACCATGCTCTCCTTCTATATTCACTAGTACAAAATGGCTAATTTGTTACTAAAAAAACGACTAAAATTCGCATATAAACGACTATTTTTCGATCGGTGACCAATAGTAGCTAATTTACAGTATCTTATAACGCGACCAACTTTTGGTCGTTTTTAGCTTAGTCATTAATTGGTTATCTCAATTTTGTCATCTAGTTGTATATTTGGTCATTGATTTGGTCATTGATTTAGTCATTGATTTGGTCACTAATTTAGTCATTCATTTGGTCTTTCATTTTGTCACTGATTTAGTCATTCATTTAGTCATTCATTTGGTCTTTCATTTTGTCACTGATTTAGTCATTCATTTAGTCATTCATTTGGTCACTGATTTAGTCATTCATTTAGTCATTCATTTGGTCACTGATTTAGTCATTCATTTAGTCATTGATTTGGTCTTTGATTTGGTCATTAAATGTCACAATTAATGACCAAATACACAACAAAATATATTACTATATGATCACCCAAGAAATCCAATTAATGACCAAAGAACTATGACCAACATGTTGGTCGTGTTATAAGATATTGTAAATTAGCTACTAATAGTCATATATATGCAAATTTAAGTCATTGTTTGAAACCAATTAATGACCGAAGAAATGTGACTAAATTTTAGTCGTGTTATAAGATACTGTAAATTAGCTACTAATAGTCGTATATATGCAAAATTTAGTCATCATTTGTAGTCACAAATTTATCATTTGCAATAGCCATTTATTCATTATATAAACGACTAATTTAGAAGTTTATATGCATTTCATTAATAATCATTCTAAAAACACAAAGTCGCATATTTTAATTACAATACTAAACAACATCAAGTGCAACTATAAATAATTTCAACCACACAAATTATATTATATGAAATGTTAAAATATTACAATATGAGTTTTCAACTTTATATTAGTTGGACTACAATTTACACATGAAATGATGTTTCATCACTTAAAAACATTATCGTTGTGTTGTCAAGGCATTACAGGTGAATTCACCAACTCTGAAGACTTGATCATCAGTCTTTATATGTGTGTCTTATGCGAGATATTGGTTCTAAGGGTATCACCAAACCAGTTCTCCTCTCTCTTTTTGCATGTGTCGCTCCAATGTTATTGCTCTTCTCTTTTTTCAATTCATGCTTCTTACCATCAATACCGATTTCATTTTCGGAAAACAAAAGAAAATACAATGCACTGTAAGAAATGAAAAACAATGAACACTAGAATATAATATAAATTAGACTATAAATAGTTTATACAACATATACCTTAACATCAACAATGTCAAAGCAATTTTCCTTTAACATCAATTTCTGCAAAATAAATGTCACGTTATTATTTCCCATTTCTCAACATGCTACATACGATAAATTTAAAATCACATAAAACCAAGAGCAAACCCTTTTCTAATCAAAATAAACAAACAAACAATGCCTCTAATAAAACTTCATTATAATATTAGCAAATGAAAAAAGAGCTAGTGGACCATTTGTGTTGTTTGACTTTGCCTATTTTTGTTATAAAGTGCTCAGGAACCAAAAAATGTGAGCACGAGCTAAAAACTAACCAACCATTCACTAGTCAACATGAGAGATCCAAATAAACCACAAAATTGATCAGCCATTAAAATTGTGAGCAGACTACCTTGAAATTTTCTTCTTGAGAAATACCTCAAAATCCCCTCATTTCTAATAAGCTTCCTGGCCATGTACCTCCATCCTTGATTTCCCTTGTTATATCTTGAATAAAGAATATCCCTTCAACAACCAATTTTGCGAGAATCCTACCAAGTAACTCAAAAGCCTTGTGCGCATCAATAGTAGCATCCTCCAATGAAAATAGTACAATCTCCAACCTAGAAACATCAAAATTATATATAGTTATAATTTTGAAGAGTGTAACTAGGTAGGTCTTCCTTGTAATGACTATGTAACTAGCATTTGCACCGAGAGGTGCAAAGTAACGCCGGGGAGTGGGGAAAACAATAATTAAGTGAAATATATGGAAATTTTAGTTCATATATATCTTTCAAATAATGTAATAGGAAGTTAAAATTTAGAAGAAAGTTACACTAACATAAAGGAACACTAATATATTGTCCCAGAATAATGGCATAGTAATGATGGTATCAAAGATCCTTCAATAGTCGCTCCAAGGAGATTGCTCTAGCTCTTCAAATGATTCAAATAACTGTCGAAACTAAATATTCAAACCTGCTCTAAATCCATCATCAAAAGGTTTTCAATGTGCTAGAAAGGGGTATTTAAAGGTTTTTTTTAAAAAACTTTAAATTGTTGCTACAAGACTGTTTTAAAGCTGGTCCAAAACTGCCTTCTAACAACTTTAAAAGATGTCATACAAACACATTCAATAAACTGCTATACAAAAACACTCTATGAAGTAATCCATATAGAGAACACACTAATAGCCCAGAAGAGGGGAAATGAAAAGTTTATCTGCAGTTACATTTTACTCTAAAAAATATTCATATCAAAATCTGTTATCGTCAAACCAAAATTTTGTAATTTTCAAGATCCTAAGTTCAGCACCAACTACCCAACAGCCTAGCAAACTTGACAAGAAGACCCTGATTGTTCTTGTACACTATAAGACAAGATGGTCAACAATGTCATGAGTTATAGCAAGCACCTACAATTGTTTCAGCATGTCTTATCTTTTTAACTGATCCATCATCTTGAATTTGTCTAGCATTCTCTTAATCATCAAAATCAGCATTGTCAAGCTTTAAAAATATAGCATTCACTCCAATCTAGAAACAAAAATATGCATTCACAACTCAACTTACCCAGTATTTTGCTGGCCTCATTCTTAAGTTGTAATTAAGTCGATGCCATACTCATGCAGTAAGCTCCCGCGTCATGGACCACCATTCCTGCCCACTGAAAGAGGATGGCCACTCAAAGTTAAGCCACTAGTGTATGCCTTCAAAGAAGCATCACAAAATAATTCTAGAAACAATTCAATATCATATTAGAAAATCAATTCCTTCTCATCATGCAAGTATATTAGGTGTGATAATTATTGTCCTGTAACTAACCACCATTTCTGGAGTTGGAAGTTCCCTGTCCTTTCCTCAATGTGCTATGTATCAAGAAGAATATCAGTTAGAAACATCTCAAAATCTAAAAATCATTTTATGATTCATATCACAAATTTCAGACTGTGTGCCTGTCATGAGAAAGAATGGTCTATTTAGTATCTGGGAATCTCAATACCAGTAATATTTCCTGTCAACAAGGAGACTACAAAAGTAGGACAAATTATCCCTTCTATATTCATTTGGAAATGATCATCGCTCTGCCATGCTGCCATCAATTACAATGAAGTTCTTGTTACCATTTGTCTTGACTCCAACAACTCGACTCACAAGAACACCAGAGTTTGCAACAAGAGATCTCCCAGGCTCAATAATGAGTGTAAGATTTCCAGATAATACCAGCTCTCTTACCTGAAGAAACAACCAATGGTGCAAATATACATCTTTAAAATGTATATATATATTCTCAAAATAGCTGTAACAAGGCCAGCACAGTAAAGCTGGTCCAAAACTGCCTTCTAACAACTTTAAAAGATGTCATACAAACACCTTCAATAAACTGCTATACAAAAACACTCTATAAAGCAATCCATACAGAGAACACACCAATAGCCCAGAAGAGGGAAGTGAAAAGTTTATCTACAGTTACATTTTACTCTAAAAAATATTCATATCAAAATCTGTTAACGTCAAACCAAAATTTTGTAATTTTCAAGATCCTAAGTTCAACACCAACTACCCAACAACCTAGCAAACTTGACAAGAAGACCCTGACTATTCTTGTACGCTATAAGACAATATGATCAACAATGTCATGAGTTATAGCAAGCACCTACAATTGTTTCAACATGTCTTATCTTTTTAACTGATCCATCATCTTGAATTTGTCTAGCATTCTCTCATTCATCAAAATCAGCATTGTCAAGCTTCAAAAATATAGCATTCACTCCAATCTAGAAAAAAAAATATGCATTCACAACTCAACTTACCCAGTATTCTGTTGGCCTCATTCTTAAGTTGTAAGTTGATGCCATACTCATGCAGTAAGCTCCCGCGTCATGGACCACCTTAAATTCAGAGAGATTTTGTGTCATGGACCACCTTAATCCAGATTTTGTGTGCAGCTTGTGTAATGGAGATTTTGTGTGCAGCTTGTGTAATGGGTTTATGAACGACTATTATTACCTTAGACAATAGGTACAAGAATTTCCTTTAGAAGGTTCTGAATGGTTTTGAAATTGAAATCCATTTTTGATGGAGAGTGTGAAAACCCAAATAGAAGAGTGAGTGGTCAAAGGCCTACCTCGAAATTCAAGTGATTCAATTCTGAAAATATGGCGTTTTCATATCAGCTATTGATGAATGTGAATTTAGGGCGTAAATGCATTGAAGATGGATTTATCATTCTGGTTATTAAATGAGGTTCCTTTCGTGGCTACAGTGGAACATTTTGATACATCGAACTGCAGAGTCGATATGTGGAATGTTTAATTGAATGTGCCTGGAACATGGATCGAATCACTGTGAGACATTAGCATAGGTTCGTATTGCTCTGCGTTGAGCAACGATTCAAGACCAAAGGAGAATGTTGATAATGTGTGTGCCTAGAAAATAAGTTATGAACAGTCCGTGGTCAAATTCTGGAGGAGAAATCGCTGGAAATAGGAATGCGTTTTGGATGAGTTAGAGTGACTGTTGGTCAAGTTATTGGTGAATGCGAAGATTGGATTATTGTCTCCTGTTTTGACTGAGATCTCTAGGAGTGATGATGTGCTTCAGGACGGAATCGCTGAAGTAACTGGTTTTTTCAGAAATTAGTAGATGCAAATATTTGAATCATCGTCTTCAAGATTCAAGCAAACCTTGAAATCGTTGGTATGTGATATCATTTCTAAAGGTAATTAGAAACCTGTTTGATTTCTTAATTAAAGACAGAGATCTGGTACGAGGTTGATTGGGCACGTTTGGTCAAATTGTGATTTAGTGTAAATCATTCTAATATTGTATTTTTAATTGTTGAATATTGTGGTATGAGACTTGTTGGAACAGGAATACCGATATTACCACCAGAGAAGGATCCACAGGATGTGGTTTTAGTTAACCAGTTCACCCGGTTCGATGTGAAGAATGATGGGATGGGTTGTTGATTTGTCAAAGAGAGTTGAGCTTGATTAATTGATGGAACAGAGTCAAACTCTTGTTATTGAAACATAGTATTAGTTGAAATAAGAGTAATGTTGCAGAAATAGAGTATTAGTTGAAAGAAGAGTCATGTTGCAGATCCAAATCGATGAGGGATTACAGAGAAACGATGAAGAGTGGTTTTGGCATTGACTTACATAGTCCCAACAACTAGAGAAGCATTGGAGCAATTAGTGCATTGTAAGCAGAGATCGGTAGCTCTTCAGGAAGTTCCGGTAACTATTCTTTGTAACCTGTAATAAATTTATTCGATAAAGTCCGGTTTCTGAAGTTGTATGAATCTATGGATATGTTGAAAGGAGCCTATAAATATATGGTTTAATTAAACTGATGAATGAGTGATTAAGCAAAGGTGAATGAGTTTTAAAGAACCGTGTAAGAAAGTTTCGTTTAGCTATTACAGGAAGAGGAACTTCCCACAACCAGAGTGTGAAGTGTGAGGTTTATGATTGTGAGAATAGCTAGTGGCGTTAATAGCCTACCTCCATCAAATATCTATGGAAAAAAAAGTAAATGAATGAACAAAATGAAATGCAGTATACAAAATAGGTTATGGATATTATTATTTAGAATCATTCAGAACTTCTAAGATAAACATACCTTTAGAGTTATCTAATTAATTTATAAAAATTTAGATTAACTACATTTTAAATATTACTTTTAACTAACTAATTTAGTGAAAAAATGACAAGAAATGGATTAACTTTTTGAGATTAGTTGTTTTATGTAGAATAATCATTTCACTTACCTTAATCAAATTAGTTTATTCTTCATCTTCTCTCCTCCAACATTCCATCTTATCTCCTTAGTTTCTCCCCCACCAACATGCCATCTCAGTGTTCCAGGTTACACAGTGTTCCAGGTTACACAGTGTTCCAGGTAATTGCCCTGCAATCAATACCATTGAAATGTCATTGGAGAGCACATATATAGAGCAATAAAATGATATCCATGGACCATACAAATAAGGCATTAATTAATATACTTTAAGCACATGCTAAGAGTCCTTCACAACATCTAAGCAAGCATTGCTGCTGTCTACAGTAAATATCTACTGGATAAACATAACATTGAATAAGAGTCCAAAAGAAATGAAAAGTAATATGCATAACTAAAACAAAAAGGCCATAACCCTAAAATAGCAAACCTTTGGAAGGTGTTACACAACATTCTACAAAAATCACTGAATGTCCTTCCTTAGGACTTGATACACATTGAGAAACAGTAGACAAAAAATGACAACCATGTACCATAACAGGTAGTTTTAACGTATAAAATCGGGCAGAAACATAATCTGGTGAAAGGCATAGGCCTGAAGTAATATGGATGACAAAGGAAACTAACATCTTTAAAGCACGTGCTCAGATTCCTATGCAATTTCTAGGCAAGCCTCGCTGCACTCTACATCAATTATCTCCCAAATGACATGAACATGGAATAAGAGTCCCACAAGATTATGAAAAGTGATATGCATGACCAAACAAGAGTATACCATTAAAAAGCAATCCACAACACTCTACAAACATTGTTAAATGTCCTACCTTGGTAATTTATATGGATTCATTAACAACCCAAATCAATGGCTTGAAATGGATAAAATGACCAAACAAAGCAACAAGTCCTAAAAGGATAGGTCTTTAGAATCTTGTTGTATGAAAACAATGTGGCACTTCCACACTAAAACACACATTTAGGAAAAGCCCAAAGAAACAACAAAAAATAGTGTGGGGTGATGAAATGAAAAAAATATTAATGGACTTGCAATTTCTCTACAAAATTTTCCAGATTTCGAATTTATGGAATTTTTCTGCCTTCAGTGCTGAAGCAAAACAATAAAGAATATTTCACTAATTGCAGATGAGTAAATTATAACAATATCCAACTTGCATAATTATCTAGACCGTCTACATAATTAGCAAGACATTTTTATGAGGTAAACCATCTGGAATGCTTTAGCAAGACATTTTTATGAGGTAAACCATCTGGAATGCTTTAGCAACAAGTGGTCATTAGCTCTGCTATAGAATGGTCAAAAGCACTTTGGTTCTGTCCCTGCTTATATATACAGTCTGTTCCTTGTATACTTCTCCTAACAAATTCTTGCCTCAACAATTTGAACATAACATGTCTTATACCCCAAGATTCTTGATATGAAGAGTGCCACTTACTGCCAAGTGTTGTGCCTGAAGATGCCTTTGAGAGATCTCAAGTCTTCCCTTTCCTTTGTTTGAAAAGATCATACCATAGGAAATGAAGAAACCTTGACTCACAGTCAATTCCCTTTCAGTTACTTGCATAGATCTTTAGTCCACTCAAGTTTGCTTCTTTATAGACTTCTGTCAGCCCTTTGAATAGACCCTTGATCAAACCTCAGAAAGGTTTAGATATACTTCAGATTTCCTTCTTCATGGATCTTTTTGTCACTGATTTGGAGATGTCTCCTTTCTGCCCTTTCCTTCTATCATTGATATATCTTTGATTGCAATCTTTGATAATGTCACTGATGTCTTCAGTGTTTGAAATTTTTTATATAGCACAAGGCTCAGATTGTACTCCCCTTAAGATGATTCAAACAAGCTTCTTAAGTTAACACACTGTTATTCAATGACTGAAGTGGTTCAGCAAATATCTTTTGAAAAATGACTCAAAAACCCTTAGACAAGCCCTGACCAGGGTGCTTCTTGCCCTTCAACAAAATTTTTCAGATGCCAACAAAATAAGCATTAGGAAAACAATGAAAAAGCCTCAAATGCCCTTGGATTAGGGTTCAAAATTTTAGTAAAAATTTCCTCAGAAAAATTGCTTGAAAACTTCTGACAAACCTATGAAGAACCCTCCCCAAGACAACGTGAAAATTAACTTCAAGTTCACAGAAGTGTTACCTTTTCTGCGTGGATATATTTTTTCTTCAGTGGTCGAAATTTGATCTTAGAGCTACCTCAGGAAGAGGGCCAAACTTACCTCATTGACAGAGCAAAATAGCCTCAGATAAAAATTTGTTGAGCAGGCCGAATAGATGCTACAGGTAGCCGCAGAGATCCTTGTCAAGGGAGGCTAAAAATAATCATAGAACTGTGCCTCAGATGGTGCCCTCAAGCAGGCCAAAATGGGCATCAGGAAACCAGATCCGAGCCTCAAAAAAGACCAACGAGAAGTGCCTCAGACAAGTCAGACATAGCATTAAGAAAAGCGAAAAGTCTGCCTTAGAACGAATCAGATTTGGCCTTCTAAATGCCAATGAACAGTCACAAAAGAAGGCTTTCAACACAGACCTAAAAGGCTCCAATGTGTTTGAACTTTAATTGCTTGCAGGCTATGAATCTTGTGTGTATACAACATCTAGGTAAAGTCCTAGATCTACTGTTTCCTGTTAGTTACCCATATTTTAAGTTCTATTTGTTGTTCCTTCTAATCTTTTTTTTTTCTGTTTGAGTATCGGTTTAAAATGTTAGTTTGGACATCTCATGACTAAAACAATCTATAAACATAATTATATTGATGTGGGCTTCTTCTAGAATACTGCGTAGTATCATTGTGGCATCTAGTTGTTGTTCCTTCTGCTTTTTTATTTTATTTTTCTGTTTGAGTGTCGGTTTAAAATGTTAGTTTGGACATCTCCTGACTAAAACAATCTATAAACATAATTATATTGATGTGGGCTTCTTCTGGAATACTGTTTAGTATCACTGTGGTTTATGTGTAGTAACGTTAGGTTGCCTAGCCACCCTGGCCAGATCACTGATGATCCTGCATTTTCTCTTATATTCTTCTTCATAGATACAATTTAGGGAATGGTTCATGGAGGTCTATGGGCTCTTAGTCATTTACCTAAGATGTCCAAATCTCAAAAGTTGTGCACATTAAATGTTTCTAAATTTATTGAATATTAGCGAGTTTGTTATTCTTGTAGTTCTCATTGGTAATCCTAGGGACTAGAAATGACTACGGAGTCTCATTACATTGGAGGTTGGGTTTAGGATCTATCTTTATCGTAAAAAACGTGATCATAAGCCAATACGCCTTTATATCTGATTTTACAAGAAACTTTATGATTGATATACCTCATATTCTTTGAATACGAAGAACCTAACGGGCGGTAAAGTTGTATCCCCATTTTCCTAGGCCGGCTTATAATCATCCTTTGTGCTTGTCTATAGGGAAGGTCATATGAGACATGAACTTGTGATCATCGAGTTAGAAAAACACCCTTTGTGTGCCTACGTGCTAACTACATGTGGGTCAATTTCATGCCCATTTGGAGTAAAAACATAATAATCATTGTCACACATCCATTACCCCCTTGACTATCGATTCAAAGAGACCAATCACCCTTGAATGTTTTAGAGTAGTGATTTTTAAATACGTAGACCCGAGAAAGTTCTTGTAATTGAGTAAATAATGTTTAAATCAGCGACTTGTTTGATTTTGATTGTGCGAAATTGCATAGTGAATACAACGAGTACCCCATCCTCATCTGAATTATAGACTCCTTTGCTTCTTTTTCATTGCTAATTGGAAGAAATTGCAACATTGACTACCGGTTCACTGTTGTCACAACTCAAATGGTATGAATCCATTCATGACACGAAAGCTCACTACGGTGCATGAGAATTTTCTCTGATTCATAAGCAGCATCGATAAATTATGAACTACAGCAAAGTATTTTGCTATGTAAATTTGAGTATGCGAGAAAAGAAGTAGATGGGCAAGATCTTCAACATTGATTCTTTTTGTGAAACCTTGGTGCCAGACTTTATACTCTGTTGAGGAGTTGGATTTACATTACACACAATTTCCCAAGCCAAAATTGAATAACTTGAGCCTCAACTTTAAGAAATAAGAAGAATAATTTGGTCTTACATAAAGAATTTTCCTTATTAACATTATTGCATTTTATAATGGACTCCCTGACCACACACTTTATCTAATGAAACTATGCTTGTTTGTAACACCATTTTACGCGCTATGTGAATGCTCTGTTAGTTAAGGCAAAATACGTATGATTATGACTATCTTGACATAAAACAAACCAAAGCAAGCGAACAAGGCATATATTCCCATGTTTTCCATTTTATCATCAAACTATCAACTTGTAAGCCAATACAATCAACAAGCTATGGAAAACATAGTTGACATCCAGGTGACCAAGTCCTTCCATGCAATAAACATGATCATTTAGTGAGCATTTACTTGCAATAAAATCCAAATGAGAATTTCAACTTAGTCCAAATATTAAGAAAAAAAAATTTGTTACGCTATCCAGGTTATCAAACAAGAGTGGTTGGATTTGAGAAGTTATATATGAACAACAACAAGGCGACCATCTAGATCGATGACTTTTCCAAATACTTCTTCCCATTACCAAGATATTCACGCGCCTTCTCCTTCAAATGAACACATCCATCTATTTTATCTTCATCACGGAAGGATGTTGCCATGACATTAATGACATTTACATTTGCATCTTACGGACCAAGTGGCACTCCATGTATGATAGAAATTATTTAATTCGTCCAATACGACAATGTAGCATCATATGGATCTAATATATTCACTTTGTCACCTACTTGGAGTAGGTCATCCCCTACCAGGAGTTGACAAAGCCTTTATCAAAAATGAAAAGTATACATAGATATTAGGAAAATAATAATTACAATTAAATTGCAAAAAACATACATAGCTATTTAATTAAGCTTGAATAATATGCACTCCTTTGAGTTAATATTTGAAATACCGATGAGTTGGCACCGATTAGGAATGTTGAGTGCATCAATTTTGTCATATTTAAGAACTCGAGGTAATATTTTCCCTTTAACATCCTATCTGATTTCATTAGGCACAAATCAAATATTACATTAAAACAAAATAAGTTTTAACATAAGCGAGCTTGATAAATATAATATTAAAACATAAAAATATTAATAACACTAAAATAGAAGCATATAGCTCTTGTAGATGTCTACAAAACATACCTTCACATGTTTATGGCCTTTTTTGAGTCATTTGCTTGTTCTTGCACCACCCAAATTTACATTTTCTTCTGTGATTGACAAGAATTGCCAATAAGAGAATGCTTCATGAGTGAAGGAAATGGAACCAAAACATTAACATATTACAAATTCAAGTGACCTTTGGTTGCGAAATTATAATTTCTTACATATCTAAATCAATGTTAAATTCTTTCTTTTTCCATGCAACAGCAAGAGGTTCCAATGGGAGGAGGCTATAGTTGACATTGTCTTTGCAGGCAGTTATACATTGCATTGCATGATTATAATCCTTACTGGTTTTCAGCGATAGATAAAGCTCCTATTTGTCTACTCGTCAATAGATGGAAAATAATAACTTTCTGGATTTACGACATATAATTATGTTGGAATTTTCCAAATCTGCCATATAATGAGCCATTTCACTCACCTAGTTCTCTTTTAGCTTCATGCCAACCTACAAATAATTTTCAGCACAACTAGTTGGATATTAAGAAAACTCAAAACACATAACACAATGTACAATATTTTCCAACAAAAGAATTGTATACTTACAAATATTTGTTGTTTGGCTGTAACCCACCCGACCGAAAAATACTCGAGCCTTCACCTGCTCTCTTGCTTTCTTGACTCTTATACTCTTTGACAAATACTCTTGACACATACTTTCCTTCAAATCTTCCCATTGTTTGGGAGTCAAGCTACTCTCCCTATCTTTTCCATCCAAGATTAATTTTCTGCATTTATGCAAGTTATTCATCAAAATTCTCATTATCGCTTATAATATTTACTAGAAATCCTTCCACCAATAGTCATCAAACACGCATTTTCCATTTGTTGGATCACTTGATCAACATTTCTTGGATCTTGATGCGCAAAGTTGGATTTAGTAACATCAAAATGAGACCTTATTCTGTGCCCAACTCTTGTGGCCCACCTTGGCGCATTTGGTCGATAGGCTCACCATCTTTTACCTTAATCAAGTAAGCCTTCTTCCCTTGATTTTGGATTCTTTGGCTTCCCTTTGCGTAATGGACCTATAAAGGCTTTGACTAATTCTTTGTCTTTTCACCTAAAGTGATACATCTTAAACAAGACTAGGTGATAGTAAATCACTCATACTTGTGGCTTCAAAGAAGGTGTGGTAGTTCCTAGCACCTTACTTGGAAGATATAGTTGGTGTGCTTTCTATGGCAAAACTTGAATTGGTTGCTCCTTGTCAATATAGGTGTGGCACTAGGTTGCCTTCAAATCTCCTCGGATATTGCATTAAAATCTTTCTTTGCTTCAGCAAATAAATTTCTTGCAACTTTGCTTCATCGAATGTGCCAAATTTTGCGAACCACCTTGGACATGATCATCTGATATATCGGGAAGTTGATCATTAGAATTGGCTTCATCTCCATGCATTGAATTACCATGGCGTTTGCTTCTACGAGTTGGCGAGGATATGTCTTTTCTTGCTTTTGTTTATTCTCATTATCTATAGGATCCAAGTTTCCCCCTATATATAAATTTTTTATCAAATAATGGCCTACATCATCAAATATATTATATGCAACTTTCATTAAATATGCATAGAAATAAAAAGTGGTGAAAGGTAACTACTTACTTATTCACCAAACCAAAGAGGAATGAGAAATATTCTTCATTTTTTGTGATCGTTCTTTACGAACACGCTCATATTCTATCATATTTTCATCAACACCTTTAAGATCATTTTTTACGTTTCAACCCTTCTTCATAGTATTTATGTCCTACATTTCACATTTAAAGAAAAATATTAGTGCATGGATAAATAAAATTATAAAATATATACATTATACGATCATGCATTATGATCAATGAGAATGAATTATCCTTTAATTGATAGAAGGAACGCTGTCGGTATTAGCACCTTATCTAGAATTATGGATTCTATTTTTTAATTGCAAAAAAATTATAATAGTTGCATAAATTTATCACATAATAAAAACATAGCATATTGCAATTGGGAATGCGATTGGATTTGTCCCAGGCATTGTAACATTATTGGATATTATATGCGGCGTCGGTGCCGTACAACTTTGGTGAAGAAGCTCTTCCGAACCATATTAAGACTTTTGAGCCCTTAGTAAGCAGACTTCTTAGACTTACATTTTAGCTTGAGGGTTTGCAGTGAAAATCAAATATCCCTTGATAAAGATACACATCCCCAATTTGCAATAAAATAACATTGAAGAATCTAGATTTTCTGAGAAAAAAAAACAACTATAAGTTACAAAATAAATATTAAAGTTAGCATAACTTCATGTGAACCAATTTCATTTTATGGATCTAGTAATCCCTCTTTGAATAAATTGAATCACTTCATGCTGCAATAAGTCAACCTGGAATGAAACAAAATTCACACAGCGTGAAAAATGAATGATAAATTTCACCTGAGGATTTAATACAACCATCCTAAGCGAATCCATGGCCAAAACAACCAAAATCCGTTTGCATAGTAGAAAGATTTATGCCATAAAGTCAAGGTGATAAATCATCATCACTTGATCATTTTAACGTAGTCATCAAGATCACAATCACGTCCTTGTGTATACATCTTGCTTGAGTTCCTTCATTGTCCTCAAATGCATTATATTGTCTGGCCATGAATTATGTTTTCTAACTCGGTCTCTTCTTTGGGAATCAGTGCTTCATCTTCAAATACTCTATCGCCATCTTGATTCTTCCTCCAATGTTTCTTGTAAGCTTCTTCGACTGCCCATCAACCATTATATCAACATATTCCATGAATTTCCCTTTTTAGTAAGGGCTCTATTTGAATGACATACGACCATCTGAGCTTGTCCACATCACCAATTAAAAATTCTGGTTAATTTGAATAGAAACATATGGCTCGGTGGTCTTGACAAAATTTGGCGTGTATTTGCCGTACAAATCCATGCTCATCCATGTTGTATTGCGGATGGCTTGATCCATTTACATTTTAATAATATAGGACTAGTTTCTACATAATCCAACTTGAATAATTTCTTGTATAGATCCAACATACAAGTTCTTTTCGATGTTGTGATGAAATTCAACACTAACAATACAATCACAATTTGCCTTTCATGTCCCTTTCTTCCACTCTTAAATGAGTACCATAGGCCCACATCCCCTTTGAAAGAAGAAGCCCATATACTTGGAGGTTGTGTGAATTTCCTCCTTCGTCATATCTTGACCTTCTTGTCGTGCATCGTGGTGCATCTATTAATCCAATCATCAAATTTTGGAAAGAGCGATCTCAGTTCAAATCTTGAGTGTATATGCTTTTGAGATGGATGCATCCATTTTTGAATCTCTTCTTAAGTATTTACATAGAATATGAAAGTAAGAGTGATAATAATTTAGCTATTAAATGAAATTAAATAAATAAATTATGATGTAAATAATATTTTACCTACACCACTTATCGAATGATGATGTGTTTGAAGAACATAGGCATGTATGGCAATTCTTTTTCCTCATTTGATAGCTTGAAGCGCCCATTTCCTTCCTAATACTTCACCCACTTAACTCTACGAGTCGTCATCATCATCCCATACATAATTGACATTACTAAAATCCTTCATATAATACATTGCAAAACCTATGGCCTCTTGCATTAAATATCATTACACAAATGCTACATACAGTTTGCCTTATTACGAACAAGCTTTTTCAAAACTTTCATGTATCGCTCTATAGGATACATCCATCTTATTCTTATTGGGCCACGATTCTCTAGTTCATGTTCTAGATGTATAAGAAGATGCATGGAAATATTGAATATTGTTGGTGGAATTCTCGTTCAATAAGCGGAGGAATTCAACAACCTCTCCCTCCAAATTATCAAAGTTTGAAGGATCTAGCATGCAAACTCATTATTTTAGATTCAGCCCAACCTTATAATTGCCAATCTTGGTCCCTTTTCCAAACTTGATATATTTATGATGGGTAAAATGTCTCCAATTATGACATGATAGTCATGGGTCTTGAGGCTTATAGCTATTATTTTCGGTTTGGCTTCTAATGTACCACTTACACATATCAGTGGGAAATCGAGTCTGAGACATCAACTTTAAGAATTATGCACATTGATCCTTGTCCACACATAAGGAGCAATGGGTTTTTGTATTTCCATTACCATATTTTCAACCCAAAGATTTCGACGAATCTTTAGTTCTTTAAGGTCTAGGCGTGATGACATTTGTATCATATGCACCAAAGAGTTTCTATAATAGAAAAAGCTATGTTTTTCTCGGTATGCATAAAGTCAATAGTATGCATAATGGTTATATGTAAAGTATTGCAATTTATAGGAATATGCACCTCTTTTACCACTATCATAAAGTGGATCATTTTTACTACCACGAATGCCACCATTTTCCAATAAATTGCATTCTTTTTCTCCATTCTCAATAATGTAATCACTTGTTATTGCTCCGGTGTGGCCTTCACGTTCTCTTCCTTACCATTGAAGCATTGACTTTTATACAAGCTGATATGGATGCTCCATTTTGGGAATGTAAGCACGATGTCCACAATAAATACACTTGTGCAAACTACTTGGAGTGCCTCTAAACCACCAAAGATAAGCTAGACATCCATGGTAACATCCCATGAACATGGAACCAGTCAAAGTGCCATATGCGGGAAGATGCGTGGATTGCTGAAAGCAATAAAGCTCTTAAAGTAGATTGAATTGAATTACCATCCCCTAAAATTTGAATTGCGCTAATTCCTTTCCCACACGATTCCACTGCGCTCATCAAATAATGGTTCTAAACAAACATCAATTGTATCACAGTCACTTTTTTTTTTTCCCAGTATGATCAATGACAACATCAAGAAAAATGGCCCGTTGCTAACCATGGAGGCAAGTTATAATTTTATTAAAGCTCTTTGGCCAAGTTGACCATTTAGTGCTTTGATTTGAGAAGGGTTCACCCCATCTAGAGCTAAACAGGAGTCTTATATTCTGCAAGAGGATCTTAGGCAAAATCGATTTATTGTCAAATTCCTTCCAAATCTTAGAATCAGCCACAAATCATTGTTTTCCATCGATGCTCTTGTTTTGGGCATGCCATTGCATTAGCTTGGCAATGTCTAGAGCATTTGTACATTCGAAGCGAGTGGGATTAGTGGAAAGTGGCGAAGAACCCTTCTCGGGCTAAATTTGATTTCAACCATGGTCTATACCTCCCTTCTTCCATTTTGGACATTCGAGTCTCACTTGCAAGATTTTTTGCGAAATAATACAACCATTCACACATGTGGATGTTTTCATACCTAAGCCTAGCTTAGTGATTGCACTTTGTGCTCTTCGTTTGTTGGCGGGTGTGGAGTCGGTGGTAACAATCGTTGTAAAAATGCCAATAACTCTTCAACACTCCTCATTTGTCCAACCATGCCACTTGCAAGTTAAAATTAAAAGGATTGTTAAATGACTTAAATTGCAAGTACCATACGAGTTTTAAAGCATCCTCCATCAACCACATGTTCATCCTTGAAACCCTCATTCATCATTCTATCGCTTCAATCCCTTCATAGAAGGATTACTACCTTTTCATTTCAATATTTATTTGCCTCTTCATCTATGTCTAGTGCTCCCATCTCTCATGCTGCAATTCTATCCTATCTGGATAACAATTTTGAGGAAAGGGCTTATCTGCTATGCCCATATTTTAGCATATATTGAAAAATCACTTCTTTTCTCATTTTTCCCACCCGACAAATCATTACATGGACATGCATATTTAAGCAAGCTCTTCTCATCAATATCCTCTCATCATGTGCATGGTATTCATATTTTTGTTGTCAAAATTAGGCTTTGACTCATCTTCAATTTACGCATTCAAGGAGATAGAGCAATATGTTAACTCTTTAATTTCAACTCTTTTTCGAACTTTATTTTAAAGAAGTTTCAGCTCCTATTTGAGCACAAATGTCAATTGTGCAAACACCTAGAAACAACATATAGGAAAGAAGACTACACATTTTTTGATGTGAACACACTTACATACACAACAATCACATAGTTAAACAACAAAAAGAAAGTCATATTTGAAAGCTTTTGGATCAGCACTTGTGAGAGGAGATATTTTTGTTATTTTACACCTTTGAACATGAGATCTATATGACATGTGACAAAAAATTTGGTTTTAGACACGAGATCTATACGACATTCTGACAAAATGTTTTGGTAAATATATTAGCATTCTTAGAGGCACAACCCTTGGACATTTTAAACATTCATTTCCCCATCTTCGGTGAGGAGAAGAACACGCCAATGGGAGTTGCCTTAGCAACAAATGGGGATGCATCACTATTTCTGAGGAGGCACTTGGCAATGATGAAGTCACAGGTTACCGGTAGTGAACTCTCTCCTTTAAAGCCTATTTCGACATGTTCCAGTGCTCATTCCTAGAAGAAAACGAGGCACTCAATTGAAAGTCACTTACTATTCATGAGCGGCATATTGTGAGTTACAAATTATCACCTTTTTGGCACTTGAAGGGGAATACATTACATTTTTCGCCAGCATGGAGGAGCCCGTTAATGAAGGATTTACACCACATTCTCTCCTTATTCCCTAGCATGCAGAGGGTACATTATTTGGGGGAATTTACATTACTTTTCTAAGCTTGAAGAAGTTCACCTAGTGAAAATATGCCTTTGGAGTCATATTTGTTATTCCCTATCTTCATCTATAATTATGTGAATGATCTTTGATACTCATTCAAGACCTTCACAAGTTGTAATAATATTACCTAGGATAAAATTTCTCTTAATAAACTCAGTTCATCAAGAAAAATGGCTCGAGAAATTTGCCATATTCCACGATTATAAAGACACATTACAAAGTGTGATAGGCGACAATTTCTCACTATGTTTATCTTGTTGTCTATCTTGGCTTGGTAATCAAGGTTGTCATTGATGTCAATGTGGCATTGACCAAGATGTCAATATTCTTGAGATACTAGACTTGATATGATGTCAAGATGACATAGTTGATGGAGGACATTTGATGACATGAACAATGTCTAGGGACATGACATGAAGAAAACTTGAGGACTTAATGACATGGATATGACTATTCTTGATAACATAGATGTCATGGACAATCATGGAAAATTGTTGGAGGCACTCTTAAATTATAACAAAAATGATCTAATTTCGGGAAACTGATCCACCAAGAAAAATATTTGTTTATCACCTTGGAGGCATCCTTTCGCATTGACTCCTTCACCATCTTAAAGAGGACTCTTTCCTCTTTCCAACAAACCCTCACTCGGCTCCTAACCAAATACTCTAAGAGAAATTGAGTTTTGAAGTTTACATCATAGTTATTAAAAGCTGGAGACGGTGGCTGGACGGTGGACCCTAATGAACCGGGTTCGAACCGGAACAGTCTAACCCGATGTAGTCGAGATCTCAATGAACCGGTTTAAAAAAAATACATTAAATAATTATTTTTAATAAAAAAACTATTCTCAAGATTTGCAACCTTGATTCCAAGCCAATAGAGACAAAATATACAAAGTTTGCTCATTTTATATACCATGCAAGGTGAATATATCAAAATGGCACCAAGTGCAATTGGAAATCCTAGTGCTACTCCAATGTGTTGAGAGTGCGGGCAGAAATGCCTTGTATGTATGGGATGCAAGTGTAGGTGCCAAGGAGGAGCTTCTCTTCAGAGTAAGCGACTTTGGTTAGAGTGATTCCTAGCTAGAGGTTGGTGAGTAGGGTTTCATGTTTGCTCTGAATTTATGGTTTGAAGAGATTGACTTGTATCGAAACATGACAAGATGTTGGTATGTAGATGTACTTCATCTCTTATATATAAATGAAGTGTTTAAGGTGTCCAAATAATTGCATCACTTTAAACATATTATCTTCTTGTTTAGAAGTTCGGCACTATTGTTCAGTGATTTCACCTATGATATTGCTGAAATTCTTTGTGATTTAATATGACATAGAACATAAAGAGCATATTTTCTGTTGTAATAAAAATATTTCCAGATCTTTTATATGCCCGACAAAGTGTACCTGCATATTGAACATTGTTAGCGATGAAGTCCACATATAGTATTTATTCTCTTGGTGCTGTTGATTTGGGTTGAAGTAATTTAAATATTTCTTGCTATAATTGAATATTTCCTGATTGGCTAAGGCCGAAAGTTCCACGGGAATAGATCTAAGAAACATCATGTTTTAGGTGAAATAAAATTTGCATTATACCCCGATTCATGGCAGAATTCCCTCTAGTGAGCTGTGGAGATGACGTGATGTTCATCATTCATCTAGGAATAGATCTAAACGTCATGTTTTAGGTGAAGTCTTGAATTTGCATTATAGCCCGATTCATGAAATTCCTACCGTATTCTTTGAAATGATGTGATGTTCATCACATTTCATTGAAGATTATTTGAAGTCTTTGAACAGCAAGACAAGAGGCCGAGGAGAAAGTCTGATTTGAATTTGTTACAAGGTAGATTTCTGTAGAATTCGTCTTTGCTTTGTATAGACCCCCTTGGAGACACAATTGTGAGGGCTCGAGGATTACAATCCTATGGCGATAAATTGTGGATAGTCAGCATCAGTTAGCATTTCCCGGATTATAGAGATTACAAACTCGTTGACAACTTGGTTTAAGGTTGGGAAGTCCCTCACATGCATATATACCCTCGGACCTTAGCTCATTCCTCGGGCCTGTGATGGCCCAATCCATAGCAGAGCTTTAGTCCTTGTAGTCCTATAGCTTATTGCTATGGAAAATCACTGTGGAAAGCATATTTGTGGAAGTATCACTGTTTTCGGATGTGAAGCTTGAAGGGTCGAGCTTGTAGGCTGAACTTTGAACCGATTGAATTGAGGCTATACGGCTATATGTGCTAAAGTTAGGTACTAGACTTACACCTTGAACACATGTTTATATTAGACTTGGACATGAGCAAGAAATAAGCTCGAGACATGTTGGGAAGAGACATTTGGACTGATCTCACTTGTGGAGCTTGAGACTTATTTCGCTGCTGCTTTTAGGTGCGGACCTCTGTATTTTTCCCAGGACTGTGTGAAGACTCCAAAAATCTAAATTGTGATCATCTATTCATCTCGGGTGTGGCATACTCACAGCAAGTTAGTGAAAGTGGACATTCCGAGGCAGAATAAAGGGCATCTGTCACTTATTCTATATAGGATACAAGACCAAGAACACCATTGACTTGTTAGATTGTATTCTCGGTGAATCCCCTTGTGTAGGTTTGGTTGGTAAAATGGAAGCACTATATTAAAGGTTGAAACACAATATTAAAGATTTGTTTTGAAAATCCAGAATTAAGAAGAAACTGACCTGCGAGGGTTATGTACAACCTTCAATGAGGTTGAAGCCTTTTTGGAATCCGAGATGGGTCTAAGATTAGGATCGAGCTTACTTAGGAAGCAGCCTCATTCATGTGTGGTTCATATGTAATGGATCGAGCCTTTTAATTCATATGTAATGGTTTTAATAGTTTGTGTTCATTAATTGATTCACAGTGTTCGTTATATTACATCATATAGGTTAGATTCCCATTGATTTGATTAGGATGATGGTATATCATAAGTAAGATCATAGACATAAGGGTTGATAGATATGCTTGTTTATCTGAGTGTAGTAAACATAGCATATTCGGGCAAGATCATTGAATCTTTTTGAAACTAAGGAGATCACGTATCATATATCATGATAAGCTCTTAGTATCATATCAGCAACACATATTACTATCATGTTAGATATGATCCATATTATCTGATTACTCTATTCAATCCCATAACCCTTTGCTAGGATGTGTAATACTTCCTTATATGGTGACAATACTCCCTTATTACCTTGCCTAGCTCTTTCCATATTAGGATTAGTTGAATACGGTCTTAAGCTTATGATATGTGCATATAAGCAATGGTGATGATACTGGCCACTATGAGTGATTCAAGGGTGATACATATGCATAAGTACTCCTGCGATTCAATTGAATGCGATCTTTGGAATGGGCTTTATGGTTCTTATTTACCTTAATCACGATAGGAGTTCTAAGTCACTCTATTGATAAGATGATCAAGGTATGTTACTGTAAGGACCATGTTTACCCTTTGTTATGGGAAATTACACACCTTTATTAGTATAAAGTACGAGTAATAGCGTGATATCCTAATCTTTGCCCATAATAGAGCTAGTATTACTTGCATGCTATTAGTAGTAGTATCGTGTAGAAGCTAGGATATGTGTATAACTAATAAGCTTTTCCTTGTGTAATCATTAAGCATGTCATACTGCTTGTTCTTGTATCTTATATTGATAGTGTAATCATGGAAACATAAGCGGTGAGTACATCTTACATTGTTCCGTAATAACATTACAACATGTAGTGATCTCTATTAATAGGGTTGAAGGCGATCTATTACCATTGATTTCACTTACATAACTACGTATCCTATGTGGTAGCCTCCGAGGGTAAGTGATAGCGAGATCGGGCCTTCTTGGAACTAGGAAAATAAGGTTGAAGCTAGACCTATATGCTATATGAGACAAATATATGGTTATATAATATAGTACTTTCTCACCTATGGCGGGATCTGCTCTAGGACATGATTTCAGATGCGTAGACCCTTCCTTCACTTGATGCTTTCTTCAGAAATATTGCACCCAGTTCAAATGGACTGGGCTGAGACAGTATGTAGGTCTAGTAGTCTGAGCCTCGGGAAGCATACATGTTTTATTTAAACTTTTCACCCGGTCCATAAACAGATTACATTTCTTAGATCGAAATCAACATATCTGATGAGGCGAATAAGGGCAATAGAAGCTGGTTTAGGCTTATAAATAAATAGAAAAATGTCGATTTTGAAGAGCGAGAAGTGGACACAGTTGACCCCTTAAAACAATGATCCTTACCAAAAAAAATCGCATGAATCGACAATATCTTAAAATAAATGACGGAATCTGAAAACAGGAAATAGAAAAATATTAATCAGAGCTAACTGTGACTCTGGTGTAAGCTAGTTATTTCTTTATTGTATTGCACTTCATTAAGCCTCAAGTTATTGTCTAATGTGTTTTATCCATGATAAAACCTACGATTATATAAGTCGCAGCCCTAAAATAACCCTCTGCATGCTTGACAAAGTCCTCCGCCAAGAGCAAAACTTTGGCATGGAAGCCTTAACACGGCAGTTTTCATAGAGGATTTTATCTAGAATTTGAGCCTTTACTTCCCAGTGGCAGAACCTTGATTTTCACTCTATTCTTGGGTGAAATCAACCATGACCTCTCCGCCCTCCCGACTTTTGATAGGACTTGTGTGGCATGTCTCGAAACCTTGTCTTTCCCCAACTTTGACTTTGTGAACTTGACATGCCCTCAAAACCTAGTCTTCTGAACCCGGTTAAACTGGTTGAGCCGAGCAGTTCAAAGTCAGGATTCACTCACCAACATTTACGATAAAATCACGCATGCCCATGAAAATGTTAGAGCTTGACTTAGTTTCGATGCTGTCTCCTGAACCGGGCGCATGCGTCTGATACGAAATAAACCCGTCTCCTTGAACGTTGAAAGAGGCAAGTGCGAAATAAACCATTAGGCAACACTTTTGTTCTAGCCGAGAATCTTCGATTAGCAAAAGCGAACTTCGACATAATAGAGATTTTCCACTATATAATAATCCCATAAACAATAATTATCGGACTATAGTTTTAAAACCATATGAATATGCCACCACCGAATATATATTGCCCACCGAGTTATAATGCCATCATGTGATATCGTATCACCCAAACTTCCTGATTAAATCCTTTGTAATATGGCACAATAAAATGCCATAACGTACATATGAATTAGACTTTTAGCACAGTTAAATCCTTTGTGACATAAGCTTTACAATAAAATGCCATAACATTACATAGATTGAATTTGACGCTTGATTATATGTGGGAATTTAATTAATATAAAGTTTGATTAAATATAATAAATATTAATATATATATAATAAATAAATATAATGCATAATATATGATTAATAATAATATATATATATATATTGGCTGTGTGTGTAATATAAATCATAGTAAAAAGAATAATTCCAACGCCCAGATTCACATTCAATCTTGGAGAATATTAGAATTTTTACCTTCACAAATTAAAAAGCGAACTACATAATAGAAAGTTTTCTTTTTCTTTTATTATTTATCTTAACTTGTCTCAAACTAAAATACCTCTTCTGTAAAAATGATGATATATATATAGGCTTATACCACCAAACTTTTTATTATTATTATAAAGTAATTATTTTTACTTTCCATTATTAATATTGTTTTAAATATAAAATTAAATATATTTATTAGCTAATAATCATAAGCATTGATAATACTGTATCTTTTTCATAAATATTATTGTAAAATTATATAAATAAAACTAGTAAACCATAGATAATAATACTGAATTATAGCACTTTAGCTTTCCTACTAAAATATTTTTCTCAATTGTCTATAAAATATATGTATTAATATCCATATCCCTTGCAATATTCATGTAAATAGTGAGTATTTTTATTGTTAGAGCAAAAACGATTAAATCAATTTTAATAATTTGGGGAAGGAGTATTATAATTCTATGATTCTTTTATGGACATTCCTTTTATTGATAAGAGTTTGCATTGCATATCATTAAGTGTGAAAGTCAAAGAGGTTTATTTTTAGATTGAGAAAATAGTGAAAATGATTGTATAACATTTTTCTTAGATTTTAATTTATTATCTCAGTGACTTAAAGAATATATATATATATATATATATATATATATATATATATATATATATATATATATATATATATATATATATATATATTATTTATCAACTAATATGTATTTATGATTAAAAGATGGAGCGATTATGGTCAATATTTTTAATGAAATAAAGGCATTAGTTCGACTTAATTCCACTTTGTTGTAGGCACTCCTTGATTAAAGTCGTGTTGGTGGCGTGTTGGGTGTTGAAAACATGTAGTGATTAGGCGAGTGGGACGGTGCGGGCGGCCAAGTAAAGCGATCGACCAAATGAGATCAAAGAACTCATGGTGGAAAGAATCATGGTATAATATTGATCGCTTTGAAAATTAAATGAGGGTAGAATTATGACATTAATGTTTCTTGGAAGCTGTCATGGTACTTATCGAAACCTAATGGAAAGAGTGTTGGACACAAGCGGGAAAATTTTAAGATGTATGGATGGATTCGAGAATCTTGTATAAGTGAAATGTAACACTTCAATATCAAAGTACGTTTTTACCATTTATGGCATGACCACGATTAAGTTATTAGCGCAAATGGTAAATTCCTTATACTTGTTTTATTAGTCATATTTTTATTCTTGGACTATAATATTAGTGATTTACATTAATCATTATTAATTTATAGTCATATATTTAATCCTAGGCTAAATTAGTCATTTAAGTTAGTCGCTTTTAGTTTAGTCACTTATTATCTGGTCATATTTTATCTTAGACTAAATTAGTCATTTTAAGTTAGTCGTTTTTAGTTTTTAGTCACTTATTATCTAGTAAATATATTTTATTCCTAGACTAAATTAGTCATTAAGTTCTCATTTTTAGTTAGGTTACTTAAAAATTGCTCAAATTTAGTAGTAATTCATAAGAATAATAGCGGTATTCTTTTTAGTCACTAGTTCATTAATTTCATCATTTTTTACTAGTGATGATTAGTGCTTCCAGCTTCTTCTGCATTAGATTCATCAGCGTCATGACCTCTTCTTTGGAGCGCTTGAAATTCTGGAGGCTAAAGGCGTAAACGCTGACACATTTTATGCCTAAATCATAAATAAATGAGCTTTGGCTTAAATATTAGACTCCACGGAATGTGTAATGTATAAGGCTTAATGTTTTTTATTTTCCGCGACATATGTTAGTTTTGACATATGTATTATAAACATGTAATGTTTATATTACATATATATTTTGTTATAATTTTTTTATGTTTTATTTTTTAAATGTTTTTACATGGTCCATTGTAAAACGCAACCATATATATGTTGTGAAAAAGACATAAAGGTAATATGCCAAGAGCATTTTGACTGTGTAATATAATTTTTGCTCGAAGGCATAAAAGAAGATAGAGAGCATTGTGTGCGTAGAAATGAATAGAAAGACAGAGAAGAACAATACAAAGTTTTAAGAAACACTGTGTTGTGTAGTAGCAGAACTATTTTTTTTGTGTAAACCTAGAACATTGCAGTTCTGAGGAAAGTTCCAAATTTTGTATCAGTTTTATGTTTAATGAAAAATAGTATTTGTCTCACATCTCTGTACCAATTTTTTTTAATCACCGTGTTTGGAAGAGAAACTTTGTTTTCTCTCAGTTTTTTGGAATATTCATAAATTCCAACATGGTATCGAAGCTAGTCCAGGCTCTTTTCATTTTCAAAAGAAGTTGAAGGAAGAAGAAGTTGTTGCATCTTTTGACCAACAGTGTGAAAGTTCAACAAGCAAGGTATTTATCTAAAACAAAGTTTTTTGTTTTCTTGAAGAGTGTAGTCCAGAGAACTGTAAAAGGAAGTCTTTTTGAAGATAGAGTTTACCTCTTAAGCAGAGAGACAGTTTATTTAAAGACATAGTCAAGTTTTTTTTTAAAGAATAGTTCAGTAAGCTAGCTATGGAAAGAGCCAGCACAAGCGTGAATATGGGAAATAATCAACTCCCACAGTTCAATGTGAAGAACTATGACTATTGGGCAATCACAATGAGAGATCTGTTTGCCTCTCAAGATTTGTGGGAGCTAGTTGAAGATGGTCTAGAAGAACCAACATATGAACAAGCATATAATGCCTTAACACAAGCAGAGAAGGATTTGTTGGATAGTAATAGGAAGAAGGATTCTAAAGCCCTCTTATATCTCTATCAGGCAGCGCATGAAAGCATATTTCCAAGGATTGCAGCAGCAAAGAAGTCCAAGGATGCATGGGATACCCTCCAGACAACCTACCAAAGTATGGAGAAGGTAAAGACAACAAAGCTTCAATTAATGAGAAGAGATATTGAAGTTATTTGCATGAAAGATTTTGATACAATAGACTCAGTCTTCACATTGTTGATTGTGTTGGTTACCCAAATGAGATCTCATGGAGAGACCATAAAAGAGAGAAGAATAGTGGAGAAAGTGTTGAGGGGCTTACCCTCAAGGTTTGATGTGATAATAAAAACCATTGAGGAGACAAAGGATCTCTCGTTGTTTACAGTTAATGAGCTTCATGCATCATTGATGACACATAAACAAATATTGTGCAGAACAATAGACTCATATTTGGAGCATGCCGTCAAGACCCAAATGTCCTTTGGAAGAGGAAGAGGTTAAGGCAGAGGAAACTACAGAGGAAAAGGAAGAGGCAGAAGTCAAAACTGAGGAAGAAACAACCCTACAAGTTCTAGTGGAAGGGGCAACAATCAAAGTCAGAATCAAAGCCAATGCAGCAGCCAAGAAGGTGGACAAAATCAAACACATGGACAAAGGTATGATAAATCCCAAGTCCAATGTCATTACTATAAGAAATATGGGCATTATTCCAATGAATGTAGGAAGAAACAGAGTGACATGGGTAATAGACCCAGTGCTAGTTTTACTAAAGAAAATCTCAGTCAAGAATTTTTTTTTTTTTTAGCATGTAATTTGGCTGAAAAGAATAATGAAGATATATGGTTTCTAGATTCAGGATGTAGCAACCATATGACTGGAAAAATTTCTGTGTTTTTCATGATTGATGAAATTGTGAGGTCTCAAGTAACATTTGGGAGAGACAGTAAAGTCTCTGTCATGGGAAAAGGCAAAGTAAACGTTTTGACAAATAAAGAAGAAAGAAAAACCATATCATATGTTTACTATGTACCTGGTATGAAGTGTAACCTTTTGAGCATTTGAAAACACATTCAGAAAGGCTGCAATGTTTGCTTTGAAGATGATATATGCACCATCATGGATTAGCCACCAAGAAAGAAATGCATTGAAAAAGTGAAGATGACAAGAAACATAATGTTTCCTCTCAAGATGATCCAGGTGGATATTGGTGGCCACCCACCTATTCCACTTGGCCCCCCACCATTGTCTCTTTCAGTTTTTCAGTTTCGGCATAACTTACTATTTTTAGCAGTTTTTCGGGTCCTGAACTTCCGGAGCCGTTTTGAGGCCCTAAACGACGTTTTTTGGGTATCAAAGCACATCATAGTTGTCCCGAAAGCTGTAGTCCTCGGATGAAACTTTCTAATGATGTATCATATGCGTCAAGCGGAGATAGTATGCCAAATTCGTCCTGGGGAAGTTGAAACACCAGTTACTAGCAGGATATAGTTTTGGCGCTTCATCTCTCTAGGGTTAGGTTTGGGGATGTTTAGGGCTCTCCATTGTTTCTCAATAATAAATGACACCCTCAAGCCTGTTATGTGATTCGAAGGCTGCTATTCATCATCTCTTGATAAGCTGCGATTTCATAGTTTATTTCCATTAAACTTTATAACGACAATTTGATTCTTTGATATTAATGAAATGATATTATTTCCCTTTCGCATCCTCTGTATTTATGGTTATTAATATTTTATTATTGCGTTCATAAATCCGGATCGAGTGGTATCAACAGTTTTGATTTTTTCCTAGTCCTTCTTTACATGTCTAGCGAAGGTCAAATTATAAAGGCTAGGGCTTGATGGAGACCTTTAGATGCGGCCTGTAAACTAAACAGACGCCACATGCAGGGCGAAGAAAGATGAGGGAGCTAGAGATACTCCTATCAAAATATTGCTCAAAGAAGGCCCTCGAAAAACAAGGCACGTTGATGGATAACTTTTCTCGGATCCTTTAGCAGCCCTTGCCGTATACGCATCCCGGTAGCCACTCACAGGTTGCGACTCCTTTAAAATTACAAGTAATTTGACATTCCCATATTTGAGGTCAAATAGACGTAGATGCAGTAGATAGATATAGTTGAATCCTTAGTATATTTCTGTTCATGAAGCTTTAGGCCAGGAGAAGATTATTTGCACTCCTCAAATCATATTGAGACTATTGAAACCTATTGTGAGAATAAGGAACTGAGACAGACCCTCTCTCTGTTCTCGACGTACCAACTTGGAATTATTTCCGAGGCCTTTAGTCAAGGAGCAGTGCTATCGTAGGGAGCTATGAGGAGACAGAGAGAAATTACATACAATATTGGACCCTTGGCTAAACATGAAAGGGATCAAGATGTGCACGAGATGACAGATACTAGTTCACCTACTTTAAAGTTGAGTATCGAAGATTCGGAAGAAACATTGGTGCTAAAAATTATCGCATTTGTCTACCGATACACACATTCGGGGAGGGAAATGGGTTCCTCGGCATCCTCTCGCCCAGTCTAGGAATCTTTGGTATGTTTCCAGTTGAGTAGAAATTCAAACGGAAGAAGCGAGACTTTGGATGCTGCGAATCAAAAGCAAGGAAAGGTGCTTCCAAACCATGAGGAACAAAGGATAGAGAGCCAAGGCATGGTCAAAGACAACAAATCAAATCCACAAAGAAAAAAACAATAAATAAAAAAATAAAGAAGATCGGGAAAGTGGTGTGAGTTCATAAGGCTCCTCCCTTACAGTGATTAATAGAACCCAGCGATGCGCTAGTGGCGAGATAGAGACCACGAAGTCGGTCGCTACTCCGACTCCGTCAGAGGAACTGAGGAATGAAAAGGAAACAAATTATTGATGCGGGCCCAGCATCCACTTTATTGCCACTACAAAAGGTCGAAGGGAGAGAGGCGGAAGATCAGGAGGAGGAGGAACGTCTCTTCCACTCCCGAGATCATAGGTAAAGGAGCCTATGCACGATTCATTATCGACAATGGAGCCAAAATAACCTCATTTCAGCGGAGGCCAGTGAATCGGTTGGCTTGCCAGGCCCCTGACTCACCCACATCCATACACCATCGGGTAAGCCTACACCAATGACGAGATATAAAGTGACCGGCTGATCTGCTTCTTCCTATAGCATCAAGCTCTTCACCGGATGAGGTATTATGTGGCGATTGCTCCACAATGATGTTTAAAATTGTATTATTAGAGCAACCATGCTTGTCAGGAGCGATAAATGCTGTGTATGAGTCTCGACCTCGTCTTTGTTATTATTACTTTGGGAAATAAGTTGTACGGGATGCAGGAAGTACCTCTCAGGCTATCTCTTTGGTTCTGTAAAACAATCACGATGTAGCTCATTTCTCCCAAACAGGAAATTCGTTTACGATGATCACTTTAGGGCAAGAAGAGGAAGCCTTAGCCACGACCTCCGGTGGGGCCCCTCGCACAAAAACAACAAATAGATAAGGTGTTGGAGAATCACGAGGACATCTTCACACTCACCTGTGAGGTTCCCTCTGCCTTTGCTTGTGAGTCAAGCACCCGATTTATAGGCCCAGTGCGCCGCTACCCAATGGACGATCTATCGCGCTCTGTTCTGAAGTGATGAAATCCAAGGCGGGTCAGGAGCACATTGCGAGAAGGTCACATGGACCAGTTGTAGCCTTTGGGAGCCCGATCGTGTTGATGCACGAGAGAAGAAGGATGGGGCGTGGGGGCTGGGTATTCCAAGCTATCGGGCGTAAACAAGATCGCACAATGGAATGAGTAACCAATCCCATGGATTGATGACCTTCTGGACCAACTCCAAAGATTGCTCTTCCCCGATAAGGTCGACTGCGTCCCGGTATCACGGTACCAATTGAACCCTACGATGTGAAGGCGCGCCCAGAAAGCTAAGGAAGGCCTTTTTTAATGGTTGGTGTGCCTTTCGGGTTGATGAATGCTCCCGCAACCTTCATGAGGATGATGGACGACATCTTGCGGCCATTCACCAACTCATTCGTAGTGGTGTACTTGGATGACATTCGATCTTGACCAAGACTTGGGAAGAGCACCCCTTCTGTCACATCCAGAGCAAGTCTTCAAACAACTGCTGGCAACACAAATTTGTGTACCAATTTGGAGAAGTGCTGCCTGGCGCAGCCTGGGTTCAATATCGGGACACATTATTGATGAAAGTGCATAGCGGATCGACCAAAGATCAAGTCATTGGGATTGGCGGCCCGACTATAAAGAGCCGCAACTTTAAGGTCTTACTAATTTCTCTAGTAGATTAGTCTTTAGAATTCTCATATCACTTGGCCCCATGAGTCAAGTCACCAAAGAGGGTAGAGCAAATTATTTTGTAGTCGGAACCTCATGAAGGCGTTCAAAGGTGAAAAAATCGCCTGCATTGCCTTCGATTCTCACTGCGGACTTACGGCCGTTTGAGATGAACGGATACCTCAGCTATGCTGTAGGGCAGTTCTTACTCCATGAGGACATCGATGGCATATCAGGTGAGACATTATGCAGGAGCCGATTCGCAAGTATCCCACCTATGACAAAGAAATGTATTCCATTGTGCAAGCACAGTCGACAATGGAAGCATTACATTTTGAGGAAGAGAGCAATCATCTGAGACCACCAGCCCTGCGGTTCATACAGGACACGAGGGAAGTTCTGCCGGAGGTGATCGCCGTGAGTGGTCACATATACCCAACGATTTCATTTGGACATCAAGTACAAGAAGAGTCGCGCAAATAATGTTGTAGAATACCTTAGCCGACCACCGATCGTAAGCCACCGTGCTCAACTCTTGTGGGCACACAAGACTTCGATTAGCCGCTTCTCCATGAGGAGTGACCCAAAGTCCGGAGCACACTTACAAGGCACTCTTGGGGGCCGCGCAGGATTTCAAATTTCACCTCAAGATGCACTTTTATATCACAGGACACCTTTGCGTTCCTTCAAGCGGCGTGCCGGATGATACTTCAGGAAGCACACTACGGTCGAGTCGTTGGGCATTGAAGTCGAGAAAACGTGTAATACTACGGAAGTATTTCTATTGGTTTGAACCTTGAAAGGATGTCGAGAAGCACATCGGATCTGCCTTTGTGCCATTTTCCAAACCGACCATCAAGCAAGACCTATATACTCACTACCTACTAGTGGCCAGTAGAATCCATATCCATGTGGTTATGTCAGACTTCCTCTAATAAGAATGGCAATAGTATGTTTAGTAGTGGTTGTGATTCTCGAAAGATAGCCATTATGGTGGCATGTAAAGAAGTATATCATAACGGAAGCTGCGCTAAACTCTTCTTTGAGCAGTATGGGTGCACTTTGGGATCCCATGGAGTCTATCATATCAAATGAGATCGCCGGGTTCCTCGGCCACATTTGGTCATTACTACGGTCAATGGTGGACCACAAGCTCACCAAGTCCGCCAGCTTTCATCTGGCAGGATGACGGACGGGAGGTCGTCCCAACGGAATGATTGTACACATTCTGCGCATGTAATTCAAAGCATCCACGCACATGGGAGCGGAGGCCTCCCTTGCCATGCAACATAGTTATATAGGGCTCTCACAGTTCAATTAGCCCATAGCCCCTTTCGGTGGGCTTGGGATTCTAGCCACTATGTCCCATTGAGCGTAGCCATGCCATTTTCGATTTGCTCGAGGCCGATTCGAGCACGTCTGGTGCGAAGTTGACAAAGCAAGTAGCTTCATCGCGCATTCAACACATCCGCCAGCGGGTTTCATGATATATTGGGGCCCAGGCCAATGCGGAAGTGAGCGGCGCCATGATCAACATCGGTGCCACACAGCTTCCCGGGTGGGTGACAAAGTATGACTACATTCCCAGAAGAAGGAGCGCCTCAGCTGGACCTCACCATAGCTTCACCACGCTCCACGTCACGAGGCCATACACCATCACCAGGGTACATGAGAACAATGCTTGCAGGCTTATTCCACCATTGTATTACCGCACCCGATCTTCAATTGTGGATCGCCTTCATCCTTACTTCCCACCTCTACTGGACACTTCGGACATTGTAGAACAACTCACACCAACAGAGTTAAACCCAGACTGCATGGAACAGGCCACCACAGATTGTATCATGGACATGCAGATTAAGAACACTCGCCAACAGAGGATCCAACTGTATCGGGTTGTCAAAGCTGGCCAACTCCTGCACCAAGGGAAGTGGTTCACCAGGGACCAAGTTCAGCAGAAATTTCCTCATCTCATGGAGGAACTTAACACAATGGGGACCATTGCTTCCTAAGGGGGGAGGAATGATCCAGGTGGATATTGGTGGCCACCCGCCTATTCCACTTGGCCCCCCACCATTGTCTCTTTCAGTTTTTCCGTTTTGGCATAACTTACTATTTTTAGCAGTTTTTCGGGTCCTGAACTTCCGGAGCCGTTTTGAGGCCCTAAACGACGTTTTTTGGGTATCAAATTTGTTGCAATTTTGATCATCAAAATCGTCACAAAAGTTGTAGTCCTCGGATAGAGCTTTCTAATGATGTATCATGTGCGTCAAACGGAGATAGTATGCCAAAGTTACGTCCATGGGAAGTTGAAACACCAATTTACCCAAACGGGGCCCATAGTTTTGGCGCTTCATCTCCTAGGGTTAGGGTTTTGGCTGTTTAGGATTTCCCATTGTTTCTAAATGATAAATAGGCCCTCGAGCCTCATTGTAACTCAGTTCAGAGGCCTTTAGCCGCCACATCTCTTCTCAGAGATAGCTACCAGCGCCCTAGCTAGTTTTATTTCCATTCTGTCTGTAAGCAAATTTCAGTTCTTTGATATTAATGAAATGAAGTGTTATTTCCGCTGCATCTCTGTATTTATGGTTATGTGTTTATTCTGTTGCGTTCCTGCATAAATCCGGATCACAAGATGAGAGAAAATTTGAAGAAAGGAGCTGCAATGGCAGCAGTGACACAAGAGACATTCCAAAGAGAAGCAAATGATGAAAACTAGTTATGGCACTTGAGATTTGGACATCTCAACTTTTGAGGTCTAAATTTGTTACATAGGAAAGGAATGGTAAAGGGATTACCATTGATTGAGAAACCGAACAGCCTATGTGAAGGTTGTATCTTGGACAAACAACACAGAGAAATATTTCCATCAGGAAAGAGCATAAGGGAAAAAGCACCCTTAGAAATAGTCCATTCAGATTTGTGTGGACCAATGTAAACACCATCATTAGCAAGAAGCCACTATATGCTGACCTCTATTGATGATTACACAAGCAAAACATGGGTTTATTTCTTAAAGTTGAAGAGTGAAGTGTTTGAGAAATTATGTCACTTTAAAGCACTTGTAGAGAATCAAAGTGGGCAGCATATTCAATTCTTAAGAATAGACAAAGGAGGAGAATTCATCTCCAAATAATTTATGTGTTTTTGCAGAGAAAATGAGATTCATAAAAAATTTACAGCAAGGTATATACCATAGCAAAATGGAGTTGCTGAAAGAAAAAATAGAACCATCATGGACATGGTAAGAAGTATGCTGAAGGCAAAACATTTTCCAAATGAATATTGGGTTGAAGCTGTACATTGTGCAACATATGTCTTGAATAGATGCCCAACAAAGAGTGTAATGAACAGATTCCCTGAAGAAGCATGGAGCGGCATGAAACAGTTTGTCACCCACATGAGAGTTTTCGATTGTGTGGCTTATGCACACATTCCAGATCAGCTAAGGAAGAAGTTGGACAGTAAGGGGGAAAAGTGCATATTTGTTGGATACAGTGAAGAATACAAAGCATACAGATTGTATAACCCATCCACCAAGAAATTTATGATAAGCAGAGATGTACAATTTATTGAAGAAGAAGCTTGGGATGGAAGCATTGAGAAAACAGTGAATGTAAAAGGTTGTTTGTCTCATGATGAAGATGAGGATGAAATGGCTGAAAGACATCCCTCATTAGCAGCACCACCTCCACCAACACAAGGACAACAAGGGACACCACAATTAGGTATGAGGACACCCTTGAGAAATGATAACAATTCTTCTCCAATCACATCACAAGGAGTAGATTTGATTGCAGGCTACAAGAAAAAGTTCAGCAAGTGAAAGAGGAACCAGATTCAGAAGTCTGAATGAAATTTATGAGAAAGAAGAAGGTATGAACTCTTTTTTTTCATTGTATTGTCAAGTAGAAGATCCTATTCATTTTGAAGAAGCAGTAAAAGATAAGAAATGGATAGATGTTATGGATGAAGAGATAAATTTCATAGAGAAAAATAAGACATGAGAATTAGTTGATCTCCCAAAAGGCAAGGAAGTCATTGGAGTGAAATGGGTTTATAAAACCAAAAGCAATGTTGAAGGTAAGATTTAAAGACACAAGGCCAGACTTATTGTAAAAGGCTACAAGCAGCAACAATGAAGAGATTATGAAGAAAATTTTGCACCATTTGCAAGAATGGAAACAGTAAGAGCAGTGTTGTCCATAGCAGTACAACACAAGTGGAAAGTTTACCAAATGGATGTGAAATCAACATTCTTAAATGGAGTATTGATGGAAGAGGTTTATGTTGAACAACCTCTAGGATATGAGAAAAATGGCCAAGAGCATAAGGTATGCAGATTGAAGAAAGCTCTGTATGGGTTGAAATAAGCAACAAGAGCATGGTATAGTAGAATAGATGTCTATCTACTAGAAAATGGGTTTGATAAATGTGAAGGAGAACCCACATTATACATCGAAGAAAAAGATGGTAAGATGCTTATTGTTGTTTTATATGTTGATGATGTTATATTCACAGGTAGTGATGCTTACCTCATTGAGAATTTTAAAATAGTCATGAAAGATGAATTTGAAATGAATGATATGGGATTTTTGAGATACTTCTTAGGAATAGAAGTAGAGAAAAATGAAAATAATATTTTTATATCTCAAGCTAAATATGTGAAAGAAGTTTTAAAAATATTTAACATGCAAGATTGCAAAGAAGCAATTACTCCTACAATGATGGGATTGAAGTTAAGCAAAGAAGATAACATCAAGGATTTTGATCCAAGTTTGTAAAAGAGCATAGTTGGCGGCCTTATATATTTGACTGCCACTACGCCAGATATTATGCATGCTGCAAGTTTAATTTCCAGATTTATGGAAAGGCCAAAGGAGACACATTGGAAAGCAGCAAAAAGAATTCTGAGGTATGTGAAAGGAACAAAGAGGTATGGAATTTTATACACCACTTCAAAAAATTTTGAATTGATTGGATATATTGACAGTGATTGGGCTAGAAGTATAGATGACAGGAAAAGCACGTCTGGATATGTTTTTCATATGGGATTAGGAGCCATTTCATGGGCTTCTAGGAAACAGCCAATTGTGGCTTTATTTACAGTAGAGGCAGAGTATGTGGTAGCTATAGTAGCAGCATTTCAAGCAGTTTGGATGAGGAGAATGTTGAGAATTTTGTGTCATGAATAGGTAAAAGGCACAACAATTTTTTGTAATAATAGCTCAGCGATAGCTTTATCCAAGAATTCAATGTTTCATAAGAGAACGAAACACATTAATTCAAAGTATCACTACATCAGAGAATTAGTGATCAATGGATAAATTGTTCTGAAGCATTGTAGAACAGAACAAAAGTTTGTTGATATATTAACAAAACCATTGGGGCAAAAAAGTTTTAATTCCCTAAGGAAATGTCTGGGTATGCAAGAGAATGTAGCCGTTGAAATTAAGGGGAAGTGTTGGAAATTAATTCCAACTGCGACAGAAGTAGAAGAAGGACGACGAGTTAAATTTTGATGGGAAATTCGAAAGACAGCAACATCGACGTAGTCTTGTTTAGAAATCTACAAACAACCTCTCACATTCAAGTTTCTGCACCCACGTTCTTACCTATTCATCTACCCGCAATGAATTCTCCACCATCCACATTTGATCTGAATTGAACACGCAACCAGCACCATTCCGATGACAGCAAGATGAGACGCGAAGATCAAAATTGACCCATCGGAGGAGTTGATGCCATCACTCCTCCAGACCAATGAAGACAACTCCGTGGGGTAAAGAAACGAGCTTCGGATTAAAGATTAGACTCCACGGAATGTGTAATGTATAAGGCTTAATGTTTTTTATTTTCCGCAACATATGTTAGTTTTGACATATGTATTATAAGCATGTAATGCTTATAATACATATATATTTTGTAAGAAGTTTGTTATGTTTTATTTTTTAAATGCTCTTACATGGCTCATTGCAAAACACAACCATATATATATGTTGCGAAATAGATAGAAAGGTAATATGCCAAGAGCATTTTGACTATGTAATGTAATTTTTGCCTGAAAATAGAAAAGAAGATAAAGAGCATTATGTGCGTAGTAGTGAATAGAAAGACAGAGAACAAAGAGAGAGAGTTTTAAGAAACACTGTGTTGTGTAGCAGCAGAAGTATTTTTTTTGTGTAAACCCAGAACACTGCAGTTCTGAGGAAAGTTCCAAATTTTGTATCAATGTTATGTTTCAAGAAAAATAGTGTTTATCTCACATCTCTGTCCCAATTTTTTTTAATCTCTATGTTTAAAAGAGAAACTTTGTTTTCTCTTAGTTATTCACAATATTCAAAAATTCAAACATGCATGATAAGAAAGAAAATGCATATGGAAATTTTCTAACACATCCAAGACCAATTTTGGATGAGTTTGAACTACATCTGAGTACTATAAACATTAGGTTTATTTTAAAGTCTTATCCTAATATCTTAGTATTGTGGGCTTTGTATAATTTGATTTGTAATATGATTTGATTCTTTATCTTATAATATTGTGGGCTTTGTATAATTTGATTTGTAATATGATTTGATTCTTTATCTTATAATATTATATGGTAATTTATTTATAATATTATTTAAATTATTTATATCTAAAATATAATTAATATTTTAATTTATTTATAAAAAAATATATATCTTTTAAAATTACCAATATTAATAACTTAAAATTTATAATGATGGATAAAAATAAAGTTCAATAAATTTAACCCGTTTCCTGTTATATTTGATTTTAATAGGAGGCAAAGAGATCTGGAAATGTCCCAAAGATGATTGAATGGAGGCAAAGGGATCTGGAAATGTATAAAATATGATTGAATTGAGGGTGGAAATGTTAAAAAAGATGTTTGGTTTGGATGGTAAAATCCCGTTCACATGGTTATCATGTTAAGGATTTTTTTCGTGTGAAAGGACACACGTTTTCTAGTCATTATTCTTTAAAAAAATATCTTAAATTACTTAATGAAAATAGTTTAATTATTTTTTTATTTTTTTTATAGTTTGAAATATATATATATATATATATATATATATATATATATATATATGAAGATGAAACCTTGAACGTAAAGTTGAATTATATTGTTCCAATTTATATTAAAAAAATTAGAGAAGATGGAACAAAGTAAAAATCTTGATATCAAGTTTGGGTTTCTTGACATGTTAAAATAATTCGGCATTTTCTCTTTTATTTATTTGATTTTATTTGAGTGTGAGGGCAACAATATGTAAGTATAGGTATATTTTGTGTTTTATCTTTTATATAAAAAAATTAAATATCATTTATTATCGTGTTTTATTATAATATTTTTTTATATAAAAAAATTTAAAATATTTCTATTTATTGGTTTTTGGTTTAAGGGTTTTTGGTTTAAGAGTTTCAATTGAAATTAATTAATTATAAATTTCCTTACTTGTATATATAATTATATCATGTTAAAGATCTTTTTCATGCGAAAGGATACAGGTTTTCTAGTCATTATTCTTTAAAAATATCTTAAATTATTTAACGTAAATAGTGTATTTTTTTTTTTTTTTTAAGTTTGAAATATATATATATATATATATGAAAATGAAAGCTTGAACTTAAAGATGTATTATATTGTTTCAATTTATATTAAAAAAATTAGAATTGAAAATATATTTAATAAAAACCGTAATTTATAAAGCAAGATTGAACAAAGTAAAAATCTTGATATTAAATTTGGGATTTTTGGCATGTCAAAATAATTTGGCATTTTTTCCTTTATTTATTTGATTTTATTTGAGTGTCAGGGCAACAATATGTCAAACAATATGTTAACCATCATCATCATCATCAAATATAGGTATATTTTGTGTTTTATCTTTTATATAAAAAAAATTAAATGTCATCTATTATCATGTTTTATTATGATATTTTTTATATAAAATAATTTAAAATATTTCTATTTATTGGTTTTTGGTTTAAGAGTTTCAATTAAAATTAATTAATTATAAATTTCCATATATATATATATATATATATATATATATATATATATATTATTATTTAAATATCTTATTTATAAATGAAGAATTAATGAGTCTGGTTATTTGAAACAAAAAAATTAATTAGCAATTGTACCACATATTGCAAAGGAAAAGTTTTAAGACACTAGCATATGAAACTATAACATAGAAGAAAGAAGTAAACTAGTATGCAATTTTTTTTCTTTACTAGTATTTTTTTTAATCACATGTTATGTTTAAGGGAGATTCCAACCAGGCCAATATTCTAGAATATGTTCAAAATGAAGGTAATGCACAACACCTCCTCCACAGGATTTATGAAAACCATTTCAGAATATTAATAGTTTATAAGTTTTGTCTAAGTGTTTGAGACCTCTTTAAATTAACTATATCATATAATAACAAAACATTTTTCATTTAAAGGCCTTTGTGTCACCTAAACACACTGACAGTTCACATCAACATATTTACATATTTGTTGATTATAGAGTGTGTCCTTTTGTTGGCCTTGAGAGTGGTGTCATCTATGTTTATTACATGATATTGCTTTGGGAAGTTATTAACAATTAGATGAGGTGATTAAAGTTATTATTTAGCAACTCACTTGAAGTTTCAGTCCACAAGTCCTTTGGGTGGACCCTCCTTGAGGAAATTATTCTAACCTTACTTCACTTTATCATTAGTATAGAAATGAATTTGATTCCTTTCATAGAAAATATTATTTCAGTATCCAAGTAGGATGTGAAAACGAAGATTCATTTCAAAGAAAGTATTGTCAACTAGTTGTATCCGAGGATATAAAAATGAATATGATTTATTTCAAAGAAAAAATGGCCAAGTTAGTATCCAAACAGGATATGAATGATGGTGATTCTTTACTTAATATACAAGCATAAAGTGCCATTGTTTTCTATTTATGCTAGCTTCTTTCTTGATGTGTTGATTCCATCTTGGACCTACTATGGAATTTGGATCTTAAACTGTAATAAATTTTGATATTTTATTAGGCCTTTGCCTAAATTTGAAAATTAAGGAAATGTGAAGTTTATCCAAATTTGACAGTAAGAAACCATCAATACAACATTCCCGAAAACATCAACATAACCCAAACCATGACCGTGAAAAAGAAAAATATATTATGCTCAAATTGCCATAGATTCATGATAAACTTAAACTTCTACTGGATATAAAAATTCTACATCACTCTTATGAACAGACTCATTAATAGTTAATTATCAGTACATTTATCAAAATGAATAGAACCAAGTTAATATTAGAAACAATAAGAGAATATATTATAGCAACAACCCTTCATGTCTAAAAATAAAACCCACCTAGTACTCAATTCAATACCATGCTCAAAACCCATTGTATGAGTAACAAGTATAATTAGACAAGGAACAAGTATAATTATAAATATGCATGTACTTGACATCTAACTGTTGTGCAATTTATTTCTTGTTTACTGATGTGGAGAAAAACCTGCAATCAAATAATGATGGATAAAAATAATTGAAACTGAAAATTTGACATGTAAATGTTTAATTTATCTAATTATACATTGTTGACTAATTAAATTGCAAGTTTAATAACCTCAAAGGTTAATGTACATTATTCCAAAACTAAAGATTTTTTGAAACCTCCCAATAATTTTTTTTCTATAAATATGATTTTTGTTTCCTTATCTTAACTTCTAAGGAATGAATGCTAGATTGTTTGTCACAATTTCACTAATAAATTTAGTTTTTCAATACTCTTTTCTTTTACATTTATATGAATTTGTATCAAATATGTTTAAAAAGTTGTGATTCAAAAATACTAAAAAATTTTCACCAGATGCTCACACCACACCATTGGCCAATACCAACAAAAAATAAATAAATGAAATGATTTTGAGTGTCCCCAATAATCAGCTCCTAGGCATCGGGAAATCGTGATCGACTGCGATGAATTCGGTGCATAAGAATTTGGTGACCTACTTTCCCATCACCAACATTACGACCATTGCAGTGGGTGGTGAAGTTCTCGTGGGAACCCCCAACGTCACCCTTGTCCTAGTTCCCACCATGAATTTTTTTCATTCGGCTCTAGTGGTGGCCCATTTTGACGGGTAGGTCAAGGTTGCGACTCCCCACGCTGCCAAACTCATTCCAGATTCATTTCTGCCTTTGCAGGCCTTCACATCCTCCTGGAAAATGTTGTTGAAGATGTCGTTGTCGGCCTTCCTTCTTGACACAAAGTCCTACCTAATGCTCAACGTCTACCCTTACTATGTCTACCTGTAGGGATATGGTGTCGAGTCACTGAAATATGCTCTGTTTCGATCGTTGCCACCCAACAGGGACGTCGTTGAGCCCAACACATTGCTCCACTTTACCAACGTCTTCGATGTCGTGGTCGACGTGGCCTAGACTGTTAAATTAGAATATTGATGTGATTGCTTGAGATTTTATTAAACTGCAGGGTTACATATATACTTCTCTAAAACAATTATAACTCATAACTGGAAAATAACTACACTAAACTGCTAAACTGCCTAACTGATAAACTACCTAATTGCACAATATCCCGTAGGATTACAACATTCCCCCCCTTAATTTGAAGGGTAATATGACATACCAAGTAAGGATCTAAACTTTTCGAACTTTTCGAACTTTTCACGCCCTAATGCTTTGGTAAAAATATCTGCAATTTGTTCAGAAGTTGGACAATGTGTCAGATGAATTGTTTTGGCCTCTACATGATATCAAATCAAATGTTACTTGGTGTTGATATGTTTGGTTCGATCATGAAGCTTTATATTCTTGGCCAATTGAATTGCATAAGAGTTGTCGACAAATAGAGGAGTTGAAGGTTTTTGTTTCTCCTGCAAAGCTTCGAGTATTTTCCGAAGTCAAATGATTTCCTTAGTGGCTTGAGCTGCTGCAACATATTCGGCCTCAGTGGTAGAATCAGCAGGAACACATTTCTTGCGCGATCTCGAACTGATGGCCGCTGACCTAAGATTCATCGAATATCCAAAAGTTGAGACTCCATTTTATTTATCTCCATCAAAATATGAATCTGAATAACCAACAAGATGGAAGTCTAAAACTTTGGAATATTTGATGCCGTAAGTTTGAGTTCCTTTTAAATATTTCAAAACTCTTTTTGTTGCTACCCAATGCCCCTCACAAGGATGATGGATAAACCTCGAAAGCATTCCGACAGCAAAGGTTATATTAGGACGAGTAATAGACAAATAAATCAAACTTCCAACAAGTTGCTTGTACTTTGTTGGATCTTCAAACGACTTTCCTTATTCGGAAGTGAGTTTCAAGTTATTCTCCATTGGAGTAGCAATAGGATTACATTCTGTCATACCATATCTGTTCAATAACTTATCAAAATATTTATTCTGAGAGATGAAAATATGTTGTGGTTTTTTATCAACTTTAATACCAAGATAATAGTGAAGTAAACCTAAATCTTTCATATCAAAAAAATATTTCAATTCCTTCTTTATAGATGATATATATTCATCATTTTTTCCTATGATCATCAAGTCATAAACATATACAAATAGATATACAACTGATCTTCCAAATTTCTTAACAAAAAGAGTTATATCATCTAGGTCAAAATGTTTATAATTTAATTTAAGAAGATGTTCAGTTAGCTGATTCTCATACCATGCTCGTGGCGCTTGTTTCAAACCATATAAGGACATCATTAGTTTTCAAACCTTTTGTTCTTTCCCTTTAACGGAAAAACCTTTTGGCTGAAACATGTAAACATCTTCTTTCAATTCTCCATTTAAAAAATAAGTTTTGACATCCATATGATGAATTTTCCATTCTTTCTAAGCTACAATAGCAAACAAATATCTAATAGTGCCCCATTTAGCTGTAGGAGCAAAAGTCTGTGTATAGTTGATACCCTTTTTTTGTGCATATACCTTCGCTACAAGTCTTGCTTTTTGTTTGTCTAGCGAACAATCAGCTTTATACTTAGTTTTATAAATCCATTTGCAACCATGTACCATTTTTTATGAGAGCATCATATTCCTTTTGCATTGCATCTTTCCACTGTTCATAACTAGCAACTTCTTCAAAGCATGTAGGTTCACAATCCATAGAAAAATTAAATTCACAATGAGAATAGTTACCTGAGGAACTTCCAGCCTTAAACTCATCATATTTCTTTGGAAATGTTCGAATACGAGTTGAACTTCGCAAAGGTTGTGTAGGAAGTTGTTCAAGAAGTTGCTCATCTTCTTCATATGGCTCAACTCTTTCCATTTCTGTTATTGTTTCTATAGAAACACTTGCATCAACTAATTTCTCATCAGCAACAACAAAATTATCATCATAAACCACAACCAATTTCTCATCATTGAGAGAAGGAAACTCCACAGATTGATCTAATATAGGAATCCCCCTTCAGGATGGGGAAGTATATTATCCGATTCATAATAAAACTTGTGAGCACAAATTTTTCTATTTGATTGATTTGTCTATCAACAACGAGGGAATCTTTATCAGTTTCAAGAAAAATTACATCTCTTGACAAAATAAACTTTTTGTTGTCTTCATCATACTATAGGTATGCCTAACAAGTCATGGAATACCCTAAAAATATACATTTTCTGCTTCGTTCACTCAGCGTATTCCTCTGATGTTTAGGAATCAAAGCATAACATTGAGAACCGAAAATTCAGAAATGTTTAACAACGGGAAGACGACTATACCACATTTCATATGGATTTCTGTTGTTAATGATAGAGGAATGGCACCGATTTCTAATGTATGCCGCACAGAGCATGGCTTCTCCCCAAAACATTAATTTTACATTCTTAAACAACATCATTGAACGCACCATATTAAGCAATATTCTGTTCATTCGTTCAACAACACCGTTTTGTTGCGGATTATATGGTATTGTGGTCTAGTGTTTGATGCCATTCTCTTGCAAATATGTTTCAAAGGCATGTGAAGTATATTCTCCTCCATTATCAGTCCTTATAGTACCAATAGTAAGTTGTGCTTCATTTGTTATCAAGAGATGAAATTTCATAAACATATCAAAAACTTGTGATTTTTATTTAAACAAATAAACCCAACACATCCTTGAATAATCATCAATAAAAGTGAGTATTTATTTATTTCCATTCGCAGTTAATACAGAAATTGGACCACATAAGTCAGAGTGTATGAGATTTAATTTTCTTGTAGCTCTAGACTTAGAATTCTGAAAAGACTGTTAGTGATGCTTTCCCAATATATAGGCATTACATGGGGTCAATTTTCTAGGAACTGTTGGAAGTCCCTTAATCCCATTCTATTTCATAATACAAATACTTTAATAATTAACATGACCGAAGCGTGCATGCCATAATAAAGAAGATGACAGAGTATCATTTTGTTGAACCAAATAAGTTGTGTTCAATGCAACAGATGACATGCCATGCAACTTCAATAATTTATCTTCTTCCACACCAGTCATTACAGTTTTATTGTCAGCTTCTTTTCTAATTTCTACTTTACCATCAAATATGTGAATGGAATGTTCCTGCTGTCTTATTTGTATAAGAGATAATAAATTTCTTTGGAACTGCAGAATGTAAAGTACATCATTCAAAATATAATTTGGATGTCCAAGAATTTTTAACTGAATTGAACCAATCCCTCATGGTTTGATTTGGGACTTATCAGCAAAATACACTACCTCGTCAATATTATCACTGAATTGATCAAACAAATCTCTTCGAAAAGTCATATGACAAGTGGCACCTGTGTCTAGAACCCAACTGTCATACCATGAAGAAAAACAAGTACTAAAAACATCTTCCATGTGGAAATTACAATGTGCGACAACATAATGTGCATTCTCAGAAGATTGTCCTCTATCTGGAATTATATGATCTTTCTTTTCAAGCAATTGTTCTCTTTTTTCATTAATTTTATCCCAGGGAATTCTACAATTTACAGCAGTAGGTCCAAGTTTACCACATCTAAAACATTTTACAACTGGTTTATCAGAAAAATTTCTTTGTTGTTCATATTGCTGTCTATCTCCCTGAATATTTCTGCCCCCCCTGCCTCGGTAATTCTTCCTACTTCAACCTCTATTACCTCTAGTATTTATGAAAGATTCCTCCTGAGGTTTTTGGTCTTTTTGAGCAAGACATAGGGTTTTGGTATTAGACGTATGTGATGCTTCTTTCTTGCTAAAAACCTTCTCTCTTTCTGCAATTTTCCCTACGAATTTGTCAAAATCTAAGTAGTGTGAATAACTAGGGTAAAGAGCTTTTATAAAGGCAGTAAGCGGCAAATCAACTTTAACTCCAATACATTCAATTTCATGATTAATGGCTTTAATTTCATAGGCAAGTTTTAGAGGATCATTATGGCTCATTTTCAGATTAAATAACTTCAACAATAACTGAATTATCTCCAATTCAGAATGTGAATCATAAAACTCTTTTAGTTTTGTTATGACATCATAAGGCGTTTTACTCTGAGTAATGTATCTGCTTACCTCTTCTAAGACTGAAGCGGATATTAAGGCAAAGGCCTTCTTATCCTTACTTTTCCATATTGCGAGTTGTTTCTGATCATCAGGCTGCACTGGTGCATCCTCTCCTTCTCCTTCACAAACTCCACCCCATAAATCATTAAAAATGAGAGTATTTTTAACCTTTCTAAACCATTCTTGGTAATTTTCTTTTCTGTTCAAAACAACCCCAATTAAGGATACCAAGGAATTCATCTTAAAACTCTCATTTGATCTTAAAAAAATCTTATTCAACCACAAAAACAAATTCTGCAATCACCAACAGAGATTTCTCCAAAAACACTCTGTTTTTAACTAATAGATTTAGTGCTTCTAATTTTAATAACAAGCACGCACACATTTATCTTAAAAAAACTCTATATTTTTCTTAAAAAAAACTTTTTTTTTAACTTGCAAATTCAGAGGTTTTTATTGTTTTTTTTTCTGAGAAAGCACATATTTCCTTAAAAAAATATATATATATGTTTTTTTTTTTAACTTACAGATCATCAAACACGATGCTGAAAAACAGTTTTTCTAGCGAAAATCCTCTCCTGGGGTTCACGCTGGCAGTCATTCTAGCAAACAACAAACTTTCCTCCACAGCGCTGGTCCACCCAAAAAAAAAGTCTCTTTTACACCGGCAATCTGCTGGCAAACAAAATTCGCTCGCAGTGTTGGCACAATGCTGACAGTCTCTCCTAGGCACAATCTAGTTCTTCTTCTGCACCATCAATCCAATTGGTCGGTGATCTATGCGACTATGGTACATATGGAAAGTCACATATGCATTGAAGATAGAGGGGGGCACATTGAAGGTTGAAAAACAGTCAACCACTCTCTTCACATCAATGTTGTTCGGATCTCAAATGTGCTCTAATACCAATGTGAAATTGGAATATTGATGTGATTGCTTGAGATTTTATTAAACTGCAGGGTTACATATATACTTCTCTAAAACAGTTATAACTCATAACTCAAAAATAATTACACTAAACCGCTAAACTTCCTAACTGCACAACCCGTAGGATTACAACATAGACAACACCGACACTTACAACAACAATCTTGTCAAGCACGTGCTCAACAACATCGGAACCCCCAAGCTCCCTCGCATGGATGTCAACACCTACATCTACAAACTCTTCAATGACGACCTCAGGCCTGGTGGGACTTCGGAGAAAAAGTGGGGCTCTTCAGTGCCAATTCCACGCTCGTGTATGTCCTGCTCCTCAATGGCGCGAGATCGACTTTGGCCAACGATATTTCAGACCAGACCTTCTGCGTAGCCATGTTGGGGGCTAATAATGAACTCCTCTAGCGGCGCTGGATTGGGCATGCGGTCTTGGGCAGGCTGATTTCTATGCTATTTAGGTCTGTCGGAGCTATTACATTCTGGATACCGTTGCATACCACGTCTCTTAGTGTAGCCATGTCGGGGGCAAATAATCTATTTGGGAAACACACCAATAACTTTTGTTTAAAAGATTAAAAGCAAATAGTACAAAAACAAGAGTTGCTTCGGATGCATTTTAAGTTTCGTGTTTTTTTTTGTTTTTTTTTTTTTTTTAAATTAAATTCAAAATATTTATTAAAATAAAATTTTTTGGTGATATAATTAATACTTAAAAAATATTTTAGAGTGTTAAAGTTATTTATAGAGTGAAAAAGCATTTTAAATAATTAAAGTTCACAATATCACTTACAATTTTATCACTAAATTCCAACATAATTACAATATCCTGCAATATAAGCCTGCAAATGCACACATTCTCTGTAATTTTTCTGTTATATGTTTTTTTAAGGTCTTTTGGGTGTATTTTTCAATCTAACTTGCCAAGAATCCAGTATAACTTTGAAATTTTCAACTCCTGAACGCATATTATATGCCGTCTAAAACATAGTGATATTATTTCACCAAATTATGTGAAAAACCGTTTATTAACAACGCCATACTTATGCATTGAGCGAGATCAACCTTTTCAGCTGTCTTTTCTTCTGCTGGATCAAAGGATAAGCTTTATGATAGTCCAGAATTACCTTCAAGAAATTCCTGAACGATAACTCTGGCCACATAACGGGTGTCACACAGGAGTGTAAAAGAAGACTGCCAAGACTGTCATCAGATGTTCGGATCAATAGCTGCGGCTTTCCACAGTTTGCCCGTTGACGTTTTGGTTCCAAATGGGGTATAAATGTGACGCTTCATGACGGATTTTACTATGTTTCTTTTAAAATTGTATAGATTTTATGCATAATTTTGGGACGCTGTGCTCCAATCACTGTGCGTGGTTGTTTGGTCTCACAAGTTTCGATGTGTGTGGTAATTTGGTTCCACAAGTTTCTATGTACTTGGTGGTTTGGTCTTACAAGTGTTTGGTCCTACAAGTTCCTATATCCATTTTTAGTAAAGTTATGTAGTGATTTATATAGTGATGTGTTGTTTGATGGTTAGTTTTTCTGGGTGAAACTTAAAAAATTTGGTTCAAATTTGATTGAGTATATAGCTTGATATGATCTCGATTTCAAGAATAGACTCTCCAAAAAACTAAATAGTCTTGGGTGGTTTGGTCTTACAAGTGTTTGGTTCTACAAGTTCCTATATCTATTTTTAGTAAAGTTATGTAGTGATTTATATAGTGATGTGTTGTTTGATGGTTAGTTTTTCTAGGTGAAACTTAAAAGATTGTGGTTCAAATTTTATTGAGTATATAGCTTGATATGATCTCGATTTCAAGAATAGACTCTCCAAGAAACTAAATAGTAACTTTTTTTGAATTAAAAAATTCTAGTCTTATTTTAGAGTCTTATCTTAATATAATATCTGAGTATTGTGGGCTTTGTATAATTTGATTCATCTGAAACCATCACATGGTAAGAATTTTTCATTTTGTTTTTACAATGTTATTTAAAATTATATATATCTAAAATATAATTAATACTTCAATTTATTTATCAAAAAATTAACCTTTTAAAATTAACAATATTAATAACTTAACATATTAAAAAATTAACCTTTTAAAATTAACAACATTAATAACTTAACATTTAAAACGATGGATACAAATAAGTGTCAATCAAATTTAACCCGTTTCCTGTTATATTTGATTTTAATACGAGGCAAAGAGATCTGGAAATGTCCAAAAGAGGTTGAATGTCTGGAAATGTCCACAATATGATTGAATTGAGGGTGGAAATGTTAAAAAAAAGATGTTTATTTTGGTTGGTGAAAGCCCATTCACATGGTTATGCCACGTTAAAATTCTTTCATTGACACCTTAGGTTAAAGTTCTTTTTCGTGTGAAGGGATACGGTTTTCTCATTTTTATTCTTTAAAAAAATATCTTAAATTATTTAATGAAAATAGTTTAATTATTTTAATTATTATTATTTTTAATAGTTTATATATCTAGATATATATTTTAATTTAAAGTTGTATTAGATTGTTCTAATTTACATATTGTAGTTGAAAATTGAATTAAAAAAAACGTATATAATTTATAAAGAAAGCTTCAACAAAGTAAAAATCTTGATATCAAATTTTGTTTTTTTGGCATTTTAAAATAATTGGGCAAATTTTCTTTTATTTATTTGAGTGTGAGCGGCACAATGTCAAGTAGTATGTAAATATTGGTATATTTTGTGCTAACTAGTGTTAAGTGTTAACTAGTTGTTGACTAGTTGTTATGTCATTTTATTTTAAAGAAACTAAAACATTTTATTTCTTGTAAAAAAGATTATTTCATGAACATGAGTTAATTTTTTCCCGTTGAAAATAAATTTAGTTATGGAAAAGTGGTTCCATTAAAGTTAAAAAAAAAAGACTGATGGTAAAAGTATTTCAAGAACTGAGAGGTGGTTGAACAGTTAAGACAATTACATTTTCTTCCGAGGATAAAGGCACATCCCAGTGACTGAGAGGTGGTTGAACAGTTAAGACAATTACATTTTCTTCCGAGGATAAAGGCACATCCCAGTGAGGAAAATGGGTTCTGTTCTAAGACTAAGGGAGAAAAAGGAAGAGAGTGAAGAAATTCCTGAGCTGGTAGTGACCAGTGGAACCCTCAGCATTCCTGAAGATTTCTAGAAAACAACAATGGACTTGGAGTCTGGAGGTCTCTTTCGAAATCTCTGTCAACCTACTCATCTCAAGCGTGGAGCACGGGGAAAGAGAAGGATGTAATCGCCTCTCTTATGGTAGGGAGGACATCATCAGCAGAGCCCAAAATGAGATAAGTAAATAAATTATTTTTATTACAGATATGAGATTCAGGCAAATCTAACATAGGTCTGAAATTAGACCAGACACTTCAAGATTAGAAGATGTGTATTACTTTAAGGAATAATGAATGTACATTTTGCATGTTTATTAAGATTCATATCTGTTTATTTTATTTCCGAAAATTATGGCTTAATGGTAGACTGTTAAATGTGAATGGCTGAGTAAAGGGTCTCTAGGAATATGTTGTTGATAAAACTTGTCTGTCATAGAAAGAAACAAATGGAAAGAAAAGAACCATAGTTCTGTACATACTAGAAAGAAAGTTTAAGCTGGAAAAGAACTGTTAGTTCAGGGTCCTAGGTGAAATCCCCTAGACCCCAGAACTGGTCGTTCTTCCAAAGAACTATATTATACACGGGCAGAGAAATATGGTCCTATCATCCTCATACAAACTGGAAAAGAATTTATAGAATTATTGTTCTTAAAAAATGAAAGTAAACTATATTAGAAAAGAAAATTTACTTTACATTATATTCAAACAAAAATCCTAAAATAGCATGCAAAGATGTATTGCTGGAAAGAATATACACCAGAATGATGGACTGTATTTAAAAAGCAAAACTGTTAAGTACAATACATCGTAGAGAACAATCTAACTCTTCTCGGCCCAAAGGGCACAAAACCCATCAAAATTATACAGAGCGAATGATTGAGAGATGGAATCAGTCTCAAACCATGGAAGACAATAAAGCTTAAATCATTACAATAATAGACCCCAAGGGGTAAACATGATTTTCAAAGAAGAAAACTGTACACAGTACGAAAAGGAGAAAACAATATCCATTATTGCATGGGAACATGCATGCAAGAAAACAAAATAAAATGTACAGAGTTAACTCTTCAACTAGTTCCATAGATATTGTTAAACAAAAATAACATTGTGGTGAGCTAAATAACATTGTGATGAGCTAAATCCTCCTAGTCGAATTGAAATAGTAAGACTCTGTTATACTACTCATTGAATAAAAACCGCTTGTGGGGTGCTGAGTAGGCAGAGCCATGCAAACTTAAACTAGAGCACCTAGTTGTATGCCATGGCTCCCAAAAATCTATGGAATACCATACATACCAACCCTGCTGCCCATCGAATGGAACAAGGTCAGGGCATTAACACAACCTCGAAGGATTAAAATACCAAGGAGACTACCAAAGCAAAAACAAGATTCAACAGAAGTAACACTGCAAGTATTCGCTAACATATCTAATTACCTGGCCGTGGCGAAAGGCACTCCAAGCTAGAGAGAGACGAGATAGAAACATTCGTCGCGGAGCTTGCAAACGAGCCACCAGGAATCCAAGTGATGAAATGAGCAATGACAGTTAGGGTAGGAAGGGGTATTACCCTAAGCCATTTTCGATTAACTCTTCGCCGTAGATCCTGAGAAGCTCGATCGAATGGTGTAAACACAAACATGTGGTCACATAGGACTGCAACAGATCCCGATACGTGTACTATCCATAAAATCTCAATCGAGTCAAAAGATCTCGGGTGGGATTAAGCTGTATGTATTAAATCCGTAATAAAAGAATGCATTTATAATATGACCAATCAAACCTTTACGAATGGGTAACGAGATCATCTAGGTACCATGTCAAGTTGCCTAAAATGCAAGCCTCGGGAATGCATTTAACCCAAGAGGGTTAAACCCTTAGTTTCATAATGGTTGTTGTAGTGTTTCTTTTATAGACACATTCGTAAGGAGGTGGTTTAAAATATTCAGTATCCCAATTATAAACATGTTAATCATTAGTCAAATAATGGTATTGATATAACAAAACTATATAGTATGTACATGTATTTTAATCTTGAGTCAAAAGATGGATTAAGGAGTATATTAAAGTAATAAAGTAAAGATTTTTTTTTTTGTGATGTATGTTACAAGTGGTATCAGAGCAGGATTCACATGCTGGGACCCTAATGGTCACCTAACATGATAAATTGTGTGTATAAATGATACACAGAAAAATAAATAATTTTGTAGAAGACAATATGAAGAGGGGATTAACACAACAAACATCTTGGAATGCAGGGGAACGTACATCTCAAACCTAACCGGAAATGAATCCTGAAATGTGGATTCAACTGAGTGTAGATCAACACCAACATAAAAGTAGACTGCTGGAGGAGCAACACCACTTGACCAGTTTACTGCTAAGTACTGTGCAAAAGCTACAGGAGGAAATGGTTTGGGTGAGAAGTGAAAATGAACACCTGATGCAAGAACAGGAAATGATACTTAAGAGCCTTTCTAACAAACAGAATCAGGGGGTGTTCCAACCTAGTCTCGATAGGGACATGCAAGAAGAAAATGGACGAAAAGTCAGGGACCAAACCACAGACAGAATGGAAATAAGTCATTCACAATGAAGCAATAAGAACATAAATTACAATGAGGTTGAATCTGTTATTGTGGCGGAACAACAAGAAATTAAGAAACAAAAGGTGGAACTACAAGGTGAGTTTCGGAAGATAAAACCACATACATTTGATGGAGAAGCAGAAGAGGTGGCTGAAGCATGATTGATTAATATGAACAATTAATTCCAAGTCTATGAGTACAGTAGCAATATTAAAGAAATATTGGCCATCTATCAGTTGAGATAAATGGCCACCCTATGGTGGGAAGAAGTAAAGAATGCCCTCATCATTGAAGACCAAGATGTGACATGGGATTCATTCTTGCAATATTTTAAAGACAAATACCTAACATAATGTTTCTATGATAAAAAATGTAGAGAATTCCATGATTTAAAGTTGGGATAAATGACGATGGATGGGTACATAACCAAGTTTACTTCCCTACTAAGATACTTTCCTCATCTAAGGGATGAAAAGGCTAAGGTTCAATTATTCTCAAGCAGTTTTCCAACCCACATGAAAGAACGAATTGAATTCATAAATCCAAGGACCATGGACGAAGCAATTCGGAAGGGAAGGATTTGTTACTAGCAGTCCAAGGCAAAAGGAGAACTGGGAAAAAATTGGCAGCAAAAAAAAATGAAAAAAAAGCAGTTCAAATTTCAAAAATGCTAGGAATAACAACTTTAAGAATCTTGCACGGAATACAGTGTTTAACCATTTTGGGCAGAACCACCAAAGAACTCTATGGCCTATGGAGGAGATGCCTACAGAGGCTTCCAGCAAAACAGAGCAAGGACAAGCCCTGAAACCACCTCTAAAGTGTTGGGGGTGCAACGAGGCTCACTACTACAAAAATTGTCTAGAGAGGGGAAGAAGTGAAATAGTTGCTAATCTGCAAGAAGCTTCTACAGTGGGAGATGTAGCCCGAAGTATACCTAGAATCAATGTAGCATTGGAATACCGTCAGGAAGATTATCAACCAACAATGATAGATTTGGAAGGTAAGCTACTTTTGTAGCCTGTTTCTATTTTGGTTGACCCAGGTGAAAGTTTAAGTTATGTGAACCCCAAGATAGTAGAAATATGTAAATTGCAAAGTCAAAAATTCAAAAATTCTTGGCTGGTCCATCTAGCCACTGGAGCAAAAATAAAGGTAAGTGCCAAAATTCCAAACTATACATTGGAAATTGGAGACCAACAATTAAATGTGGATCTGAATATACTACCACTAGGGTCTTATGATGTAATGTTGGGCATGGATTGGCTGGAGAAACATTGGACATTGGTGGATTGTAAAGAGAAGATTATATACTATATGATGCAAGATGGAACTCACAAAGAGATTCAGGGAATCAAGAAACCACTACAGCTACGTCCTATTACAACATCCCAAATGAGCAATTGTATTAGGAAAGGGTGTCAGATATATTCCATCCAAGTGGGTTTTGTTAATTCCAAGGAGAAGACTCTTATGATGGAAAGCATACTAGTGGTACAATACTTCATGGATGTATTTCCAAAAGTTGTACCAGGATTACCTCCAAGAAGAGATATTGATTTCATCATTGAGTTAATGTTAAGAGCATCACTAGTTTCAAGGGCCCCATACCGAATGAGTATTCTGGAGCTAATAGAATTGAAAATGCAATTGCAGGAGCTATTGGACAAAGGTTACATTCGACCAAGTGTGTACCCTTGGGGAGCACCAATGTTGTTTGTAAAGAAGAAGGATGGAACCATGCGAATGTGCATGGATTATATACAGGTCAATAAGCTGACCGTCAAAAATAAATATCCCTTACCTCGGATTGATGACCTATTTGATCAGGTAAAAGGGGCCACAGTATTTTCAAAAATAGACTTAAGGTCTGGGTACCACCAGATCCATATAAAAGACAAGGATATCTACAAGACTGCTTTCCGTACCAGGTATGGGCATTACGAGTTTGTGGTACTACCCTTTGGTTTAGCTAATGCACCAACAACATTTATGAGGCTTATGCACAGAATATTTCACCCCTTTTTGGACAGTTTTGTGTTGATATTTATCGACGATATTTTAATTTATTCAAAGAATGTGGAAGAGCACAAGGAGCACTTAAGAATAGTGTTGGAGAAGTTAAGAAAACATCAGTTGTATGCCAAGTTCAGAAAATGTGACTTCTTCAAAGAAGAGATCCAATATTTAGCCCATGTTATTTCCACTCAGGGCATAGTCATTGATTTCGAGAAAATTAGGACAATTATGGGATGGCGAGTTCCCCAAAATGTAGCATATATGTGATCCTTTATGGGATTAGCTGGATACTATCGAAGGTTCATTGGGGGGTTCTCCAAAATTTCTTTCCCAATTACCTCCTTGCAGAGGAAGGGAAAAGTATTTAAGTGGACTAATGAATTCCAGAATATTTTTGAGAGATTAAAGATTTTTTTGACCACTGCCCCGGTGTTGAGAGTAGTTGACTCCATAAAGAGTTTGAGGTTTGTACCGATGCTTGTAAACGAGTTGGGGCAGTTTTATTGTAAGACAGAAAAGTGGTTGCCTACGAATCAAGAAAGTTAAAAGAGCATGAACAAAGACACTCAGCCTATGACTTGGAGCTGACAGCAGTAGTTCATGCACTCCGGGTATGGAGGCACTACTTGCAAGGGAAAATGTTTGTGCTAAAAATCGACCACAACATCCTAACCAGCTACTTTAATCAAGCTAATATAAACTCTCGTCAGGCAAGATAAAATGCCTTCCTAAGTGAGTTTGACATGGATATTCAACATGTAAAAGGTAAAGAAAACCATGTGGTGAATGCCTTGAGCTGAAAATTGCATTGTGTTTATGAGCTTTGCTATAACCAGCTTTAATGTAAATTTTTTGATCAAGTAAGAGAGGAAGCCCGGAAGGATCCTGAATACCATTTTTTATGGCAGCAAATGGAGGAGGAAAGAAAGAAAGAAAAACCTTGTGATTACAGAATTAGCAAAGAACAATTGCTAACCTTTAAGAAAAATATATATATTCCAAATCAAATGGAGTTGAAGGAGTTGATTATGAATGAATATCACCATAGAAATTAGTCAAGACACCTAGGATACCAGAAAATGTTGACCACAATTAGAAAGATCTATTTTTGGCCTAGCATGCGTAAAATCATTGCAGAATATTTAAATAAATATCTATAGTGTTAACAAGTTAAGGTGGAGCATCAACATCCATCCGGATTATTACATCCCATACAAATATTTGAATGGAAATGGGAAGTTATATCCCTAAACTTCATTATTGGTTTACCAATATAAAAAAGGCACAATGACTCCATTATGGTGGTACTTGATAGACTGAACAAGGAAACACATTTTATACTGATACAATCTACTTACAAGACTATGAAAATAGCAGATATCTTTATGACATAAATATTTAGACTGCATGACATACGAAAGAATGTCATATCAGACAGGGATGTGAAGTTTACTTCAGCATTTTGGAAGTCCTTATTTATAGGTTTGGGAACCGAAATCAGTTTCAACGCAGCTAATCATCCTCAGATGGATGGGAAAACAGAGCGGGTAAACCAAGTCTTGGAGGATATGTTGCACATGTACGTGATGCAACAGCCAACAAAATGGGAAAAATATTTGCACCTGGTAGAATTTTCCTACAAAAATGGTTACCAAGAGTCTCTTAAGATGAGCCCCTTCGAAGTTTTATATGGACGACAACGTCGCACTCCCATCAATTGGAGCAACCCCGTAACCAATTTAATGGTTGGACCAAAAATGTCAGCTGAGATGGAATCAGAAGTAAGAAAGATCAGACAAAATCTAAGAGCTGCTCAAGTTCGACAGAAGGTATATGCAAATAAGAAGAGGACTTATCGAGAGTTTTAAGTGGACGATCATGTGTATGTAAGGATTAAACCAAAGAGGAGAACACTAAAGTGGGGCTCCTGTGCCAATTTGGCTCCTAGGTTCTGTGGAACCTTCTAGATATTAGAGAGGGTGGGCCCTATGGCATACCAATTGGCCTTACCCAGCCATACTTGGGTGCACAACGTGTTCCATGTATCCTTACTAAAGCAATACGTGCATGACCCAAAGCATGTAATCCATTGGAAAAGCATTTAGGTAGGTTAAGATTAAAAATCATAACTTGAAATACAAACATTTTATGAGAATTTAATTTGGAGTTTTGCTGATTGCAGGTCGAGCCGGACGGTGAATTTCTGGTCGAACCTCAGCGTATACGCGATTGGAGAGAAATCATGCTCTGGAGGTGAGCCATCACCCAGGTTAAAGTGCAGTGGAAGCACTTCAGCTCGGATGAGGCTACCTAGGAAGATGAGAGATTTGTTCGTGAGGCTTATCCAAAAAAAAATTTCGAGCTGGAGTGAAACACCGAGGACAGTGTTTAATTCCAGGGGGGAAGTTGTGGTAGCTGGCTTAAGTGCTAACTAGTATTGACTAGTTTTTATGCCATTTTATTTTAAAGAAACTAAAATTTTTTATTTCTTTTGGAAAATATTACTTGATGAACATGAGTTAATTTTATTCTGTTGAAAATAAATTTAGTTATGGAAAAGTGGTTCCATAAAAGTAAAAAGAAAATACTGATGGTAAAAGTATTCCAAGAACTGAGAGGTGGTTGAACAGTTACAACAATTACCTTTTCCTTTGAGGATAAAGGCACATCTCAGTGAGTAAAAGGGGTTCTTTTCTAGTACTTAGGGAGAAAAAGGAAGAGAGTGAAGAAATTCCTGAGCTGGTAGTGACCAATGGAACACTCAGCATTCCTGCAAATTTCTAGAAAAGAATACTGGACTTGGAGTCTTGAGGTCTCTTTTAAAATCTCTGTCAACCTACCCATCTCAGGCATAGAGCACGGGGGGAAAGAAGGACATAATTGCCTCTCTTATGGTATGGAGGACAATATCAGCAAAGCTCAAAACGAGATAAGTAAACAGATTGTTTTTATTACAGATATGAGATTCGGGTAGATCTAACATAGGTATGAAATTAGACCAGACACTTCAAGATTAGAAAATGTGTATTACTTTAAGGCAGAATGAATGTACACTATGCATGTTTATTATGATTCATATTTGTTTATTTTATTTCTGAAAATTATGGCTTAATGGTAGACTGTTAAATGTGAATGGCTGAGTAAAGGGTCTCTAGGAATATGTTGTTGATAAAACTTGTTTGTCATAAAAAGAAAAAATAGGAAAGAAAAGAACCATAGTTTTGTACACACTACAAAGAAAGTTTAAGCTGGAAGAGAACTATTAGTTCAAGGTCTTGGGTGAAATCCCTTAGACCCTAGAACTGGTCGTTCTTCTAAAGAACTATATTATACACGGACAGAGAAATATGTTTTGGTCATCCTCCTACAAACCGGAAAAGAATTTATAGAATTACAGTTCTTAAAGAATGAAAGTAAACTATATCAAAAGATAAAATTTACTTTACATTATATTCAAACAAAAATCCTGAAATAGCATGCAAAGATGTATTGCTGGAAAGAATATACACCAGAATGATGGACTGTATTTAAAAAGAAAAAATGTTAAGTACAATACATTGCAGGGAACAATCTAACTTTGCTTGGCCTAAAGGGCACAAAACCCATCAAAATTAAGCTTCGCGAATAACTAAGAAATGGAATCAGTCTCATACCATGCAAGACAGTAAAGCTTAAATCATTACAATAATAGACCCCGAGGAGTAAACAGGATTTCCAAAGCAGAAAACTAAACACGATACCAAAAGGAGAAAACAATATCCATTATTGCATGGGAACATGCATGCAAGAAAACCCAATAAAATGTATAGAGTTAACTCTTCAACCAGTTCCATAGATATTGTAAAACAAAAATAACACTGTGTTGAGTTAAATCCTCCGACTCGAATTGAGATAGTAAGACTCTGTTATACTACTCATTGAATAAAAACTACTTGTGGGGTTCCGAGTAGGCAGAGCCATGCAAACTTAAATAACTTAGGAGGTTCGGCTACCAAAACCCTCAAGTCAAACTTCGGTGGAAGAATGTTGCATGCCATAAAATATAGGATGTGTCTCTCTGCATCCAAGAACGAGGAACAGAGTTCGAAATACTTGATGAAGCGAGAACAACGTCAGAGTATTGTATGATGACTGAACCTTGAAGGAGAAAGAGGACTCAGTGGAACCCTTACGCTTTCGGCAAAGGGATTACCTGCATTTAAACAAAAATATCATCAGAAAGTGGTGATTAAAGACCATATGTAAAACCAAGTAAACCAACTAATTAATTGAAGAAGAGTGAAGAGTTTTTCTGACCTGTATTGACTATCCCTGTCAGCCGAGACCCAACCTGTGGGGTGTTAGCGCTCGAATCTACCTTAGGCTGAAATAAGGTAAAAACTCAAGGCAACATCAAACCAAGCTTAGCCTCGTAGCTAGCCCTACGAGGACAGGAGAGGGCTATCTCTGGGTCTATCTCGGCAAAAGGTCTTCAAAGG
>CM076578.1:486517300-486761699 GCA_034641835.2 Pinus albicaulis
AATTTAGGAGTTTGTTTCCAACTTCCTAATTCCTAGTGTTGTACTTAATGATGTAATTCCTCATTCATGAATGTAGAGTAAACTCTGAGTGTTCTCTCAGTTTGGGTGCAGTCTCCAGGTGCAGTACTCACCTGTGAGCTGCAACTCCTTCTTTTCATTTCAGTGTCATTTTTATCTTGGTATCAGAGCTCAGAGTAGGGACATTTTTTTTTTAGGATGCATCATTGATTACAGAACTGTGGTGGCGAAAGCGCTTACAGAAGTTTTTTTTTTGTAGATTCAGGTGGACTGCAGTAACACCTGAAGGATAGGTCTCAGATGACTGATCATCTCTGAGCAGAAGAAAAGGTTGGCGCGGATTTTTTGTGAACAGTCGTGCCATTGGCGCGGTTTTAATGCGAACAGTCGCGCCAACGCGCCAAAATTCGCGGGTGGCGCGGAGGTACACGCGAAAAGCGCGCCAGGGCTGGTGACTCGCGCGGATTTTGATTTCGGAGCATTTTGGCGCGGCTTCTTCGCATTGGAGAAGCGCCAGGGCTGGTGCTTGTGCGCATTTTGGCGCGGATTTTTCGCATCAAAGCGCGCCAGGGCTGGTACTCGCATATTTTTTGATTTCGGCGCGGATTTTTCGAATCAGAGAAGCGTCAGCCTCTTTCTCTTTGGGAAGGTCTGCAATTATTTTTTTTTGCAGATCGGCCCTGCCCGGTGGTGGCACATTGAAGTTCCGAATTTGCCCGGTGGTAGCAGATCGGACTTGCCCGGTGGTGGCGCATTGAAGTTCCGAATTCGCCTGGTGGTGGCAGATCGGACTTGCCCGGTGGTGGCGCATTGAAGTTCCTGATTTGCTCGGTGGCAGCAGATCGAACTTGCCCGGTGGTGGCGCATTGAAGCTCCTGATTTGCTCGGAGGTAGCAGATCGGTTTTGCCCGGTGGTGGCACATTGAAGGTACAAATTTTGTTTGGAAAAACAGTGATCAGGATCTGGTATGTGGTAATTTTTTTTAGTGTGTCCTGCAATTATTCAGTTGATTTATTCATTAGAGGATCAGATATTTTTTTTTATCAATCCAATATGAATAACAGTATAGAATCGTATCTCCACGAGTCTGGAAAACTCGATGGATCGAATTTCTCCAACTGGAAATTCAAGATACAGACTTTACTTGAAAGCGCAAATGCATGGTCGATCGTTACAGGAAGTGAGCTGAGACCAGGATCAGCTGCACAAGAACAAGACTGGGATAAAAGGGAGACAAAAGCAAAGGTCATATTGAAGATGTCCGTCAAGGACAATATTATCCCACATATTAGAGATTGTTAATCGGCCGCTGACATTTGGACGATGATTAAAAACCTATACGAGACACAAAATACAAATCGTGTCTTGTCACTCAAAGGCAAGCTGTTTGCGATGAAGATGGAGGAGAATGAGTCCGCTGCTGGATTCATTGCGAGAGTCAAAGACCTGAAGGACAGATTGGGAGATATCGGAGAGAAAGTTTCCGATTCAGATCTGGTCACGATCACATTGAATGGAATGACAGATGAATATCAGATGTTCATCACAGGGTTGGCAGCAAGGGAGAAAGCCCCTACATTTGAAGAGTTGACAGGGATTCTGCTACAAGAAGAAGAGCGACGACAAAATCTGAAATCACAGAGCAATGATCTTGCTCTGATGGCGAAAAGGCGACAGTACAGAGGGAAGAAGCCACAACAGCAACAGCAACCACAGCAGCAGCAGAAAGGAGCCAACACATTTCAGAAGAGACCGTTTAAAGGTATGTCTGCTAATAACTTTCCCAACAAGAAATGTTTTTACTGTGGAAAACCTGGTCATGAGATTAAAGATTGTTATAAGAGGCAAGCAGACGAAGGAAGAAACAAACAAAGAAAACATAAGGGTTACTTTGTTGAGGAAGAAGAGGACCATAGCCACGAACTTCGACTATTTACAGCCGATTGTGCCCTTTCAGCTTCAAAGGGAGATGAGGACGACATATGGTATGTCGACTCTGGCGCATCCTCACATATGACTGGTAAGAAGGACTGGTTTGAATGTCTTGAAGAAACTTCATGTGGGTCGAAAAATTATTTAGGGGATGATAGTGGATATGAGATCAAAGGATATGGTGACATTCCGGTAAAATTACCTAGCGGTAACATTAGACACCTTAAAAATGTATTGTATGTGCCCGGAATTAAGAAAAATTTGATCTCTGTCTCAATGATTACTGATCAGGACATGCAAGTTCAATTCTTTAAGACCAACTGTGTCATAAAGGATAGCCAGATGGAAACAGTTGCAACAGGAGTGCGCGTGGGGAGCTTGTACAGATTAGACGTGAAAAGTATGACAAAGCAAGCAATGGTTGCAACTGGATCGACAGCTGAAGATCTCTGGCATCAGAGATTTGGCCATCTTAATCTGCAAGACCTCATCTTACTTCAGAGAAAAGGTATGGTTGATGGACTCCCTGTTTTCCATAATGTTAAGTTGGATTGTGATGGATGTGCATTAGGAAAATGCATAGAGAAGAGTTCCCTTTGCATGTTAATGGAAAAGAAAGAGATGTCTTAGAACTGGTGCATACAGATATATGCGGACCTATGCAGACTAGGTCATTAGGAGGTGCATATTACTTTCTCTTATTTACAGATGATTGCACTAGGTTTTCTTGGATATACTTTCTGAGTAAAAAGAGTCAGACTTTTCAGTATTTTAAAGAGTTTAAATCTATGGTAGAAAACCAGACAGGAAAAAGGATAAAAATTCTCCACTCAGATCAAGGGGGAGAATACAGGTTGGGAGAATTCATGAATTTCTGCAAGCAACATGGGATTGTTCAACAGTTCACAGTGCCCCACACTCCTCAGCATAATGGAGTGGCAGAACGAAAGAACAGAACTCTTGTGGAGTGCGCAAGGAGCATGCTTCAAGGTAAGGGTCTATCGAATGGTTTTTGGGCAGAAGCTATTAACACTGCTGTCTACTTAAAGAATAGGAGTCCTACTAGATGTCTAGGCTTCAAAACCCCTTTTGAAGCATTGTTTGGATTCAAACCAGCAGTGAGTCATTTAAGAATATTTGGGTCAAAAGCTTATGCTCATATACCTAAGGCAGATAGGAAGAAGTTAGATCCAAAAGCCTTGAAATGTATCTTTGTTGGATATGGCACCGAGTTCAAGGCATATAAGTTATTTAATCTTGTGACTCATAAGGTTTTTGCAAGCAGAGATGTCATATTTCATGAACAGGTTGAAGAAGGAAAGGATGACTCTAACAGTGATTGGCACATTCCATTGCTAATGGAAGAAAACAGTGAGGATGATGAAGTGCAGGAGCAGAAACAAGAAGAAGAAGTAACAGGTAATGTAATCAATGATGCAAGCCCGAAGAAGGCTGAAATAGACAGATTTGAGGTAAGTCCCCTACCAAGGAGATCAAGTAGGAAGACTCAATTACCATCCAGATTGAAAGACTATGCATTAATGACAAACATTTTAAACATTGTAGAACCTGCAAATTATGAAGAAGCAAGTAAATCTGATGCATGGATGGCTGCAATGTATGAGGAAATAGAATCAATAAACAGAAACCATACTTGGGATTTGGTTGAATTGCCTGAAGGTAAAACCCCCATAGGATGCAAATGGTTGTACAAACCTAAAATAAATGCGGATGGGAGTATAGAAAAACTTAAAGCTAGACTGGTAGCAAAGGGTTATTCACAGCAAGAGGGAATAGATTTCGATGACACCTTTGCTCCTGTAGCCAAATTAAACACCATTAGAATGCTAATTTCCTTAGCAACAAAACATAAATGGCAGCTACACCAGCTAGATGTTAAGTCTGCATTTCTGAATGGTGACTTGAAAGAAGAAATTTATTTAGTTCAGCCTGAAGGTTTTATGAAAAAGGGGCAGGAACATCTTGTGTGTAAATTGAAAAAGGCACTTTATGGTTTAAAACAAGCACCCAGGTCGTGGTATGAGAAGATTGACTCATTTTTTGTACAGCATGGCTTTCATAGGAGCTTGAATGATCCAAATCTGTATGCCAAGTTTAATAAACAGAGGCAAATTATTTTGATTTCTTTGTATGTAGATGATATGATCATAACAGGGGATGCTAACAATCTGATCAAAGAAATCAAACAGCAGATGTCACAAGTGTTTGAGATGAAAGATCTCGGAAATCTACATTACTGCTTGGGATTGGAGGTATGGAAAGATTATGGACAGACTTTTCTTACACAAGGGAAGTATGCCAGAAGCTTGCTGGAAAGGTTCAGAATGGAGCAGTGCAGATCAGCAGCAACACCATTGCAACAGAACTTAAAGTTGAGCAGTGACGATGGTACTAAAGAGGTGGATGCCACTATGTATAGACAACTAGTTGGCAGTTTGATATATCTCACTACAACTAGACCAGACTTGGCATACTCTGTTAGTATGTTGAGCCAGTTCATGTCGAAACCACTCGAAAGTCACTGGGTCGCAGCAAAAAGTGTGTTGAGGTATCTTAGTGGTACTAGTAATTATGGTATTTTGTACACTGACAATTCTGATGTTACTCTAGCAGGTTTTTCAGATTCAGATTGGGCAGGTAACTTGGATGATCGAAGATCTATCACGGGATACGCTTTTAGCATTGGATCCGGGGTCATAGCATGGAGCAGCAAAAAGCAAAGCACTGTAGCCTTATCTTCATGTGAAGCTGAGTACCAAGCATTGTGTGCAGCCACATGTGAAGCTATCTGGTTGAGAAGACTTCTCAACGATGCAGGAGAAGAACAGAAAGAATCAACTATCATCAAAACTGACAACCAGAGTACCATCAAGCTTGCATACAATCCAGTCTTTCATAAAAACACCAAGCACATCGATACTCAGTTCCATTTTGTTAGAGATAAACTACAGTCAAAAGAGATATTTGTTGAATATTGTAAAACTAGTGACAATATGGCTGATATATTTACTAAGCCTCTTGGGCGTGTAAAGTTTGAATTGTTTAGAAGGATGCTAGGAGTTCAGGATAATCCCTTCTCCATTAAGGAGGGGAGTTGAAAATAATTAATATTATTTTATATTAATGGAGAAATGGTTACACAAGTTATAACGTATCTCCTTAGTTTAGGATTAGTTCCTACAATTTAGGAGTTTGTTTCCAACTTCCTAATTCCTAGTGTTGTACTTAATGATGTAATTCCTCATTCATGAATGTAGAGTAAACTCTGAGTGTTCTCTCAGTTTGGGTGCAGTCTCCAGGTGTAGTACTCACCTGTGAGCTGCAACTCCTCCTTTTCATTTCAGTGTCATTTTTATCTATTATACATAGTATTGATAAATTAATTATATAAATTATTTAATTTTATTTGAAAAAAAGTAGATATTGCAATATCATTTATGTAAATTTATTTTACAATTAAAAAAAATTATATATTTTCAATATTTGTTTATTATATATTATTTTGAAATGTATTTATATATAAAGATTTAATGAAATAGATTCAAATCTTTCTCTAATATGTTAAATCATATATATATATATATATATATATATATATATATATATATATATATATATATATATATATATATATATATATATAATTTATGAAAAATAAATAATTCTAAATAAAATATCATTATTTACTAGTAATTAATTATGTAAAATAAATATTAAATGTAATTTGATATATTTTTTATATAAATTTAATAATATCAAATTTAATTAAAATCAAATTTAATAATCAAACATATTTTATTTAAATTATTCATCCTTATAGTTAAATTATTAATAATTTGTAAAATCAAATTTAAAAATAAAACATATTTTATTAAATTATTCATCATTATGTTTAAACTATTAATAATTTGTATAATCATCCATCTATAATTAATTAAAATCAACATTTATCTTATCATATTACATAATTTAAATAGTTGCGTTATTCATAATCTTATTCATAAATTAATTTTAATATCTGAACTAGTTAGGTAATAAAATCATCTACTCATAATAAATTTAAAAAAAATATTAATATCATCAAATTGCATACGTTACATAATTATACTATACATAACCTTACAGCGATTGTCATATCAATATTAAATCACTATCTTTTAAATTAAAAACAATATTGTATAATTTACATAGTTATAATTTATATGACATTACGTGTATAGTGATATCAATATATTTTAATATTTTAATGAGGATTGGTTTTTATATGGACAATTATAAAAAAAATAATAAACAGTTTTTAATTAAAAAATTACAACTAGTAATTGCACCATCATTAGATGTTGTAAAGGAAACACCGTAAGATTCTTATGTGGAATACAATTGTTAATAGGAATAAAGATGTAATGAAACCAAGAAAACTGGAAATAAGAAGTTTTCGTCTTCCAAATCTGTTGATGTCGATTGGCAAGATTCGAAGATGAGGTGGCTGAGCACGATGCCGCCATTGTAAGAATACTTCGAGTTGGCAAAGATGGTACTCACAATCCTGCAAATCAAAGGCGTACAAGATCGCAAAAATGGGTGTGAGCTTTTCTTGGCTTTGCAAAAATGGTTGTCATGTTGTGTAGGTTTTAGTATTTATGGTGCTTATCCATATGCTCCTTATTCTCATGGGGTGTGAACTTCGCTTGGCTTCGCGAAAATGGTTGTCATCTGAGAAACTGAAGTACTATATAGGTTTTAGTATTTATGGTGCTGATCTTGAATGAGACTCAAAAGCATTGTTTTTTCTTTTGCTTGAAATAAAAGAAGAAACGATTGAACTACAAAGGTTGCAATCTATAAAACTATGTAACCTAGCCACATCTAAAGCTTTGAAAGTATATGAAAAAAACAAACACGATTTGTTGATAGATTTAATAGTTTTGTCAATCATGTTTACTTGTCAGAGAGGAGAGATAATCTAACCTCTGAAGATAATTCTACACGGGATGGAGAAGTCAGTGTCACTCAAGTCTCGACACAACATAAGAAATGAATGATCCTTCCCTTCAGGCCATATTGTTGATTTTGGTTTAGCTAAAACGGTGGAGAAGATGAGTCGGAAGAATGTCATTTCATGCTCATATGGCTATATTACCATTAAAAGAGTCTTGGATTGGCTTGGGCATCCTCGGGTGAACCATGGCCGAGAATCACCTCCACAAACATGCTCCACTGTTGAATTTGACAGTAAACAAGCTCCTTGCAACACCTAAGAGAAAATGTTTTTTCAGCCACTAGTTTTATGTTTGCAATTTTAATTACCAAACTTAAATACAAAAGGGAAATTTTTAAATCCTTAAAACACAAGAAATTTACACATTTTATTCCATTTAATAAAATTACAAATTATTTATAACTATGTCTCACAAACCAAAAAAAATAATAATAAAAATAAAATCCAACTATCACATAAATATGAATGCAACCAAGTTTACATAACTAAATAGGAAAGAATTATACATAAATATTTATGGAAAAGTTACTTTGATGAATTAAAAAAAAAATTATGATCGGATAATATGGCTCAAAGAACTATTCTTATGTAGACAATTATTTGAAACATTAAAACATGTTCTATTTGTACCATCGAAATCATGGAAAAAAAAGCATTATACTTGCATAGTACAGATATAATTTGAAACATTAAAACAGATTTATACTATTGAAATCCTGGGTTAAAAAACATAATAGTTTCATAGTACAAATATATTTTAGGAAAACAACATTTGACATAGGCAACATAATACATGGGATTGGGCAGCTTGAATGTCCTGTCCCCAACTAGAATATCCAGTCAAATCACTCCATTGATCACTAGAGTTCCCTCGGATCCTAAATCCATCTTGTTGAATCTTCAATATCTTCTCAGACTTATAAACCACAACGCTCTTCTCATAATCTTCTAACTCCCTACAACACAAATTGACATAAAAAATTAAATAAACAATTAGAATTCATAGAGAGACTTCAAAAAAGAGAGTAAAGAAATCACAGTGATCACCTAAGGAAAAACGCCTCCCATGAATGATAACCAGCTTAGACCAGATTCTTTTATGTGCCATTCCTCTGGTAGTGATGTCTTTCCGTTATTAAGAAGATCTTGAAACCCAGTACAAGAAGATGGACATATAATATTTGACTCAAAGGAAATTCCGGTGCCTCTGCCAGATCCGTCCATCTCGTATTAAAATCATAATCGTCAATCACCTCTCCACTGCAAACTAGAGGACACAAAATAATCAACCATGTCTATAATACTCGACAGATGAACAAAAATATACTTGACACTTGGACAGTAATGAAGGACGGTTACAGATTGTAACTGTCACAACTTAAATCAATGGGTTATAATAACTTAATTGTCTAACAAAAGATCAGATGGATTACATGATGACACGAAAGTATATATTTAAAGAAACATGAAACACGATTCTTAACCATGGATACTTATCCCCACTTTGTAATGGAGATTCTTAATCTATAAATATACTTTGTTATAATACTATGAGCCAATTCCATGGCTTATCATTACCACATATTTAAAAAATCATAATTTACCTCACATGAGAGTTTTTCATATGACAATTTTTTTAATTAATCAATTCAATTAAAATATTACAAAAGATATAACTATTTTAGAGAAAAATCTCAACCATTTTTTTTTGTATATTATTATGAATATTTTAAAATATTCTTTGGAGCTTAAATCCTTACCATCTACCTAATAGTTATTAACAATTAAATTAAAATTCTAAAATCCTTACTCAAAAAAACACATTTATTATATAATGATATATAATCATAAATTAAAATCTGTTATCATTTTCTTAAGATGCTAAAAACAACCCAAATGCTAATGCTATACTAACTTATATAACTAGCAATTGCACTAGATGTTGCAAAGGAAACGCCGTAAGTCATAAATTCTCCAAGCATCTTGACACACAAAAAATTATTAAAAATAAAAATTAGTAAACAAAATGTTATTGAGTTGTCTTAAATCTTAAGTAGTCCACATTTTTTAGATTTTTTTGGTTTCATTTATTGTTTTTATTTACTGTATTTTAAATAATGATTTTATCATCTGCTATTGTATTTTCGTGGTAAACCCAGTTTTCTACTAAATGGAAATTAAGAAAAAAAACAACCTTTAATAATTGTACGATTGCAAATACAGACTTGAAATGCCCAATAAATCCAAACAAAACCAATATTGCTGCATAAAGTTGAGCTTTGAATCATCAATTACAAATTAATTCAGCATAATGATTTTATCATCCGCCATTGTATTTTCGTGGTAAGATAAGTGTAGAAACCAACATACATATTTATTTAGCATTTCATTGTCTTTTTTTATCTGCACATTTTTATTAAACCTAGTTTTCTACTAAATGGAAATAAAGGGAAATATTAATATACATTTAAATTGATTGTTGAGATTTTTTTTGAATAGGGTGATGATACTTGGGACTGAAATTTACAAAATGTTATTTGTTAATCTATGCAATATTTTATTGCTCATTAATCTTATAGTTAGTGGAATTGAGCGAAATAATTATTTGGAATACACATTAGTTCAAATTGAGTATATTTTATGGCTCATTAATCTTATAGTTAGTGGAATTGAGCAAAATAATTATTTGGGGTACACATTAGTTTAAATTGAGTATGATCTTGCCCAAAATCATCTACAAAAAAAATTTTGGCATATCAAGAGATAAGGATGAGGAGGTTGTGGGTGAAGGTGGTAATTTGGAGAGGTGTTAGGTGAATTAACCTTTTTATACGAATGATGAAGAATTATGGGAGAGATTAGGGCAACACTAGAGGTTTAGCAAAGGTTTCAAGGAATAAAACCAATGAAAATTCCAATTCCCTTGAGTATACTCTAAAGCATGGTAAACTTCTATACTTAGTCTAGCTTTCTAGTTGCTAAGTGATCTATAGGTGTGATTGGTAGCCAACTAGCTCAAGAGCTTTAATTGGCTATTGGCTAGGAATCTCAAGGCATTGTATTTGAGGCTCCCATGTAGAACAACTATTTTGCCACACTATACAATAGAACAAATAACCTATGAAAACTTGGCCTTCTAAATTGAATCCCTTTAATCTCTCAACACTAATGTCCAGATGAAGGCATAATTATTAAGTAGAATTAAAAAGGTAGCGGAGGAGGCCAAAGCAAGAGGTACACGACCTCTTTTGGGAAGAATTGTGTTTAAGGGCATTCAAATTATGCAACCAAAGCTCAAAGGGAAGCCTTGGCACTAGAGGAGTTCTTCTACTCCAAAATCCTTAAGTCTACTAAGGTTGAGTTGGAAGAATTGGATGGAAGAGTTAAGGAAAAGAGGAAGGAGATGACCATAGAACAAATTCATAAAGAAGTAGAAGGGTTGGTTCAAGATATTTTTTTTTCAAGGAGTCATGAAACAAAGCTATTCCATATTATCAAGGTTTATTAGATGGTAAAAGCAATGTTGGCTCAAGTCTTGGATGAAAGCAACAAGTTGTCTTGCATAGAATTGCATGGCTTTCACGAGTCCATTAGCACTTATTCACAATGTTGATGCCCAACCTTCCATTCTTAATTGTTCTCCTCTCCTATGCCTGAACTAACTATGAATTTTCCATATTAAATCAATATAGTAGTTAATTGGTGTATAACTATTTAGTAGATTTATATTAAATATTACAAATAAAAAATTGCAATTGTTAATATATGTATATAGTAAATTTGATCAATGTTCATAATGTCGGAAAGGGAAAATTACTTTTAATAATAAAAAAAAAAAATAATATAAAATCAAGTTAAATTAAAAAATAAAATATAAATCAATTATTAAAATATAAATTTATTTAAAACATTAAAAAATTAAATTGCAATTGATGCAACCCATTGAATTTGATGAATGTTCATAATGTCTTATAAACGGGAAGAGAAAATAATTGTTTGAAAAACCTGTATCTTAACATTACGATTCATAAAGTGGAGTGGAGTGGAATGTTTGGTTTCTACATTATATTATGATTGTAAGATACCAGCTTTGAAAAGGAAAGAGCTAAAGTTGGAGAATCAATTTTTTTAAATAAATAAAAGTATTTAAAAACTATGTATATAAGATTTTGAAATATTTAAAATTATATTCATGAGAGTTTTATCAATATAAAAAAATATATATTATAAACTTATTTAACGTAATTTTCAATTTATCTTTTTATGAATAAATTTTTTTTTTAATCTTGTTTTTTTTGATAATTTGAGAGAATGTATTCCCCTAAAAATGCAAATTCAAGATTTCCTCGACTTTGAAGTTAAATTAAAAAAATATATCGACACTATTTCAAAATCGCAGTCTCGCCTCTAAAACGTTTCAATAACTTGCAAAAAATTCTGCCACAACACGCTAGTTTTCAAAACATTAAAAGTTTGTTTTTTATACTTGATTCGCTGAACGGGGTGCAAGAAAACGACAGAAATTTAAATAAAGCACAGAAATAAGAAATGTTGTCGAACGCCTCTCGGCATGCGAATAGTGCAGTCGACAATGAAAACATAACCATGGGAAGCATTACATTAACCATCTATTCTCTCAGTTATATCTGTGCCAGGAAATATTGAACGGAATTTATCTTTCTCCGGTACATATGTCGAGAAATTCTGCATATAACGGCTATTACCATTGGCACACAGATATGTTCTGTCGCAAAACACTAAAAAGATATGAAAGATGTACTGTAAACATTCATTCTCTCAAAACATAAAAATTGGACACAGTACATACACTCGAATTCTTTTATTAGGGTAAAATCCAAATCTGAATATAATAATTTAAAAATATTCTTTAAAAGGGAAAAAAAATGCCACACCTGAAACCATTCACAGGTATTCACATCAAGCTAGCCGTGAAATTCAGTATTGAAAATTCAGCCTTTGAGACTCACACTCCTCATGATGTCTGGTGCATGAAATCCCGTTTACTGACCCAAGTTTCCTTCGAAACCTCCAGCAAAAGCTTCGAAAAGTCTGGGTCGCACCGCCTCAAGACTACGACATTTGACGGAGATTTATTCTTGGCATTGCTTAGACCGCAATCCTCGGATTTCCGACTAGCGATGTCTAAATCTGTGTTAAGAGACGGGGCGGATCTGCATCACATTAACAACAGGGCATTCAGTGGAGGAAAAACAGGTTCTGCGTTCGAATCCCCCAGCAAAGCTTCTTCGGCAGTTTCGGTGTTCGACGGGACAGAGCTGGTCTCTGGCTTTGCTTCCTTTCTTTCATCGCTATCCTGCAGAATCATAAACCATTTGGCGAAAATCATGCCAGAAGTCGATGGCCGACGAGCCTCTTCGTCTTCCTCTTCTTCCTCCTCGTGATCGACGCGCAGATTCCTGAGCGCCGTGATAAACTGCACCACTTCTTTCTTTAATCCCACAACCTGGCTCCACATTGGCTGCTGGAGTGCCCTGCCGGTCCTCGATACTGGGGTGCCTCCCGATTTAACACTTGGACAATAAGGAAGGACGGGTACAGGACGGTTATAGATTGTAACCGTGACCATTCAAATCAACGGGTTATAATAAGCTAATCATCTAACAAAAGATCCAATGATGCACATTATGACACGAAAGCAGCTAGGGGAGTTGTTTTCAAATAATAACGCCTTATGGCGTAATAAACATGTAAAATAAAACAAATCTAACTTAATACCACAACAAGGTTTTATTACAAAATTATGAATAAATTATAAACAATATTAAAAATATATTATTTGTTTTTCTTTTTGGTGAATTTTCCTTTGCTACATTACTTCAAATTCAATTATGCTATCAAAAATAATATTATTTAATATTCAATTTCTTAAATAATTAGATATCTATAAATTTTATCATCCTATTTTAATTATAAACTTGTATCCTATTTTAATTATAAAATTTTAAATTTTATTACTAAACTCTTATTGCTATAAATAAATTTACACATAAAATTATATTTGATTTAACTTAAATAATAATTTAATGTTTCAAAATCTCAGTTACAAATAAAATGATTAAATTATTTTAAATTTAAAATTTATCATATTAAAATATTTGATTTTACTTGAATAAAAATTTTGTCCATTATAATTTGTAAAATGTTTAATTTATTTTGAATAACAACTTTATCATATTAATATTTAATTTCACAAAATTATTTTTTTTGGGTCCAATATGATCTTTTATTATATAACAATCGATTTGCCTACCAAGGCAATAATTTCGTGAGAAAATATTTTTTCATTGGAGTTCAATTGTCTAATTGTTTTTGGGTTGAAAATTTTGAAATTTAAATTCCTTTAATATTGATTTGGAAGTTTACCACTTAAAAAAACCAGGCCCAAAAACCTAAATTCAATAGTTTAACTGTTGTAATCGATATCTTTGAAAAATTATGCAAAATTTATTCAAAATCGTATTCACTAATTAGACTACAGGTATAACAATAATCTTCCATAATTTCAAAGACCACCTTCTTAAAAAAAATAACCCTATAAAAAATGGACTTTTTCAAATAAAAATAAAGCTTTGATAATGTCAAGGGCCTTTCCCATAAAACAATAAATATTTCACAATTTTATTTGTATTTTATTAATGATACAAGACAGGAGTGGAATGTTGATTTGACAAGTTCACCTTTTGAGTCATTTTTACAGGCACTAGAATACTCAAGACATCGGTAGCTTGTACAGGTATCCTAAATTTGATAATTGCCTCTACTGATACAATGGGATGTGAATAAGTGAAATTTTAATGGAAACATAAGAGCTAATAGCCTGGGAAACCCTGAACGTTTTCTTATGCAAGATACCTTTACTTTTATTGAACACTCAGGGGAAAATAAGGCAATAGTGCAATAGTTAGTGGCATCTTTATGAACATACAAAGACGGTAACATGTATCCGTTCTCAAAGACTAGTTTTTCACGTTCTGAACCCATTTTTCCTGGAAGAAAAAACTTAGAGGAATTTTTTTTTTCCTAAACATAACATTGACTGTGTGTAGGGTATAATGGGTTTGGGCAAGTGAATTGCAGGTTTGAGTAGGGTTTTGGGTAGGGTATTATGGGTTTGGACAAGTGAATTACAGGTTTGAGTAGGGTTTTGTGGAGGGTATTATGGGTTTGGTCAAGTGAATACCAGGTGTGAGTAGGGTTTTGTGGGACACAATTTCCGAACCATAAAAATTTCACGGTTCTGTGAGGGAAATCTGGAAATTCGGAGATAGGTTGTCTCCTCAGTCTCTTCTCCCAGGTTGTTCCACCATTTGCTTCCCCTCCTCATCCTCGTCGTGCAAGAAGGCTTCAAGGTTCTTGGGCGTTGGCGGAGGTATTTTTGCCACTTCTAGTATTTTCAATATTGCATCAATAGGCCGGGGCTGGTTGTTAGCATCATCATGATATGAGGAACTTGCATCCACCATTTCCATGAGTTCCCTGGGCAATTTTTTCAAGAACCATAGATGGTTCATTATTTCTTTGATAGAGATTCTTTGTACATCAACCAATTCAGAAAGCTATTATCAGAAAAAACATAATCCTTGCCAGACAAAAACTTCAAAAACCAAATTGTCAAAAGAAAGAAAATCTACCTTGCTAGGATTGGCCAGAAAAATACGGGCAAGCAGCTGCTTACATTAAAAAGACACGTGCACATAATCCGGAATCGTATATTGCACATTCATCATAAGCTGACATGTCAAAAACAACATTAATAATGATATTATTTGATACCCCATACCTAATTTCCAACAACTTTCTTTTACCACCGTCCACTTTTAGCGATCCAGCGAGGTTTTCCCACTGACAACTTTTAACGATCCAGCGAGGTTATTAGAATTTTGTGCCTCTGAGGTTTGAAACTGAGACCATGCGATACAAAATTACAAAGCATAAAAACCCACCTGTATCACTTTTCGAAAGTTTTTACGGTCTCCTTGATCTTCGAACAGGTATGCGCCCACTAACATCGCATACAGAGTAGCTCCGCAACACCACACATATGCAACCTGAGAAAGAGAAACTTCTCAAAATTATACTCGTTAAGTTTAAATACGTCGATGAATATTTTTTAAACCAGGAATAAGGTAACGGGATCGATTCTGTACTTTGTTGTCATACTCTTTACAGAAAAATACCTCAGGGGTGATGTAAGTAGGTGTCCTGATAGTAGATTTGGGCCCAGACTGAAGCACAAGCACTTGAAAAAAGCACGGCCGCGAGCTCGACATCACATATTCTTAAAAATTAAACCAAAACCTGCTTGGAAACCTAATGAGCTCACCTTTGAGTATTCGAAGTCGCAAATCTTGAGCTTGGACGATTATAGACTGTAACCATCACAACTTAAATCAACGGGTTATAATAACTTAATCGTCTAACAAAATATCAGATGGATTATATGATTACATGAAAGCAATTACGAATATTTTTTTCAAATAATAACGCCTTACAGTGTAAATATATTAAATAGATATTTTTTTTTAATAATAATTAATATTTTATGTTAGGTCCCTATATTACTAGTATAGTCCCTTATTGTTTTTAGTGCAACCTCCTTATTGTTATATTGTACCCCTGTAACCCCCATATTCTTATTATTGCGCCCTTAAATTATTATTGTTAGGTCGGCTAGGATTACATTGTGGCCCCATGGACTCCTATAAATATAAAGGAGGTTTTGAAATTTGTACCATCCAATAATTGTTCATTCATGTAATGTATTGGAAGTTTCCCCCTTGAAGTGGCTTATTTCTTAGGCGTTGATATCCTTTTTCTTCTATTTTTGGAGCTGGTTTCACAACATTTGGTATCAGAGCTTTGGGATTCTAGGGTTTCGCTGCTCCAAACAGGGCATCGTGGAATTTCCGCTATAACTTTTTTTATAAGAAGGTTCAGAAGCTGAAATTTTTAGAGTGCGAAGCTGACAACTTGAGGAACATTGTCGAAAAATTTCAGAGCTTGGTTCGTAATATTTTCGGAGATATAAGTTGTGGAAGTTATGTCATTTTGCAGGCTCCTGAATTTAACCTAAATAGGTCATCGTGGAATTTCCGCTATAAATTTGTTTTTACAAAGGTTCTAAAGCTTAAATTTTAGAGTGCGAAGCTGAAATCCTAAGGAACATCATCAAAAAATGTCAGATCTCGGTTTACAATATTTTCGGAGATATGATCTGTGGAAGTTAGGGCTTTTTCAGGCTTCTGAATTTCGTCTCAAAGAGGTGATCGTGGAAAAATATTCATAGCTCTCCCTCTGAGCATCGGATTGGAATGCTATAAAAAGTGACCACAAGTACACAGACTGTAGTTTTCTATCTATCTATATCAGAGCCAAAGGAGGAAACAGTGACACGTAGCAAGTTGTACAATTTTGGTCTACTAAACTAGTCCATAATTGGGTAATTGTGGGAGATTGGACATAACTTTGTCTTGAAGAATCCAAATCAGATTAGACCTATGGAATTTGAAAGAAGCTTCAGAGGGATACTACAGCACTAAATTTCAAATATTTAGGATCTGCAATTATAAAGATAATTCAATTTAAATATCAAACTCCTCAAAATCAAGTAAAAGGTGTGTATTTGTTTTTCTGAATTGCATAAGTCTTGTTTGAAGAATCAAGTTGAATTGATTCCAAGGGCATATTGAAGAATAGATATCAGTTTTGGAATCTAAAATGGCCCCTAAAAAGAATTCAATAGCCATTAAGCCTTTAGAAGTCTCTACTATGACTCATGAAGGCGAAGAATGGCAACATGACATATCAAAATTACAAGAGCAAGTGCAACAAATTTCACTCTCGCAAAGAGCAACAAAAAATGACATGGGATTTTTGAAGAAAGGCGTGGAAACTAAGATGGATGGTTTGAAGAAAGGAATGGAATCTAAGATGGATGGTTTGAAGAATGGAATGGATGGCATGGAAGCTGGCATGGAATCTAAGATGGATGACATGGAAGCTAAGATCGATGAAAAAATGGAAAACATGAAGAATGATCTAAAAGCAGACATGGAAGGTTTGAAAAATTTGATACAAGAAATGTATCCTAATGGTGAAAAGATAGTAGAGGATACTCATGATGAGAACAAAATAAATGTTAATCGTGATTTCATAAACTCTAATGTTGGAAGGAAAAACCACCATATTCTAAAAATGGATATGAGGAAGTTTGATGGAAATGATCTTGTAACATGGATACTACAGATGGAGCAATATTTTTATCTCAATAATGTGAAAAACACACAAAAGTTACGCATTGTAACTTTACATTTAGAACAAAATACATTTGTATGGTACCGATGACTTTGCTCCCGTTAAAAAATTGTCACTTGGTCAATTTTTACGGAGGAAATGATAGCACATTATGAGGATACAAAGAGAAAAACCTTCTTTAGCCAATTGATAAATCTCAAACAAAAGTGTTCAGTGGGGGAGCACATTAAGGACTTCCAAAAATTCAATATAAGGGTAACTGATATTCTATAGGAAAATGGGATTGATCTCTTCATAGGTACTTTAAAGGATAACATCCAACATGAAGTTCATGTTTTGGAACCTGATTCATTGGAGAAGGCATTCAGGTTGGCAAGAAAAATTGAATGTAAAATTATGGTGATAAGGAAGCCTACCATTCACTTCTATAAAGAGGGAAGTGTTGCTACTTCTAGATTTCCACAACCTACAAGGTTGACACCACAACAATTGGAATAAAAAAGAGCAAAAGGGCTTTGCTACAGTTGTGATAGAAAATACACTAAAGGTCATAAGTGTGCTGAGAAGAAATTATTTTACATAGATTGTGAAGAGGAAGAAGAAAATGATCAAGAATCTTCAAAAGAAGAGGATATACACCAGGAACCAACCCTAGAAGAGGAAGAATGGGTTCGACCATATAATGTAATGCATTGGCAGGAATTACCACTCCTCAAACTCTTAAGATAAAAGGACATATCTAGAAGAAAAAGGTAATAGTGTTGATTTATTCAGGGACTACCCATAATTTTATTCATTGTAAGGTAGCCAAGGAATTTAATTGTTTCCTATACCCAACACCAAAATGTAAAGTGATGGTTGCAAATGGAGGAACTATAAATTGTTCTGGAAAATGCCATAATATCAAACTAACCATGGGGGAATATGTATTGAATATTCCAATGCTTTCCATTCCTATGGGAGGTGTTTATGTTGTACTAGGAGTACAATGGTTATAATCTTTGGGGACGGTAGCTTTTAATTTTCAAAAACATTTCTTGAATTTTTTTTCAAAAGGTAAGGAAGTTGAATTACGGGGTATTGCAGGGAAGCCAGGAAAGATAATAAGCTTTAATGTCATGACAAATCTTCTAAAGAAAGAACAACGAGGCTTAAATGCACAATTATGCTCACTAGAAGTTCCAATATCAAAATCATCTATTTCTACAGATCTCCAAAAAGACTTGGACAATCATTCCAAGGTGTTTGAAACACCCAAAGGACTCCCACCTATTCGTGATCATGATCATGCTATTCATTTGATTCCCGAAAGTGTTCCAACAAACATCAGGCCTTATAGATATCCTTATGTCCAAAAGAGCGAAATTGAACGTATGATTGTAGAAATGTTAGAGGCCGGTATAATTCAACCTAGTCAAATTTCTTTCTCTGCTCCTGTCGTATTGGTACACAAGAAGGATGGATCATGGTGCATGTGTTCAGATTATAGGGAGCTCAATAAGCTCATCATTAAAGATAAATTTCCCATTCTTGTGATTGATGAATTATTGGATGAATTACATAGAGTAATTTATTTTACCAAGTTGGATCTTCATTCAGGATATCATCAAATTAGAATGAGGACTGAAGATATTCTAGAAAAAACATTTCGAACTCATGAGGGTCATTATGAATTTTTGGTCATGCCTTTTGGCCTTTCCAATGCACCTTCTACATTTCAAGGATTGATGAATTCCATTTTAAAACCCTTCCTTAGAAAATTTGTGCTAGTATTTTTTGATGATATACTAATCTATAGCAGGTCTTAGAAGGATCATGTTCAACATGTTGACAGGGTACTCAAGCTATTGCAGGAGAAACAATTATATGCAAAAACATCCAAATGTTTCTTTGGAGTACAAGAGGTGGAATATCTGGGTCATATTGTATCTCACGAGGGTGTTAAGGTAGACCCTAACAAAATTAAAGCCATTAAGAAATGGAAAGTCCCCACAACCATAAAGCAGCTGCGAGGATTTCTCGGGTTAACAGGGTATTATCGCAAGTTTGTTAAGAATTATGGGAGAATAGCAGCACCTCTAACAACATTATTGAAGAAAGATGCATTTTCATGGACTCCTGAGGCAACTAAGGCCTTTGAACATCTTAAAGAGGCAATGTGCCTAGCACCGGTCTTAGCTACGCCAGACTTCACAAAAACCTTTATTGTGGAATTTGATGCCTCGGGAAATGGAATTGGTGTTGTTTTAATGCAGGAAGGAAGACCCATTGCTTTTGAAAGTCGTCCAATCAAAGGAAAGTATTTACAGAAACCTATTTATGAGAAGGAAATGTTAGCAATACTGCATGCACTAAAGAAATGGCGAACTTACCTAATGGGAAGACACTTCAAGGTAAAAAGTGATCATGATAGTCTTAAACACTTTTTGGAACAAAGACTATCTTCAGAAGAGTAGCAAAAATGGGTCACAAAGATGTTGGGTTATGACTTTGAAATAATCTACAAAAAAGGGAAGCTAAATGTTGTTTCATATGCACTCTCAAGAAAGAATGAAGAGGTGGAAGCATTGCTTTGTGCCATTTCTATTATCGAACCAGATTGGATAACCGAAGCAAGGCATGAATGGAAGAAGGACGAAGAAGTGTGGACACTCATTCAAAAGTTGCAGCAAGATCCTAGTACATCTGATACATTTAGTTGGAAAAATGATTCCTTATGGTACAAAGATTGCTTATATCTTTGTAAGAATTCCCAGCTAAAATAAAAGATTCTTTTGGAATTGCACACTTCTCCTTTAGGAGGACACTCAGGATTTTCAAAAACTTACCACAGGGTGAAGAAAGAATTTTTTTGGGATGGCCTTAAATCTTATATTCAAAAGTTTATGGCAGAATGTTTGGTTTTCCAATAGAATAAAGTTGATATAATTAAGACCTCGGGTCTTCTACAACCTTTATCCATTAGAAGTCAACTTTGGGAGGAGGTTTAAATGGATTTTATCACAAGTTTACCTAAGTCCAAAGGAAAGAGTGTCATCATGGTGGTAGTTGATAGACTTACCAAGTATGCACACTTTTGTGCATTATCTCATCCATTTAAGGCTAGTACAGTTTCTACTACATTTATGGAAACAATTCAAAAACTACATGGGAACCCAAAGGTTATTGTGAGCTACAGAGATCCCATTTTTTCTGGAAATTTTTGGACGGAGTTATTTTCTTGTTTGGGTACTCAATTAGCTCATAGCTCATCTTATCATCCTCAACCCGATGGTCAAACTGAGATAGTAAATAAATGTTTGGAAGGATATCTTTTTTTTTTTGTATCTGATAAAAACACACAATGGGTCAAGTGGTTACCTCTCGCCGAATGGTGGTATAACACTTCCTTCCATACTGCAGCAAAAATGACCCCATTTATGGCACTTTATGGATATCACCCACTGTCAATCACATCATATTTAAGAGAAAATTCGATGTTTCAAGCAGTGGAAGATCACATCGAGCATCAACAAGAAGTTCTCCAACTCTTAAAGGATAACCCGAATTTGGCACAAAATCGAATGAAACAACAAGCAGATCAACATTGCAGCGAGAGAAGTTTTGATGTAGGAGACTGGGTATTTTTACGGCTACAACCATACAAACAAATGTCCCTCAAGCAAGCTAAGAAGGATAATAAATTATCGCCAAAGTACTATGGTCCTTACAAGGTGTTGCAAAAGATTGGTACTATGGCATACATATTGGAGCTTCCTGCTTCTTCACAAGTGCATCCAATTTTCCATGTTTCATGCTTAAAGAAGGTTATAGGTGAAAATCTTCCAGTTCAAACAATATTGCCCGAACTCGATGAGGAAGGAAAAATCATATTGGAACCTGAAGCGGTCATGGAAACAAGAACTCGACAGCTACGAAATCGATCAATTTCAAAGTATCTCATCAAGTGGAAGAACTTACCCACTGAAGATTCTACATGGGAGGATGAGAATTTTATACAGAAGCACCCCGAGCTACTCAAGCATTGAGGACAACACTTTTTTGAATGAGAGGGGAATGTTAGGTCCCTATATTACTAGTATAGTCCCTTATTGTTGTTAGTGTAACCCCCTCATTGTTATTATTGTACCCCTATAACCCCCATATTTTTATTATTGTGCCCTTAAATTATTATTGTTAGGTCGGCTAGGATTACATTGTGGCCCCACTAGGATTACATTGTGGCCCCATGGACTCCTATATATATAAAGGAAGTTTTTTAATTTGTATCATCCAAGAATTATTCATTCATGTAATGTATTGGAGGTTTCCCCCTCGAAGTGGCTTATTTCTAAGGCATTGATATCCCTTTCTTCTATTTTTGGAGCTGGTTTCACAACATTTTCTAAATTAACCATCATCAATAATAATTAGTATTTTCTAAATTATTAAAATTTGTATTTTTATAACTTAATTTTAATAAAATTTGTTTATTTAAATAAAAAATAAACATTCTTAATTTTGTTTATTTAAATAAAAAATAAACAAATAAACAAACATTCTAAAATAAGTATGATTTTTTAATCTTACAAGATTTAAATTAATTTTAATTTTTTTGTTAAAATAGCATATAATTTTTATGGTATTAAAAAACATATATAAATGTTGTTTCACATCATGGTTATTATCTTTCTCGTCCATGTTCAATTCTGTGCATTTTTTTGGAGGGTCCCATAAAAGAGTTGGAAGAAAAGCTAACAAGGATATTCACTTAGAAAAAGATGGGAAATATAGAACTTGGAACCCAAATTTCTATCAAGGCAACTTTGAACAAAGTCACTAGAAAATTGAAGAAAAATGTTAGCACAACCCCCACTCTAGGGAGTTTTCATAAATATTCAAGTAAATTTTGAAGGTTGTGTCATAGAACTATGGGGGAATGGAAATGACAAAAGAACATTGAAGTTAAAAGTTTATTTAAGGAAGAAAAACCCCTAAACATATTTATTTAGGAGACAAAGATGAATAAGGATGAAGTTTTGTCCAAAGGAAGAAGCATTTGGAGAGACTGTGTGGCCTCAATCATTGGATCCAAAGAAGCTTCTAAAGGAGTATGCACTCTTCGGTACTAGATAATAATCAATCTCCTTAACTTGTCTACCCAAAAGATGGATATTGTTGTTAATGGATATAGGTTTTATCTTAACAACTAAAATTATCATACCTTATCAAGAAAAATTATGTCGTTGGAACTCCTTATGTACCATGGGTGACTGGAATCATGAAGCTAATTTCATTTTTGGAGGTGAGAAGAAAGGAGGTTCACTAGTCAAAGGCCCATGTCAAGAATATATATAAGATCTCATCGCTCAAATGGATTTGATAGATATAAAAATATCTAAGGCTAAATTCACATGGAATAACCATCATGCAGCTCAGGTCCATGTTAGACAATTTTTTCATTAACAGTGTTTTCCTAGAGTAACACTTCCCCTTTTCCTCCAGGACTTTCGCATGGGGAAGATCAAACCACAAGTACATTTCTTTAGAACTTCATGATTCAATGGATTATGGTCCACTTATTTTCAAATTCAATCTCCTTTAAATTTCCACCAATGGTCTCTCTGATATTATTTATAAGTCTTAGAACATCTAGATAATTGGCTCCCCAATTTTCATTTGGGAGAAAAATATCAAGCCCACATAAATCTCCCTCAAAACTTGGGTAAAGGAAAGATACCAAGCAAGATAATCAAAAGTTATGATCCAAAATCCAAAATTGGAGGCAGTTGATTAACGAATGGAAAATTAAATTCCTTCTAATAAAAACTATTTGGAAGGAAACAAGACCTTTGAATCCTTCCACTCAACCTTGAAATAGGAAGAAGAACTCTAGAGAGTAAAATATAGAATTTTATGGATCAAAGTAGGGGGAAAGAACACCATTTTTTTCACATGGAAGCGAAAATGGGGCTATGGAAAAACAATGTTGAATTGATTTTGATAGAAGTGAAATAAATATCCTCTTATGACTATATTAAAGAGGAATCTTTTAAGCATTATAAAATTATGTAAACAAAGCAAGGACTAAAACATTCCCTGAAATTAAAGACAATGATTAAGGATATTCCACATTCCACATTTCATGTCTCAAGAAGAAAATGAATAGATTTCGATGCCAATCTCAGAGGAAGAAGTATGGAAGGTGCTCAAATTACTCAGTCCATATAAAGCTCCTAGTTTGAATGGATTTTTTGTTCACTTTTATCAGTATTGTTGGTCAATTATAAAATTTGATTTATGCAATATGGTGGATTTCACCGTGCTAAGATGGGAGGGATAAACTCCATATTCATTTCTCTAGTTCCAAAAGAGGTTAAACCATCATAATTTTCAACACTTAGGCCCATATCTATATGTAATGTCTCATGTAGAAAAATTTCCAAAATTATTGAACTCATGTACAAAGTATTTATTACCTAAGCTAATTTATGAAAATCAAGGGGGTCTTATTAGTAAAAGGAGTATAATTAACAATATCATTTTGGTTAATGAAGTTATTCACTCGAGAAAAAGTAGGAAAGAAAAGGGTATGATTATACAATTAAATATGGCTAATGACTTGGATAAAGTTATGCACTCCTTTTTATTCTTTGTGCTTAGGAAATTTGGCTTTGACAAAAATTTCATTAAGTGGATAGTAGCTTGTATTGAAGGTCCCTTGGTTTCCCCTTTTGTTAATGAAATATTGGTGGAATTCTTTAAGGCTACCTATGAATTAAGGTAATGGTGTCCCCTATATCCTTTGCTTTATATTCTTATGCATGAATCCCTAAGTTGAAGGCTAAATTTTGAAAGAATATCAGGATCCATTCTAGCTACAAATATATGAGGGGTTAAAACAATAAACCACTCCTAGGTTATAGATTATGCATTCCTTCTAGGAGGAGCATCCATAATCATTGCCAAAATTTTTAAAATAGATCTGGATGACTTCGTCTAAAACTCGAGGGGATTAATCAATGTCAGATTTTTTTATTTATTCCTAGAATATCACCCATAGAAAGCAAAGCTTTCTTTTCAGAGCGATGGGTTTCCTTGTCTTGGAATCTTGGATCTCATTTTCCTATTTGGGGATGCCCATCTCTCTATATGCGTTCCCTCATCCTTCTTGGATCCAATTGCTAGATAAATTCAAAGTAAAATTCTCTAGCTGGAAGATTTCTTATAATAAAGTATATTCTCTTTTCTCTTACCCCTTTCCAATTCATATCTTTCTTAATGATCCAGTGGATCAATTTTATGCTCAAAATTGAAATTTGCTAGAATGGCCTAGAACTTGAACAATCACATACATCTCGTTGTTCTAAATCCAGCACAGCTCGTTTCGTGCAAAAACGACATCGTAAAATCATGTAATTGAGTTATGTTCGTTTGTGGAAACAGCAACAAAAAAATGGTTTTTGGGTTCGCAAGGCTACACAGTTAGTAGTTTGTACTGCTAACTAGGCCTTGACTGTATAAGATGATTGTTTTTTCCTAGCCACTCTCTACTTCCCACTTGTCAGATTTCTGTTGATTCGTGGTTGGTGAGATTTCATTGGATTTTGGGGTTGGTGAAGTGGAACAACCAGGAGGGACCACGTGTCCTCGTGGTGGCCATCAATTTTTTTTTAAAGTTGAAAAACAGCCTGTGGATTCGAACTCCAGACCTCTCTTAATACAACCAAGCCATCTACCATGCTCACTATGATTGGTTGTTAACCATATAGGTCTCCAACTATATTTAAACTTTAATGATATTGTGAGTGGGGGTTGGGACTGGGGTTAACCCCCGACCCTACTCTGAAGATCAGGGTTAGGGGCTAACCCCGACCCAACATATATCAAAATTTTATAAACCAAATTCTTAGCATGAAATACTCCACCAGATTAAAACGTTAATACATAACCCCAAACCATATAATATATCATGTATAACAAAGTCTACACAATGATCAGTGGGAAGGTTAACTGTTATGATGGTGACCAGGCAGATAGTGGGAGCAACGTTCACATGTCGGTGAGTATGTTCACCATGGCAAATTTTTTATTGCACAACAAACCCATTACATAACCAATAACCCAAAGTCCAAACAATATGTTATGAACCGACGGAGTTAACTACAAGTCACCGTGAGGTTAAGTTTAATGCCAGGACAGGTGGTCACATGTGGCGGTTTTTTAAACACTGAAAAAATGGTTAGTCGGTGGGTTCCAAAACCTAACCCTCAACCAACCCATGGTCAGAGAAACACGGTCAGCCATCGGCTGGAACATCAAAATCAACGGTGGAGGGAACGCGATATGGCGCCCGATTAGCAAGATAGTGGGCTTACGGTGCCTTGAAAAAGGCAACAAATTGCACAGACGCGACGGGAATCTCACCAGTGCAAGGCCAAAATGTCACCCTACGTGGCCTAAAAAGGTGCAAATTTTCGCCTAGGACCGAAAAAAGGGAAATTTGTAGAACGAATAACAGACAACCTTTGGGAGATGATATTTTTTGTATTTTTTGGCCTTTTTGGGAGAAGAAAGAGGCTAGACAGTGGTTTTTGACAGTTCTGAAGCCATTGGATCTATCATTAAATCCATTTGAGCACTATAATTTGATGTAAACACATTTTTTTAGCATATTAAAAGAGGCCCAATCATTGGAAGCTGTACGAGGAAATGTAGCCCAAGAGGGGTGAACTCCTTCACCATTTTTTATGTTGTGTTTGTTGTTATGGTGATTTTGTCTCATATTTTCTACAAAAAATAAAATTTTAATTCATGTTTATGTGTTTATGAATTTGACATAAAAGGCTTAAAACTCTAATTAATCACTTGCAAAATTTACATATTCCTCAAGCAGTTTCATATAGAGATCATTTTGGTATCATAGCTTAGGTTTCTTTGTTGTTGTGAGCGTTTAATTGTTTTCAAGTGTTTATGATGCTTACAAGGTTGAAGCTCAAGAGAGGAGAAGGAAAGCTTGTGGTTGCAAGTCCTCAAGTTAGGTCAGGGACAAGGAGATCAAGTTTGCCACAATCTCCACCAAAATTTCCACCTCAAGTTGTAGTTGAAGCTCAAACATGGAACATGAAGGAGAGCCTAATAATTTGCTGAAGGATGAAAAGGATTTCAGAAAAAAAAAAAAAAAAAAAAATCTTTGATATGACACAAATGGTGAAAGTTCTCTATGAAGATAGTAACACAAGGTTTCAAGATGAGTTCTCCAATCCTCCAAAGGGAGATAAGTCTTCAAAAGGAGATGGAGGATCAGGATACAAGCCTCCAAAAGGTAATGGCGGGAATGGTGAAAAACCGCCTTTAACGCCACCATTTTCTTCACCTCCATCCTCACCACCATCTTCACTATATAATTATTTTTATTTTGGCTATCAGTCTCTTATTATCTTATTTTGAGATTAATCTTGGGATATTTTATAGCAATTTCTGGGTTGCCTCTTCTGCCTCATTTCCACTTTTTCATATATTTCGCTGAAGTTATTGGTGGCTTCTTGTTGTAGGGTTTCCTATCCTTTCTTTACTTTCTCATCCTACCCTTTAATTTCTTTTATTTTGTTGATGATCTCTCTTTCTTTTGCTTTCTTTTGGAAATATGATGATATTTTGATCTCCAGTTGTAAGCCATAAGCTTCTAGATTTGAGTCGCCATTCTTCTTCCTCTTCTTTGCAAACTTTATACATGTTTTCCAAAAGTATTGCTTCTTAGTATAACATTTATGTGGCTACTAGTTGATTTTCCATAACCGTATGAATTTCTTCCATTTACCTAATGAATTCCTCTTTCAATATGATTAGGGAATTGCAGATTTGTTTATGCAATATTTTAGTGTTACTTTGGTGTTCCTTATATCTTTTTCCAAAACATAGGAAGAGGATCCCTACGCCAACTTCTTCCATGCCTGTGCTACTATATCTTGGAATTTTTCTTCCCTTATCCATAACTGGTTGAACCAAAATGGAATAGGACCTCTCCTATCAGTAGGAGATATTTCCAAAGAGATTTGCATATCCAAGGTTGAGAGGCATAAAATATTGGAAGCGACCATCGATGGGGCCAAGCTAATCAACCTTTGAACTAGGAATTGATCCAATCTTGTTGCAATATGATTTGATCCTATTTGCTTATTTTTCCATGTATATGTTCCTTTATTTGGTTTTATGTCTATCCAATCCCATATGGTCATCATTCCTTCCACATAGAATTAGAGAGGGCATTTCCCTACTTCTTTTCCCTTCTTTTCTTTCTGGTTTAAGATAATATTCAAATCTCCTCCTACTATATTACTTGGTAAATTTTTGTTTTCTAAGAATTTAAGCAGTCCTAACACTCCTTTTTTCTCTGAAATTTACTGGAACATACATATTTACAATCGAGATACGCAAATTTTGTAGGTTTTAACCCTATACAAAATTTATCTACAAACGAACTCTTAAAACATAAAATAAAAAATAGCGAGAGCATAAAACATAAAATAGATATACAGAGAGATTTTCTTCTGGATCTAAAAACTAGGACTACCAGCTTTTTTTTTCATTATCTTCCTTCCAATGTTACAATACATATATATACATGTCGAATTATTCATAAACCCCAATCCATTAACCCTGGATTTGAACATAATTTTAGTTCCCTTAACCGGATCTACAAAATACCATGGACATAAAACCATCATGCCCAAAACCATGTGTTAAACCGATGCAAAAAACCATAGGTAGGTCCGCCCACGTAATATAAGGTCTAAAACAATTGTCTTGGGTGCTTCCTCAGACCCTATGCAGAGGGGCTACCTCCCTCTAACAGGGGGGGATGCGACCCCTCTGTGACCCCCTTGTTGCACAAGCGATGTGGGCATAGCTTCCCCCCTGCTTCGTGTGTGAGGTTAATCATGGAAAGAGTACAACATACACCGACCAAATTAAAATCTCTAATTTTCATTATTGCTATAATCCAGTGTTTCCTTACATCTATCTAGTTTTTTTCCACCTGCAATGGAGTGTGAGGATACCTTCGGAGGCTCTTCTAACATTTTTTTGTACTCCTACACTTAATTTCTAGCTCCTTTTTCCCAAAGCTAAAGTTGGGTCACACCCTAACTTGGTTTCTCTAATTAACATAACATTTGGATTTTCTATATTTATCATATCTCTTAGGGATAATTTTTTCATATTTTTCCATAACCCTTTGGTGTTTCAAGATACCAACTTCATTTTATTTAGGTATTACCAGACCCCGTGCAGGGGGGCTACCTCCCCCCTCTAAACCCCATGATAGGGGGGGTTGCGCCCGCTATGTGACCCCCCTGTTATGCCCGATGCAAGCGATGGTGGGGGGGGCAGCTACCCCACCGCTTTATGCGTGAAGCTAGTAGTGGAAAGAATATAACACACACCTAACATTCAAATCCCTAATTTTCATTATTTCTACAATCTAGTGTCGCCTTCCCTCTATCTAGATTTGTTCTACCTACATTGGATCCCAAAGTGTGAGGATACCTTTGGAGGCTCCTCTAACATTTTTCTCTACTCCTTCACTTACTTTCTAGTTCCTTTTCCCCAAAGTGAAAGTTGTGTCAAACCCTAATTTAGTTTCTTTAATTAACATAACATATGGATTTTCTATATTTAGCATACCTTTCAAGGGTACTTTTTTCATAATTTTCCCTAACCCTTTATTGTTTCAAGATACCTACTTCATTTTATTTAGGTATTATATTTGATCAACCCCTTCGCCATGTCATATTGTCCTCCTATGCCTAGGATTTTTGGCATGTTATTCTTTCCCTTTTCTAGGAAATTTTCAATCGTGGTTTGTGCTCCCCTTTATTTTTCCCATTGAACTGCTAGTTCTCTTATTTCATTTTTCATCTTTCTTCACCTCCTTTGTGAGCTATACTGGTCAAGGCCTTCCATCCGTTCAAAAAAAAAAATTATGAGTCTAAGGTTCGTTTTTGTTTCTTTGGTGTCCCTTCTTGTTACGAGGGTGAGGGAAATTCCAAAACCACCATGGTGATCTACTATTCCTATGGATTTTCCTTTTATGTCTGTGTTGGTAGGATTTCATCTAACTGCTCGAAATCTACTAGATTTTCCAATTCCTTGTACATGTTTTCTTTTGATGGATCACACAGTTTATCCTTTTCCTTGCACCATCTTATCTTGAAATTTCCTTTCTTTTTCACTTGTTTCCAATTTTCTTACAATTTTTGCATCTCTGGTTCTATTTTTTGTGCCTTGCAGTGCCTCGCAAAGTTCTCGTACTTATGGAAGTACCTTCATTTGAAAGGTAACTAGTCGTAACCCAGACCTTGTAAATGGGTCCATCCATCTAGGGTTAACTTAATTTCTTCTTGGAGCCATTTCTACGGATCCACTTCAACACAAATTTTGGCACACAAAAAGTTAATCTTTGGATCGACCATGTCTACATAATTTCCTAGGGAATTTCCAATTGTAGTGAAAGCATCCTTATTCCAAAGATACATTATGAGGTGTGGAAGTTTTACCAATGCTATAACTGCACTAAGGATGTTTAGATTAGGGTTAAAATATAGATTTTATTTTTTTAGGTAGATTCCTCTTGACCCCATGAAGTAAGGATTGTTCATAAAAATAAAATCTTTGTCTTCTTTAGATTCAAAAGAATGGTAAAAAAAACCTTATCATAGAGAAAGGTATCTATTCTACACTTACATAATGGAGTCCAATTTTGTTGTACCTAGGCTTCGATCATTTTTGGTGGAGGCCATAGTCTTGTCAATTGGCTATCAAACCTTGGTCCAAGAGAGCTAGGGATTTTTTGGTTGGTGTGGTTGGAGGGATATTAACCCTCGGGAATCCTTCCAGCTTTTTAACAAATTTATCTAACACAATATTGGATGGTTTTCGCTAATCATCTTCCTAAACTCCTGATTAATTATGATATTCTAGTTTTTAAATAAGTTATGATCAATTAGGCTAATAATAATAATTTATTAAAGAATTAAAAATATTATTAGACATCTAAGATTTAAGATTCTTTGATATTAAAATGTTCCATTTTCCTTAGAATTAGGGGAAAAAATGTAAAAAGACCCATCTATGGTTTAGATAGCAATTTAAAAATGTAACAATTTAACTTTCTTAAGATCTATCTAATCTTTTAATTGTAGTCTTTTAGTAGATGAGTGAATTATTTATTATGATTAGACTAACCATATAAATTAAATGGTTGGTAAATATTGATAAGCATCAATCTATAAAAAATATCAAAACACTTTCCTTGTGATATTACGACAATTTTAAAAATAATAAAAACTAATTCATTTATAATTTGATTTTAGATTATTATTATTAATATCAAGTGTAAAAAATATATATAAGTTAAACATGTATTTAATTTAAAAACATGGAACAAGATTCTTAATTGCAGAAATTTATTCTCACTTTTCCATTGAGATTCTTAATATGTAAATAGGTTTGGTTACAATACCATTGTCTATTAATACCATTAGCTCAAAAACCATAATTCACTTCATATCTCATTTTTTTAATTAATCAATTTAATTAAAAGAGTAAAAAAAACATAACTTATTTTGAGATAAATTTCAACTTTTAATTTTTGAATACTATTCAAAATATTCTAAAATATTAGGATAAAATTAAATCCATATCATTCATCTAAACATTATTCATAATTAAATTAAAAATATAAAAACCTTATTCTAAAATACACATAACTATCTCAGACGATTAAAAAAATAAGAATTAACTAAATTATAATATGTTTTTTAAATGAATCCCGTTTCAAAGAATTTTCAGCATTCAGATTTATACCGATTTGATTATTCAAAATTACAATTACACCCAATTTTTTATTAATTAAAAAATTAACATATGGAAGGAAAAAGCCAAACCTAGAAAATCTAGACGTCGTCTTTTGTCACGTATATTTTTTTGAAAAGCTATTCTGTAGGTGATAATGTCGTTAGAGTTGGAGCCAGACTCTGCTTGTAGTTATTGCAACATAGAATAGTGTAGCAGTTTATTTGTGTGGTACGTATATTCTTACGTCAGTAATGATGAAAATTGGGTTACGAATAATGGTAGGTCATGAATGATTAAAAAATTAGGTTAGGGACGATGCTAAATTGTGATTTGGTAGGTAAAATTTTTGTAGTCCTGTCATAGGCGATGAAAAATAGGCTGATGAAAATGAGGCTAATTTATGTGTGAGTCAAAAACATTGTGCACTATAAGTTTGCAAATAATCTAAAAATTATTTCACTCAAATTTTACAAATGCCAAACGAGTTAATGTCTTATTTTTATTATATTAAAAAAAAATATTGCCAAGTTAATGTTTTTTTTATTATATTAAAAAAAAATTGTATACAACCCTCCTCCTGCCGTTCTTCTGTCGAATCTTAAAACCTTTGAAACTGGAGCGAGCCACCTCCTTGCGCAACTGAAAAGAAACTGTAAATTTGGTCGCTTGGGGTTCCACTTATTCACTCACTGAAATATTAGAGGCTTAATGCACCTTTTCTGACTGGTATGCTGACATTGCAGTTTGGCTATGTCAGATTTCATATTGTGGCTAGAGTTGCGCTCAAAATGGAAATCAACAATGCAGTTTTGCTATGCAAGATTTCATATTCTGGCTAGAGTTGCGCACAACGTGGGTGGAGCATATTTTCTTGAAAAGTAAAGCTTCTAATGAATGTATTTTCTCAGTCTTCTGTTTTGTTTTTTTTCCCTGTCAAAACCATACTAACGACTTCAATGCCTGTATTTTCTCAGTCTTCTGTTTTGTTTTTTTTCCCTGTCAAAACCATACTAACGACTTCAATGCATGTTTCCCAATTATAGAAAGGAACAACCACTGCTCACTCTCTGGTTTCTGATTCAATTCATCTTGCTTGCATGATGGAGGTAAGTTGAATTTAGAAACCAATGGATGAATTTTTCAACTCATTCCTGTTACTGCAGATTTCCATTAGGTGTTTGTTAAATTTTTGACTGGAGCTGACATGGGAGGCTTAAAAGATCCCCTTTGTTTTTTCCTTCTTGTTTTTCTCTTGTGAGCATAATCATACCAACATGTCATGCATAGGGATTGTTTCTTGGGGAAAAAATCTGTATTCCTCATTTATCCCATCATTTGTCAAAGATTGTAAATATGATGTTGATGTTCTCATAAACACCGTGATCGTTTTTCAGTATAAATCTGATCATGTTGATGTTTAACACAGGATAACTGCGAATCAAGGATTTTATATGTTGGGTTTGTATTATACAACTCTCACATTTTCGTCTGCCATATAGAACTTTGTTCCTGCTATCACCTTTATCATAGCGGAAGTTCTTGCTGTTACCTTTAAGCAGAGTCTAAACATGCAACCCCTTCGACCTGCGAAGGCCCTTCCAAACGTCAGCAACGTCCCAACTCGTTCGACCTACGAAGACCCTTCCAAACGTCGGCAATGTCCCAAACCGTTCGACAACAACCTGGTCCTCCTGCTTTTGTCGACCTTCGTCTCTGTTTTGTGAAGACTTAACGTCCAGTCTGTGGTGGGTATTTGGAAATCATACTCCAATTTTAGGTGGCAGTTACAGGGGTATTGGTAACCGGAAAGAGCGTTATCTATCATTTCCAGGTAACATGTCGAAACATTAGAGTTTGGTTTGGTCCTTCCCATAACACCATTTGGTTTTCCATTTTCTAACGAACCATTCGATCTTCCATTTTTACTTTCATGCACATGCTTTGGCTTTTGCTTTCCAATGTATAAAATACCATTTGATTTTGATTTTCCATTTTCAATTATCGCTGAGCTCATTTGTGAAGGTTGACATTCTTTGCATTCAACATCAGTCTCCAACTCTTCAAATTTCTTATTTTGTGTTATACTGTTCACCCCTCTGAATCTTCATTTTTATGTCTCAGTATCCCATTTTCACTGGCAATCGAATCAATATTTGTTTGCAGCTCTACAACTTGGCTCTCCAAATTTCCATTTTTAGAAATCCAGAAATGTTTGTCTTTAAGCAATTCCCGTGATTTTGCGTTGTATCCACTCAACATGGATTGCATTTCATCTTTTTCTGCTCTACATTGAATTAACAGCCTCTTATTTTCCAGATACATCTCTTCATTTTTTTCCTTATATGACGCCAATGAATACAAAAGTTACTGTCTTAGGACCATGAAGATTTTAACGATTGTCGATGAGAATTTATTTTGTCAATTAATACTATTCATTTCGACAAATAGGGAGATGTGCAGACTTTTGAAAAACCAAATAATATAAACCAACATCATTGTATAATTGTATGATTACCAACTTGTTGATTGGATTCCTAGTATAAGTAATTGCATTTGGTAGGAGTAAATCAAATTGCATCTTATTTACCAAAAAAATAATTTATGATGATGAAATGATAATTTGCATGGATTAAATTGTTTTGTTCACTTTCTCATGAATTTGGATATGTTATAAGATTGCAATCACAATTTGCATAGTTTGAATTTTTGTTTTGACTTTTTTTTGATGAATTAAGAAATATTATATTAATATAAGATTGTAATTTCAAATATTCAAATAGTATATCTAAATTGTTTTGTTCACACTCTTAGTGAATTTGGATATATTATAAGATTGCAATCACAATTTGCATGGTTTGAATTTTTGTTTTGACCTTTTTGGTGAATTAGGAATCACCAAAATCTTATATTAATATAAGATTGCAATTTCAAAATATTGAAACAATATATCTAAATAAATTAGACATTTACATTAAAATTTAGAGTGCTAAGATTTAGAATGTTTTGGTGTCAAAATAATATATATATATATATATATATATGTATATATATATATATATTACAATCATAATGGTAATTGAGTGTAATCAAGCTCAAAATTTTTAGAAGTGTGTGTTTTCTTATGCTCATCCATTATAAGTTTTGGATATTTTTTCCTCTTTAGAGTGTGATCTTGGGTTGAAGATTATACATCAAGTATGGCAAAGCAAATGGCCAGAGTGCAACTTAATATGAATTTAAAGAAACCCATGTGTCTAATGAATATCATAGAAGAGGGGAGGGATCTCTCATTTTTTCCGGAATTATATTCTTAGTGATATGGATGAAAATAAACATTTGAAACAAAACACATCACATATGGAACTGGTGTGGTGGCTACATACAATTGAATATGCTAAATCTATTTTTTCTAGTCAACATGACATAGATAAGGGAAAATTTATTAATTGTGAGCAGGCCAAAGGAGACTTATCAAAAAGAGATGATTCTTTAGAAGAAAACGATGATGAAAAGGCTAAGGAGGACCGAGTAGCAGAATTAAAAAAAGAAGAGGACTCTTTCGAAAAATTTCCAGTCAACGATTTTGGAATCTAGATGAGCTACATTATCTCATTGATTCAAGAAAGCACTAAAAAAGAGACGGATAATAATGATATAGAGACAATGTATTCAAAAATAAGAGAAAGTTATAATTATAGCCCGAGATAGAGCTATGGGAAGATAAACATGCCAATTGTAAAGCGGAGTCAGAGTTACATGTGTAGTAGTTCACTGAACATAATTCCTCATAGAGTTCTTGACTACTTTGGATAAACAGTCTCATCCATTATGAAAAAGCGCATCTTACATGAAATTAATAACAAAGAAGTTGTTCCACAACAATTTCCAAGATGGATATTTTGATTTGAGGTCAAGTAGTTCACTAAACATAATTCTCCACCATTTATTCAAGATTTCGAGCCAAGAAAGTTCCTAATACCTCATCAGTTGAATAAGGCCCACATGAGAAGATTTGAGAAGGTTCCTTAATGAGATATCCATTTGACATTCCGTCACTTTTTTCTTTTGTTTATGTACCAATCTCTTTAATTGTTCCCTTAATTTCAATAACTTAGAAATCACTAGCCAAAAGACACTTGGCTATTTCAATCAGTTGAATAAAAAGGGTCTTTCTTAAGGGTTTGTTGGCGAGGAATCTCTTATTTAAAAGATCATGAAAATAAGTTTTTTTGAAAACCAATACTATCACCAGGGAATAAAGTTCTAACAGTTAAAAGTTGTTGCCATTCTTCTCACTAGAAAAAATGATTTTTAGTCTTTGTTAGATAGGAAACTAAATGATTTTTTATTTTTTTTAGAAAAGCTCCAATAAAGAAACACAATTGCATAAATTTTTTACTTCTTTCATGATCTGGATTTTATGCAAGAATGCAACATAATACACATATAGCCATAGATACAGAGATACAACGAAAATATTGCTTCATTTTATTAATAAAAGAATGACTGAAATAAGCTTACAAACATAATGAAAACAAGCTAGGGTGCTGGTAGCGTATCTCTTAGAAGAGATGTGCCAGGCGCAGGCCTCTGAGCTGTGTTACATTGAGGCTCGAAGGCCTATTACAGACATAATGGAAATCGATGAGCTAGGGTACTGGCAGCGTATCCCTGATAAGAGATGTGTCGGCTACCAGCCCCTGAACTATGTTATAGAACTGAAATGATGGGAACAAGCGAGCTAGGGCACTGGTAGCACTTATCTCTGAGAAGAGATGTGTCGGCTTCCAGTCCCCTGAACTGTGTTACAATGAGGCTTGAAGGCCTATTTATTGTTGAGAAACAATGTCAATCTGAAATGTCCAAAAACCTAACCCTAGGAGATGAAGTGCCAAAAATGTGGGTCCCATTTGGGTAAATTGGTGTTTCAACTTCCCGAGGACATAACTTTGGCATCCGATCTTCGTTTGACGCGCTCAATATCTTGTTAGAAAGATCTATCCGATGACTACAACTTTTGAGTGAGCAACATCGGTCATAACATCGGTTGTTACCACCGATGTTGCTCCCCGTTTTCCCAAAAGACATCGTTTAGGGCCTCAAAACGTCTTCGGAAGTTCGGGACTCGAAAAACTGCTATAAATAGTGAGTTGTGTTGAAACTTACAAACTGAAATTACTGATGGTGGGGGTTCAAATGGACTCAGTGGGTGGCCACCAATATCCACTTGGATCAGTAAGTCCCCAAAATGGCTCTGGGAGTGCAGGACCCGAAAACCTGCTAAAAATAGTAAGTTGTGCTGAAGCTGAAAAACTGAAAGACTTGATGCTGCGAGTCCAAATGGAATAGGTGTATGGCCACCGATATCCACCTGGATCATTTCATTTATGTTATTCTTTCCTATGCTACCTCCTTAAGGCGTTTCCTTTGCAACATATGGTGCAATTGCTAGTTATATTACCTATGCGTTAAGTTAGTGTTTTATATGTCTTATTATTGACCCATAAACCTAGCATGTTACATGACTCTCTGAGCCTTAAGTTTGAGGCTTCATTTAAGCTCAAGTTCAAGTTCAAGTGTGCATTATACACAATTAGATGATGTTGGTGTTGAAGGATATGGATAAGTGAATATAGAGTATCAGTATTATGACGTATTTTATCTTTATTTTGGAGTTTTATTTTGAAATTTTAATATTGTAAATTATATTTTTCTTAAAATATGATAGAACAAAAACATTATTTTTTTCCATTTTATTTATAATTACTTTTATTTAAAAGAAAATAATTACAATTTTAAAAATTAAAAATTATTAACAATATAGATTTTAAAATGATATAAATATCCATCATATTTTACCCAACCTGCAAATATCTTAAGCTCAAAATGCGACTTTTCATAATGTTATATCTGGTTGTAATAGGAAGCAACGAGCTCTGGAAATGTCAAAAAGATGATTGAATTGGTGGAAATGTCAAAAAGATTATTGAAATGTAAAAAAAAATATTGAATTGAGGGTGGAAATGTAAAAAAAATAGAGATATTTAGTTGGAATGGTTTAAGTATGGTGTGTAAGCGTGTTCTCATGTATACTTCTCATATTAAAGTTATTTTAATGACAAGTTTGTATTAGATTGTGCTAAAGTTCTTTGTCATGCGAAAATATAAATGTTTTGTCCCCTCTATCTTAGAAAATTTTATATTTAATTATTTAACTAGAATAGTTTAGTTAGTTTATTTTTTTAATTTTTTTTAAAATATAAGTTAAATCTTAATTATGATTAACTAATATATAATTAAAATAAAAATAAAAATAATAAAATAAATAATATGAAATAAAACCGAATTTATAAGATTATTTTAAATTTTAATAAAAGTTATTTTGTTATTTTAGTAAGTTTGCTATCAAGATGTTTAGATTTAGAAGTCAATCGGTAATTAAGGAGAAAATTATAACAAAATAAATTATAAAAAAATTATAATACAACGAAGTATTGAAATATATAAGAACATTAAAATATTATGAAGAGTTGAATTATAATTATAATTATAATTAGAGTTAGGTTAAAGAATATTACATTTTTTTAATGAGTGTGAAGTATAAAATAGTGATGCTGCGTATCTTTGATTGCCATCCATGACGATCGCAACGTGATTAGGTATGGGGCCGCGGGTTATCACCCACATAACTGTTAGCAGATCGCAGTTGCAACGATGGATCGCAGGGCGGCCACGGCCACTTCCATCTTGAAACTCCAACACTGCAATTTTTTGCCATTTTGGCATTTAATAAATACAGCACCCTCTCCCGCAGATGGAATTTATTGTAATTCAATATTTGCCTTTTGACGTTTTTGTTCCCATCGGGCTATAAATGTGACGGTTACTTCATGACCGATTTTACGAAGTTTTTTTTTAAAACTGTATCTCGTATAATTTTGGAAGCTTTCTGCTAAAACTAAATATCATGTTATCATTTACCTGCATTATATAATATTATTATTTGATTTTTTGTTATTATAAGTTTGAGTGACTTTAAAATTTAAAATTTTAAGTTGATGCCGAAGTCCCCAGGGTTGTGGTAAATTTTAAATTTTGCAAATATTTAAATATTATTTATTTTTAATTGTTTGCTATTTTATGGCTCCATAAAATTGTAAATATTGGTTGTTTGTTTATTCAGCAAAACATATTTATCAGGTTATTGAGTCATTAATATATTGGGGCAATGTATACACACAGTGGGATAATATACCTGTTTCAATTCAAGAGTGAGCATATATTGCCCAGATATTTATGACATTTATAGTCAGATAAAATTATAAATATTGGTTGCCTTCTTATTTCACATATCACACTACAAAAAAAAATTTACCCATACAAAAGAATTATTTATACGTTCTACTTGCATTCACTAAATTCATTTGTCAACCCCCATATCAACGTTCAAATGCAAAAAGAATTAATACTCATGATGTCACTGGCAGTACGAGGTGATATTCTGGTTTTCGCGTTATTTAATGTACAGTACATAATTCAAATAATATATATATTTTGATTCCGCCAACCTGGCTTTAAGTTAAATGCTCTTAATGTGTACAACGCACCACCCATATCTGGCACAGGTTTCGAATAGATTAAAGTCTTGATGTAAATACATATATGGTTGCGCCATATATAAGGTTGAACATCCGTGGTGGATTTCCTTACGGCTAACTAATGGGGCGAGCTCGGGGGTCACACATGGCTCGGCGCGCACAATTTAATTTTGACCTTGTAACTCTGATCTCTTGGGATGTGTAAGGCACCACTTGGCAGCCCATCCGATCCACTCCGTCCGACTGTCAGTGTTGTTTACTCCGTCCGGCTGTCAGTGCTGTTTACCCTCAGATTCTCAAACCCTCCGGCATTTTCTATCTGCGGACTAAGAGTTGAACGATGCTTTTCTCCTTTGATTTCTACTCGGCTCCCTCGGCGTTCTTTTATGCTTTGGTGCCCATCCGTTGCAGTCTCCGCCCTGACGAGTATAACAAGTCTAGGCTTCCAGGTATCGCTTATCCTTGGCGCTGTGGGTTAGTTTCTCGTTTTTTTTTTTTTTTTTTTTTTTTTTTTTTAATGAATTCTTTGTTTGTCGAATGACCCTAACGATTTGCTCTTACAGGGTTCGCTCCCAGGTTTTCTATCCGCGGTGCAGCATTATCCGACTTCGGAGCATGTTTCATATCGGTATCCAGTTCCTTTTGAGAAACTGTAAGTGAATTTTCTTCCACATATGTTCTTGGTTTGTTCGGGGTTTAACGCGGGTAAAACCCTCGTTCCTTTTATGTTGTTTGAACAGCGAGATTCTAATCTTCGTTTCCTCTTTGTTCCAGTGGGCGACCGCGTCGGGTTCGGTCCCTTAGCAGGTAATGTTCCCTCTAAAATCGATGGAGTTTTTTATTTTAATTGAAAAGTTCTCAATAACTCCTACAATGAAGCTTATCCCTTCGTGATAGGATTGTTTTACTCTGTGGCAGGTATGAAGAATCTTATCCTACAAAATCGGATTCCCTCGGATGATTTACCCAAGCGAGGTCACGGCTAACTATATGTTCTTTCGAATCAGGTATTTAACCCTTTCAAGGGTACCCACCCTCTCTAAATCACTCTGTCGAGGGTTACAGGGTTCTGAACTCCGGCTGCAATTTGTTTTGATAAGAAATTTGGCCGCTCGAGCTAGGGTTTTTACGGCTTTCTGCATACTCTTTATCTAGGTGGCAAATACTGTATACATTTACTTGCAAATTCCGATTGGGGTTTTTACCCGGGGTTGTATTTTATAATAGTTCAGAACTGAATACTTTCTGCATATTTCAAGTATGGGTCCGACGTTTGAGTTCGGTCCGTGAACATTGTTAAGAGCAGAGATAGTGCTTATGCTTACTACAAGTTTGGCTACTTATTTGTTGTGACTACATATACCATTTGATGTTTTTGGTTAAGATGTCAAGATTTCTGTACCTGAACCACTCTGCATGTATACTTGTTCGTGGTTTCCCTTTAATGAATTTCAGTTTCATTAGAGATTTGCTCGAAATGATCTGTTTATATATTCTATATATCCGTTTCGGTTTCGTTCCTGTAACTTCCACACTTGCTCAAGGGATTTTCTTTCTTCATTTTATTTGCTTCATTAGTTAAAGGTGAAACCGATGTTAGCACTACCTCAGCAAAGTTCCGGTTATAAGGATACAAATCCTCCCCTGTGGAAGATTGTTTAGTTATACTTTGTTTTTTTCTAACTGCTACAGTAGCATATAGTTTCCTCTAATGTTCGGTGTTCCAAGTAGACTGGCTACTATATTTCCATCATATTTTCCTGCTTTTCGCAGGCTTCCAATAACACCGCCATTATAAGTTGATATTTCATTTCTTTTCAGTTTCCTTTGTGCTTGTCTTTATTTCTTTTTAACCAAGAGGTGGGCAGAAGCTTTCCTACTGCAGATTACGTTTCTTGCATACTCACACAACCCCAAAAGGAGCACTTGTAAAACATCACAACAGGAAATCCTGTCTGCTAGTCTTTTAGAAACTCGGAAGAAGGGAAATATTAAAATTGCTCAGTAAAACTCGTTTAGATTTTTAATAGAAACTACCTAGAATACTTATATGATTTAACAGTAATAACCAGGAACATTTTCTAGTTTAACAATACAATCAGAACCATTTATCTGGGTCAACAGTAACACTCAGAATCATTTATCTGGTTAAGCAGTACACTTAGAATCATTTATCTGGTTAAACAGTAACACTCAGAAACATTTATCTGGTTAAACAATAACACTCAAAAACATTCATTTGAATTAACAAACATACTTAGTAATTACTTATCTGAGTCTTAAGAATATTTTTCAGCTGTTGTCCTCCCAACCATCAAGGGAGGCTATTACGTCCTCCACTTGCCCCCTAGCTCCAGAATCTAGGGCGATTTGCCACATGTTAACGTTAAATTCCCTCTGTTATGTTTCATCTGGATGAATAATCCAGTCCGCTGTGAGAATATCACAGTGCAAGGGATTCAGTAAGCTATTTTCCACTGGGCCTTCACCAGCTCAAGAAAATGCTTCTCCCTTCTTTCCAAAGTTCACAGAACCCCCACCCCTTTCCAGGATTCCCTTTTTATCCCCAAGGAGTGGGTAACTGTATCTCCAACTGTCCCCAACCACCTCCTATTCTTAGAAAACTTTTACCAACAGCTTTAAAGATTTTCTTTTCATTTGCTAATCCTCCTATTTTAATAATTTCATTAAAATAATTGGTTTTTGTTTTTATCCAAAATAAGGTCTCAAGTCTTTTTGCCAGAAGTAAAATAATAATTGTCTTTTAACTAGTACATACTAGTTAATCTTAATGAGGCTGTCACATCTCCCCCCCCCTAAAAGTAACACCGTCCTCGGTGTTTTCAGCCCATCTCTGCAAAGAGCTCCGGGTAGGCCTCTTGCAAAAAAATTTCATCCTCCCAAGTAGCTTCGTCCAGTCCAACCTGCTTCCACTGCACTTTCACCTGGATAACTACTCTTTTGCGGAGTTCAATCTCTCTTCGATCAAGTATGCGTTGCGGCTCGAACCGAAACTCTCCATCCGGTTCTACCTTGAAAAAAAATTAAAAAAAATCAATTAGTACTCTTATATTTAATAAAATTTTCAGTTAGGACTTTCTTTCCTACTCTTCCTCCTACCTGAACATTCTGCCAATGAATTACATGTTTTTCATCATGTACATATCGCTTTAACAAGGATACATGGAACACATTGTTTACTTGGATATGGCTGGGCAAAGCCAATCTATAGGCTATCGGTCCCACTCTTTCCATTATTTGGAAAGTTCCATAGTATCGGGGAGCCAATTTGGCACAAGAGGTCCACCTCAAGGTGCTTCTTTTCGGCTTAATTCTTACGTATACATGGTCCCCTACCCTGAACTCACGGTAGGACCTTTTCTTGTCTGCAAAAGTCTTTTGTCTATCTTGCGCAACCTTTAGATTCTGCCTTATTCTTTTTACCTCAGCTTCCATTTCAGCCAACATTTCAGGTCCCAACAATAATTTTGTCTCGGGACTACTCCAGTTTATAGGGGTACGACATTTCCTTCCATATAATGCTTCAAAGGGACTCATTTTTATAGATTCCTGATAACCGTTGTTATAAGTGAACTCCACAAGATGCAGGTAATCTTCCCACTTGACTGGCTGTTGCATCACATACATGCACAACATGTCTTCTAGAACTTGATTTACCCGCTCCGTTTGCCCATCCGTATGAGGGTGATAGGCAGTGCTAAAGTGTATCTATGTTCCCAATCCAGAAAACAAGGATTTCCAAAATGTAGATGTAAACTTGACATCTCGATCTGAAATCACAGTCTTTGGCATGCCATGCAGCCTAAAAATTTCCTTCATGAATATATCTGCAATCTGTATCGTCTTGTAAGTAGATTGCACAGGTATGAAATGGGAAGATTTACTTAATCTGTCCACCACTACCATAATTGAATCATTCTGCCTCTTTTTCCGGGGTAGACCCGTGATGAAATCTAGGGAGATCACTTCCCACTTCCACTCAGGAATGGGTATAGGCTGCAATAGCCCTGTAGGGTGCTGATGCTCCACCTTAACCTGCTGGCATTCTAAACATTTGCTTAGATATTCTGCTATATTCTTACGCATACCTGGCCAATAATATACCTTTCTTATTGCAGTGAGCATCTTTTGATATCCCGGATGACCAGCGTAATTGCTGCGATGGAATTCATTAAGGATTAACACCCTAAGACTTGCACGATTCGGCACATAGATTCTTCCGCGAAAGGTCATCACCTGATCTTCGTTCTTTCCCAATTCTGATGTTTTTCCTTGCTTCCTATCATCTTCCATTTGTTGCAACAAGAATTTATATTCAGGGTCCTTCTGGGCTTCTTCCTTTAACTGATCCGACAGTTGGCTTTCTGATTGACTGAAATACATTGCATAAATACCATGCAATTTTCTGCTCAACGCATATGCAACTCGATTTTCTTTTCCCTTAACATGTTGTATATCCATGTCAAATTCACTCAAACAGGCATTCCATCTTGCCTGCCTAGAGTTTAAATCTGCTTGCTTGAAATAATCATTCAAGCTGCTATGGTCGGTTTTAAGTACAAATCTTTTACCCAGCAGGTAATGCCTCCATACTCGAAGGGCATGCACTACTGCGGTAAGTTCTAAGTCATAAGAAAAATATTTTTTTTCATATTCTTTCAGCTTCCTAGACTCATAGGCTATCACTTTACCTTCTTGAGTTAATATTGCACCAACTCCTTCCTTGCTAGCGTCGGTAAAAACCTCGTAGTCTTTACTCGTGTCAGCTACCTTCAGTACTGGTGCGGTGGTTAGGAGTTGTTTCAGCTTTTCAAAGCTGTTCTGGCATTCATTCGCCCATTTGAAAGGCTTTCCTTTCTTCTGCAAGGATGTAATAGGATAGGAAATTTTGGAAAACCCTTCAATAAATATTCTATAATATCCGGCTAGACCCATGAATGATCTAATGTCCACCACATTCTGTGGTACTTACCATTCCATAATGGTTTTAATATTTTCGGGATCAACGGCTATTCCTTCGGCTATCACAACGTGTCCCAAGTATTGGATTTCTGATTTAAAGAAATCACACTTGCTGAACTTAGCATATAGCTGATGCTTCCTCAGCATTTCCAATACTATTCTCAGATGTTCCTTATGTTCTTCCTCGCTTTTTGAGTATATCAGTATGTCATCTATGAAGATCAGTACAAATTTATCTAAAAACTGATGAAAAATTCCATTCATCAACCTCATAAAGGTTGCTGGCGCATTTGTCAGTTCGAAGGGCAGTACCACAAACTCATAATGCCCATATCTAGTGCGGAATGTTGTTTTACAAATATCCTCATCCTTAATTCGAATCTGAGTATATCCAGACCTCAAATCTATTTTAGAGAACACCTTAGCCCCTCTCACCTCATCCAATAAATCATCGATTCTTGGTAAAGGGTATTTGTTCTTAACAGTTAGCTTGTTGAGTTACCGGTAGTCCATACACATGCGTAAGGTTCCGTTCTTTTTTCTAACAAAAAGAACTGGTGCTCCCCAAGGAGACACGCTTAGGCGAATATAGCCTTTGTCTAACAGTTCTTGTAGTTGTATCTTCAACTCAATTAATTCTGGTATACTCATTCTATAAGGAGCGCTTGACACTGGAGAGGCTCTGGGCAGCAATTCGATGGTGAAGTCATTATCCCTTTTGGGTGGCAAACCAGGGATGTTTTCTGGAAAAACATCAAAGAATTCCTGTACTACAGGAATATCCTCCATATTTGGAGCCTTTCCCTTGAAATCTGCATATCCTACTTGAATTGCGTACAATTGACATCCTTTTCTGATACACTTGCCCATTTTGGATGCTATTATGGGGCGTAATTGTACAGGCTTTTTAATTCCTTTAATTTCTTTACGCGTGCCATCTTGCATTCTGTAATAAATTGTATTTTCTTTGCAGTCCACTAGGGTCCAGTGTTTTTCCAGCCAGTCCATTCCCAATAACACATCATACAACCCAAATGGTAAAATATTTAAATCTGCTTGTAACTGCTGTTCTGCCACTTCCAGTGTACAATTAGGAATTTTTGCAGTTACCTTGCATTTTGCCCCGATAGCTAATTGAACTAACCATGAGTTCTTAAATTTATGTTCTTTTAATTTGCATAATTACACTATTTTAGGACTCACATAACTTAAACTTGCTCCAGGATCTATTAAAATCGAAACAGGTTTAGTTAGTATAGTACCTTCCAATTCAATCATAGTGGGCTGAAAATCAGCCTGTCGATACTCCAAAGCTGCATTTATACGAGGTATATTTCGCGCCACGTCCCCCACTGTAGATGCCTCTTGCAAATTTTCTACAACTTCATTTTTGTTTCGTTGGGGATAGTTTTTATAATAATGAGCCTCCCCACAGCCCCAACACTGTAGGAGAGGTTTTGAGTTCTGTCCCTGCTCCGGTTTGCTGGAAGCCTCGGTGGGTTTCTCCTCCGCTGGCCACTTGATCCTTTGATGATTTTTACCAAACTGCTTGCCAACAGAATTCCGTGCCGAGCCTTTAATGTTGCTGCTTTTACTGTTTTTGAAAGTGGAGCTATTTTTCTGATGTTTCCTTGGCTGCCAGCTTTTTCCTCCATCACCCTTGGCCTTGTTCTGCTGGTATCACATTCGTGCTTTACGAATTGCCTCATCCATGGTCTGTGGGTTAAAAAATTCTATCCGCTCCCTCATTGGGGCAGGTAAGCTGCTTAAGAACCTCTGCACCTTGGCTTTTTCCCCTCGAAGGTAAGGAACGTAACGTAATAGGGAGGTAAATTTCGTAACATATTCGTCCATGGTCATTTTCCCCAGTCGAAGATCATGGAATTCCTTAGCATTGTCATCATAAAACCTCTCCGTTAAGTACTTGTACTTAAAGTATTGTTGAAATTGTTCCCACGTGATATCTCGCTCATCAATGCTGCGTACATTTTTCACCTCCTCCCACCACAGGGTGGCTTTTTCTCGCAACTGATAAATAGCCAATCTGGCCTTCAAATTGTTGCTGTATTCATATACCTGAAAATACTTGTTTATATTGATTAACCAAGCTTCGGCCACCTCCTCCGCCTCACCGTCAAAGTTTGGTGGCTTAATTTTACGAAATTCCCCTTGCAGTTCCACTTTCTGTCTCTTATGATCTTACTGGTCGGACAAATTGCCTGATTCTGCCTCATTATAATTTCTTTTTTTACTCTTTTGAGAGGGAATCTTTTCATTTCTTCCAGTAGTATCGTTTCTGGTTTGTTGTTCTTCTTGTTCCGTGGATAATTCCTTTTCCGCACTGGGGTGTCCCATATCGTGGTTTTGTTTATCAGATAAACTTTTCAGGATCTTTTCTTGATCTTGTAACAACCTCTCATTGTCCCTCCGGACTCTTATCATTTCTTCTTGCAGGTGTTGTACTGTACTTAGCAAAAATGCAGTTTTTTGTTGCTGTTATTCCAACAATCGACTCGTTTTCTGGTGTTGTTCCACAATTAATTGAACCCACATTTCCGGATTCATGACTGTAGGGACCGGAGTTTCCTCTGGTTGTGACTGAGATGCTGCAACTTCCCTCATTTCACTTTCCTCCCCTTAGTGCACTAATCACATACACAGCTTCACTGTTAGTAGACCCCTTAGGATCCCAATGTAGCAACTAGCTTTGATACCACTTGTCACATATCACACCACAAAAAAAATTTACCCATACAAAAGAATTATCTATACGTTCTACTTGCATTCACTAAATTCATTTGTCAACCCCCATATCAACGTTCAAATGCAAAAAGAATTAATACTCATGATGTCACTAGCAGTACGAGGCAATATTCTGGTTTTCGCGTTATTTAATGTACTGTACAGAATTCAAATGATATATATATTTCGATTCCGCCAACATGGCTTTAAGTTAAATGCTCTTAATGTGTACAACGCACCACCCATATCCAGCACAGGTTTCGAATAGATTAAAGTCTTGATGTAAATACATATATGGTTGCGCCATGTATAAGGTTGAACATCCGTGGTGGATTTCCTTACGGCTAACTAATGGGGCGAGCTCGAGGGTCACACCTGGCTCGACGCGCACAATTTAATTTTGACCTTGTAACTCTGATCTCTAGGGATGTGTAAGGCACCACTTGGCAGCCCATCCGATCCAATCCGTCCGACTGTCAGTGTTGTTTACTCCCAGCAGTTTTGGGCTTTCCTCCCAGGTATAGTTGTGCTTACCCTCGGATTCTCAAACCCTCTGGCATTTTCTTTCTGCGGACTGAGAGTTGAACGATTTTTTTCTCCTTTGATTTCTGCTCGGCTCCCTCGGCGTTTTTTTATGCTTTGGTGCCCATCTATTGCAGTCTCCGCCCTGACGAGTATAACAAGTCTAGGCTTCTAGGTATCGCTTATCCTTGGCACTGTGGGTTAGTTTCTCGTTTATTTTATTTTATTTTATTTATTTATTTATTTTTATTTTTTTAATGAATTCTTTGTTTGTCGAATGACCCTAATGATTTTCTCTTACACGGTTCGCTCCTAGGTTTGCTACCCGCGGTGCAGCATTATCCGACTTCGGAGCATGTTTCATATCGGTATCCAGTTCCTTCTGAGAAACTGTAAGTGAATTTTCTTCCACATATGTTCTTGGTTTGTTCGGGGTTTAACGCGGGTAAAACCCTCATTCCTTTTATGTTGTTTGAATAGCAAGATTCAAATCTTCGTTTCCTCTCTGTTCCAGTGGGCGACCGTGTCGGGTTCGGTCCCTTAGCAGGTAATGTTCCCTCTAAAATCGAGCGGAGTTTTTTTTTAATTGAGAAGTTCTCAATAAATCCTACAATTAAGCTTATCCCTTCGTGACAGGATTGTTTTACTCTGTGGCAGGTATGAAGAATCTTATCCTACAAAATCGGATTCCCTCGGATGATTTACCCAAGCGAGGTCACGGCTAACTATACGTTCTTCCAAATCAGGTATTTAACCCTTTCAAGGGTACCCACCCTCTCCAAATCACTCTGTTGAGGGTTACAGGGTTCCGAACTCCGGCTGCAAGTTGTTTTGATAAGAAATTTGGCCGCTCGAGCTAGGGTTTTTACGGCTTTCTGCATACTCTTTATCTAGGTGGCAAATACTGTATACATTTACTTGCAAGTTCTGATTGGGTTTTTACCCGGGGTTGTATTTTATAATAGTTCAGAACTGAATACTTTCTGCATATTTCAAGTATGGGTCCGACGTTTGAGTTCGGCCCATGAACATTGTTGAGAGCAGAGATAGTGCTTATGCTTACTACAAGTTTGGCTACTTGTTTGTTGTGACTGTGTATACCATTTGATGTTTTTGGTTAAGATGTCAAGATTTCTGGACCTGAACCGCTCTGCATGTATACTTGTTCATGGTTTCGCTTTAATGCATTTCAGTTTCAGTAGAGATTTGCTCGAAATGCTCTGTTTATATATTCTATATATCTGTTTCGGTTTCGTTCCTGTAACTTCCACACTTGCTCAAGGGATTTTCTTTCTTCGTTTTATTTGCTTCATGAGTTAAAGGTGAAACCGGTGTTAGCACTACCTCAGCAAAGTTCCGATTATAAGGATACAAATCCTCCCATGTGGAAGATTGTTTAGTTATACTTTGTTTTTTTTTAAATGCTACAGTAGCGTATAGTTTCCTCTAATGTTCGGTGTTCCAAGTAGACTGGCTACTATATTTCCATCATATTTTCCTGTGTTTCGCAAGCTTCCAATAACACCGCCATTATAAGTTGATATGTCATTTATTTTCAGTTTCCTCTATGCTTGTCTTTATTTCTTTTTAACCAAGAGGTGGGCAGAAGCTTTCCTACTGCAGATTACATTTCTTGCATACTCACACAACCCCAAAAGGAGCACTTGTAAAACATCACAACAGGAAATCCCGTCTGCTAGTCTTTCAGAAACTCAGAAGAAGGGAAATATTAAAATTGCTCAGTAAAACTCGTTTAGATTTTTAACAAAAACTGCCCATAATACTTATTTGATTTAACAGTAATAACCAGGAACATTTTTCTAGTTTAACAGTACACTCAGAACCATTTATCTGGGTCAACAATAACACTCAGAATCATTTATTTGGTTAAGTAGTACACTTAGAATCATTTATCTGGTTAAACAATAACACTCAGAAACATTTATGTGGTTAAACAATAACACTCAGAAACATTTATGTGGTTAAACAGTAACACTCAGAAACATTTATCTGGTTAAACAGTAACACTCAGAAACATTCATTTGAATTAACAAACATACTTAGTAATTACTTATCTGAGTCTTAAGAATATTTTTCAGTTGTTGTCCTCCCAACCATCAAGGGAGGCTATTACGTCCTCCACTTTCCCCCTAGCTCCAGAATCTGGACGGTGCCACAGCTTAACAGTGGAGATTCCTCTGTTGTGACCTCTAGATGGCCAATCTAGTCACCAACAGAATATCTGGTCACACAAGGGATTCAGTAATCTATTTTCCACTGGACCTTCACCAGCTCAAGAAAATGCTTCTCCCTTCTTTCCAAAGTTCACAGAACCCCCACCCCTTTCCAGGATTCCCTTTTTATCCCCAAGGAGTGGGTAACTGTATCTCCAATTGTCCCCAACCACCTCCTATTCTTAGAAAACTTTTACCAACAGCTTTAAAGATTGTCTTTTCATTTGCTAATCCTCTTATTTTAATAATTTCCTTAAAATAATTGGTTTTTGTTTTTATCCAAAATAAGGTCTCAAGTCTTTTTGCCAGAAGTAAAATAATAATTGTCTTTTAACTAGTACATACTAGTTAATCTTAATGAGGCTGTCACATCTCCCCCCCCTAAAAGTAACATTGTCCTCGGTGTTTTCAGCCCATCTCTGCAAAGAGCTCCGGGTAGGCCTCCTGCAAAATTTTTTCATCCTCCCAAGTAGCTTCGTCCGGTCCAAACTGCTTCCACTGCACTTTCACCTGGATAACTACTCTTTTGCGGAGTTCAATCTCTCTTCGATCAAGTATGCGTTGCGGCTCGACTCGAAACTCTCCGTCCGGTTCTACCTGAAACAAAATAAATAAATAAATAAATAAATTGTTTTCAATTAGTACTCTTATATTTAATCAAATTTTCAGTTAGGACTTTCTTTCCTACTCTTCCTCCTACCTGAACATTCTGCCAATTAATTACATGTTTTTCATCATGTACATATCGCTTTAACAAGGATACATGGAACACATTGTTTACTTGGATATGGCTGGGCAAAGCCAATCTATAGGCTACCCGTCCCACTCTTTCCATTATTTGGAAAGGTCCACAGTATCGGGGAGCCAGTTTGACACAAGAGGTCCACCTCAAGGTGCTTATTTTCGGCTTAATTCTTACGTATACATGGTCCCCTACCCTGAACTCACGGTAGGACCTTTTCTTATCTGCAAAATTCTTTTGTCTATCTTGCGCAGCCTTCAGATTCTGCCTTATTATTTTTACCTCAGCTTCCATTTCAGCCAACATTTCAGGTCCCAACAATAATTTTTTCTCGGGACTACTCCAGTTTATAGGTGTACGACATTGCCTTCCATATAATGCTTCAAAGGGACTCATTTTCAGAGATTCCTGATAAACGTTGTTATAAGCGAACTCCACAAGATGCAGGTAATCTTCCCACTTGACTGGCTGCTGCATCACATACATGCACATCATGTCTTCCAGAACTTGATTTACCCGCTCCGTTTTCCCATCTGTCTGAGGGTGATAGGCAGTGCTAAAGTGTATCTATGTTCCCAATCCAGAAAACAAGGTTTTCCAAAATGCAGATGTAAACTTGACATCTCGATCTGAAATCACAGTCTTTGGCATGCCATGCAGCCTAAAAATTTCCTTCATGAATATATCTACAATTTGTATCGTCTTGTAAGTAGATTGCACAGGTATGAAATGGGAAGATTTACTTAATCTGTCCACCACTACCATAATTGAATCATTTTGCCTCTTTTTCCGGGGTAGACCCGTGATGAAATCTAGGGAGATGACTTCCCACTTCCACTCAGGAATGGGTATAGGCTGCAATAGCCCTGCAGGGTGTTGATGCTCCACCTTAACCTGCTGGCATTCTAAACATTTGCTTAGATATTCTGATATATTCTTACGCATACCTGGCCAATAATATACCTTTCTTATTGTAGTGAGCATCTTTTGATATCCCGGATGACCAGTGTAATTGCTACGATGGAATTCATTAAGGATTAACACCCTAAGACTCGCATGATTCGGCACATAGATTCTTCCGCGAAAGGTCATCACCTGATCTTCGTTCTTTCCCAATTCTGATGTTTTTCCTTGCTTCCTATCATCTTCCATTTGCTGCCACAAGAATTTATATTCAAGGTCCTTCTGGGCTTCTTCCTTTAACTGATCCGACAGTTGGCTTTCTGATTGACTGAAATACATTGCATAAATACCATGCAATTTTCTGCTCAACGCATATGCAACTCGATTTTATTTTCCCTTAACATATTGTATATCCATGTCAAATTCACTGAAACAGGCATTCCATCTTGCCTGCCTAGAGTTTAAATCTGCTTGCTTGAAATAATTATTCAAGCTGCTATGGTCGGTTTTAAGTACAAATCTTTTACCCAGCAGTTAATGCCTCCATACTCGAAGGGCATGCACTACTGCGATAAGTTCTAAGTCATAAGCAGAATATTTTTTTTCATATTCTTTCAGCTTCCTAGACTCATAGGCTATCACTTTACCTTCTTGAGTTAATATTGCACCATCTCCTTCCTTCCTGGCGTCGGTACAAACCTCGTAGTCTTTACTGGGGTCAGCTACCTTCAATACTGGTGCGGTGGTTAGGAGTTGTTTCAGCTTTTCAAAGCTGTTCTGGCATTCATTCGTCCATTTGAAAGGCTTGCCTTTCTTCTGCAAGGATGTAATAGGATAGGCAACTTTGGAAAACCCTTCAATAAATCTTCTATAATATTCGGCTAGACCCATGAATGATCTAATGTCCGCCACATTCTGTGGTACTTTCCATTCCATAATGGTTTTAATCTTTTCGGGATCAACGACTATTCCTTCGGCTGTCACAACGTGTCCCAAGTATTGGATTTCTGATTTAAATAAATCGCACTTGCTGAACTTAGCATATAGCTGATGCTTCCTCAACATTTCCAATACTATTCTCAGATGTACCTTATGTTCTTCCTTGCTTTTTGAGTATATCAGTATGTCATCTATGAATATCAGTACAAAGTTATCTAAAAACTGATGAAAAATTCCATTCATCAACCTCATAAAGGTTGCTGGCGCATTTGTCAGTCCGAAGGGCAGTACCACAAACTCATAATGCCCATATCTAGTGCGGAATGTTGTTTTGCAAATATCCTCATCCTTAGTTCGAATCTGAGTATATCCAGACCTCAAATCTATTTTAGAGAACACCTTAGCCCCTCTCACCTCATCCAATAAATCATCGATTCTTGGTAAAGGGTATTTGTTCTTAACAGCTAGCTTGTTGAGTTGCCGGTAGTCCATACACATGCGTAAGGTTTCGTCCTTTTTTCTAACAAAAAGAACTGGTGCTCCCCAAGGAGACACGCTTAGGCGAATATAGCCTTTGTCTAACAGTTCTTGTAGCTGTATCTTCAACTCAGTTAATTCTGGTATACTCATTCTATAAGGAGCGCTTGACACCGGAGAGGCTCCGGGCAGCAATTCGATGGTGAAGTCATTATCCCTTTTGGGTGGCAAACCAGGGATTTTTTCTAGAAAAACATCAAAGAATTCCTGTACTACAGGAATATCCTCCATATTTGGAGCCTTTCCCTTGGAATCTGCATATCCTACTTGAATTGCGTACAATTGACATCCTTTTCTGATACACTTGCCCATTTTGGATGCTATTATGGGGCGTAATTGTACAGGCTTTTTAATTCCTTTAATTTCTTTACGCGTGCCATCATGCATTCTGTAATAAATTGTATTTTCTTTGCAGTCCACTAGGGTCCAGTGTGTTTCCAGCCAGTCCATTCCCAATAACACATCATACAACCCAAATGGTAAAATATTTAAATCTGCTTGTAACTGCTGTTCTGCCACTTCCAGTGTACAATTAGGAATTTTTGCAGTTACCTTGCGTTTTGCCCCGATAGCTAATTGAACTAACCATGAGTTCTTAAATTTCTGTTCTTTTAATTTGCATAATTACACTATTTTAGGACTCACATAACTTAAACTTGCTCCAGGATCTATTAAAATCGAAACAGGTTTAGTTAGTATAGTACCTTCCAATTAAATCATAGTGGGCTGAAAATCAGCCTGTCGATACTCCAAAGCTGCATTTATACGAGGTATATTTCGCGCCACGTCCCCCACTGTAGATGCCTCTTGCAAATTTGCTACAACTTCATTTTTGTTTCGTTGGGGATAGTTTTTATAATAATGAGCCTCCCCACAGCCCCAACACTATAGGGGAGGTTTTGAGTTATGTCCCTGCTCCGGTTTGCTGGAAGCCTCGGTGGGTTTCTCCTCCGCTGGCCACTTGATCCTTTGATGATTTTTACCAAACTGCTTGCCAACAAAATTCCGTGTCGAGCCTTTAATGTTGTTGCTTTTACTGTTTTTGAAAGTGGAGCTAGTTTTCTGATGTTTCCTTGGCTGCCAGCTTTTTCCTCCATCACCCTTGGCCTTGTTCTGCTGGTAGCACATTCGTGCTTTACGAATTGCCTCATCCATGGTCTGTGGGTTAAAAAATTCTATCTGCTCCCTCATTGGGGCAGGTAAGCTGCTTAAGAATCTCTGCACCTTGGATTTTTCCTCCCGAATGTAGGGAACGTAACATAATAGGGAGGTAAATTTCGTAACATATTCGTCCATGGTCATTTTCCCCAGTCGAAGATCATGGAATTCCTTAGCTTTGTCATCATAAAACCTCTCCGTTAAGTACTTGTCCTTAAAGTATTGTTGAAATTGTTCCCACGTGATATCTCGCTCATCAATGCTGCGTACATTTTTCACCTCCTCCCACCACAGGGTGGCTTTTTCTCGCAACTGATAAATAGCCAATCTGGCCTTCAAATTGCTGCTGTATTCATATACCTGAAAATACTTGTTTATATTGATTAACCAAGCTTCGGCCACCTCCTCCGCCTCACCGTCAAAGTTTGGTGGCTTAATTTTACGAAATTCCCCTTGCAGTTCCACTTTCTGTCTCTTATGATCTTACTGGTCGGACAAATTGCCCGATTCTGCCTCATTATAATTTCTGTTTTTACTCTTTTGAGAGGGAATCTTTTCATTTCTTCCAGTAGTATCGTTTCTGGTTTGCTGTTCTTCTTGTTCCGTGGATAATTCCTTTTCCGCACTGGGGTGTCCCATCTCGTGGTTTTGTTTATCAGATAAACTTTTCAGGATCTTTTCTTGATCTTGTAACAACCTCTCATTGTCCCTCCGGACTCTTATCATTTCTTCTTGCAGGTGTTGTACTGTACTTAGCAAAAATGCAGTTTTTTGTTGCTGTTATTCCAACAATCGACTCGTTTTCTGGTGTTGTTCCACAATTAATTGAACCCACATTTCCGGATTCATGACTGTAGGGACCGGAGTTTCCTCTGGTTGTGACTGAGATGCTGCAACTTCCCTCATTTCACTTTCCTCCCCTTAGTGCACTAATCACATACACAGCTTCACTGTTAGTAGACCCCTTAGGATCCCAATGTAGCAACTAGCTTTGATACCACTTGTCACATATCACACCACAAAAAAAATTTACCCATACAAAAGAATTATCTATACGTTCTACTTGCATTCACTAAATTCATTTGTCAACCCCCATATCAACGTTCAAATGCAAAAAGAATTAATACTCATGATGTCACTAGCAGTACGAGGCAATATTCTGGTTTTCGCGTTATTTAATGTACTGTACAGAATTCAAATGATATATATATTTCGATTCCGCCAACATGGCTTTAAGTTAAATGCTCTTAATGTGTACAACGCACCACCCATATCCAGCACAGGTTTCGAATAGATTAAAGTCTTGATGTAAATACATATATGGTTGCGCCATGTATAAGGTTGAACATCCGTGGTGGATTTCCTTACGGCTAACTAATGGGGCGAGCTCGAGGGTCACACCTGGCTCGACGCGCACAATTTAATTTTGACCTTGTAACTCTGATCTCTAGGGATGTGTAAGGCACCACTTGGCAGCCCATCCGATCCAATCCGTCCGACTGTCAGTGTTGTTTACTCCCAACAGTTTTGGGCTTTCCCGCCAGGTATAGTTATGCTTACCCTCGGATTCTCAAACCCTCTTTCATTTTCTTTCTGCGGACTGAGAGTTGAACGATGTTTTTCTCCTTTGATTTCTACTCGGCTCCCTCGGCGTTCTTTTATGCTTTGGTGCCCATTCATAGCCTCCATTTCTGATTTATAATGAAGTCGAGTTTTCTGTACTGTTTTGTGACTAAGGTTTCTTGCTGATTTTTTTTTTTTTTTTTTCGTTTTATGAATTCTTTGTTTGTCGAATGACCCTAATGATTTGCTCTTACAGGGTTCGCTCCTAGGTTTGCTACCCGTGGTGCAGCATTATCCGACTTCGGAGCATGTTTCATATCGGTATCCAGTTCCTTCTGAGAAACTGTAAGTGAATTTTCTTCCACATATGTTCTTGGTTTGTTCGGGGTTTAACGCGGGTAAAACCCTCATTCCTTTTATGTTTTTTGAACAGAAAGATTCTAATCTTCGTTTCCTCTCTGTTCTAGTGGGCGACCACGTCGGGTTCGGTCCCTTTCAGGTAATGTTCCCTCTAAAATCGAGCGGAGTTTTTTTTTAATTACGAAGTTCTCAATAACTCCTACAATGAAGCTTATCCCTTCGTGACAGGATTGTTTTACTCTGTGGCAGGTATGAAGAATCTTATCCTACAAAATCGGATTCCCTCGGATGATTTACCCAAGCGAGGTCACGACTAACTATACGTTCTTCCGAATCAGGTATTTAACCCTTTCAAGGGTACCCACCCTCTCCAAATCACTCTGTTGAGGGTTACAGGGTTCCGAACTCCGGCTGCAAGTTGTTTTGATAAGAACTTTGGCTGCTTGAGCTAGGGTTTTTACGGCTTTCTGCATACTCTTTATCTAGGTGGAAAATACTGTATACATTTATTTGCAAGTTCCGATTGGGTTTTTACCCGGGGTTGTAATTTATAATAGTTCAGAACTGAATACTTTCTGCATATTTCAAGTATGGGTCCGACGTTTGAGTTCGGCCCATGAACATTGTTGAGAGCGGAGATAGTGCTTATGCTTACTACAAGTTTGGCTACTTGTTTGTTGTGACTGTGTATACCATTTGATGTTTTTGGTTAAGATGTCAAGATTTATGGACCTGAACCGCTCTGCATGTATACTTGTTCGTGGTTTCCCTTTAATGCATTTCAGTTTCATTAGATATTTGCTCGAAATGCTCTGTTTATATATTCTATATATCTGTTTCGGTTTCGTTCCTGTAACTTCCACACTTGCTCAAGGGATTTTCTTTCTTCGTTTTATTTGCTTCATGATTTAAAGGTGAAACCGGTGTTAGCACTACCTCAGCAAAGTTCCGGTTCTAAGGATACAAATCCTCCCCTGTGGAAGATTGTTTAGTTATACTTTGTTTTTTTTTAAATGCTACAGTAGCGTATAGTTTCCTCTAATGTTCGGTGTTCCAAGTAGACTGGCTACTATATTTCCATCATATTTTCCTGCGTTTCGCAAGCTTCCAATAACACCGCCATTATAAGTTGATATGTCATTTCTTTTCAGTTTCCTCTGTGCTTGTCTTTATTTCTTTTTAACCAAGAGGTGGGCAGAAGCTTTCCTACTGCAGATTACGTTTCTTGCATACTCACACAACCCCAAAAGGAGCACTTGTAAAACATCACAACAGGAAATCCTGTCTGCTAGTCTTTTAGAAGCTCGGAAGAAGGGAAATATTAAAATTGCTCAGTAAAACTCGTTTAGATTTTTAATAAAAACTTCCCATAATACTTATCTGATTTAACAGTAATAACCAGGAACATTTTTCGAGTTTAACAGTACACTCAGAACCATTTATATGGGTCAACAATAACACTCAGAATCATTTATTTGGTTAAGCAGTACACTTAGAATCATTTATCTGATTAAACAGTAACACTCAGAAACATTCATTTGAATTAACAAACATACTTAGTAATTACTTATCTGAGTCTTAAGAATCTTTTTCAGCTGTTGTCCTCCCAACCATCAAGGGAGGCTATTACGTCCTCCACTTGCCCCCTAGCTCCAGAATCTGGACGGTGCCACGGGTTAATAGTGGAGATTCCTCTGTTGTGACCTCTGGATGGCCAATCGAGTCACCAACAAAATATCTGGTCACACAAGGGATTCAATAAGCTATTTTCCACTGGACCTTCACCAGCTCAAGAAAATGCTTCTCCCTTCTATCCAAAGTTCACAGAACCCCCACCCCTTTCCAAGATTCCCTTTTTATCCCCAAGGAGTGGGTAACTGTATCTCCAACTGTCCCCAACCACCTCCTATTCTTAGAAAACTTTTACCAACAGCTTTAAAGATTTTCTTTTCAGTTGTTAATCCTCCTATTTTAATAATTTCATTAAAATAATTGGTTTTTGTTTTTATCCAAAATAAGGTCTCAATTCTTTTTGCCGGAAGTAAAATAATAATTGTCTTTTAACTAGTACATATTAGTTAATCTTAATGAAGCTGTCACACATATATTATTTTACATATATTTAAAAATTGTTTATAGTCAAAACTGGTCATTTGTCTTGATAATTATTAAAAAATTAAATAAAAATCACTCTAATTTATATATTAAAATAATACTTACTATTACTAACCACAATAATAATAATATATGGCATCAATCTCTCACTTTCCACATAAATAGAAAATAAATGCAAAAAAAAAAACTTAATGCATGCTATAAGCTACACATCAAATTAGTGGAGCTATAGCAGTGATAGCTATAGCTACTCGCACAAGCTTTCATCAATTAAATAGCTATAGCCGCAAAGGCAGTTAAATAACAGTGAATTTATTTTAAGCGCAGGCATGAATGCGTATTTGTTTAAAAACTTATTTTAGTTTAAGCGCAGGCATGAATGCAAAGCTTATTTTGGGTACCAATGATTACTTTGGTTTAAATGCGCGGACGAATGCAATGTACAGCTGTTCAGAAAAGCGAGGTTTCAACCACAAGATGGTACTCTTCAAATAGGAGGGATGGGTTGAAGGCTCTGAAGGATTGTTTGAACATCTAACATTGAAAGAATTGATTTAAAAAGGCCATTAAAAGAATTGATTTAAAAAGGCAATAAGGAGACGGAAAGCCTTATTTCCAAGTCTATTGAGCTTTTAATACACCCCACCATACATACAACATACCTCTGCATCCAGTATACGGACGCAGCACATCAATATCCAACCATGGGAATAGAGAGATTTCCGCTTACCGCGGAACGAACCCCGAGATCCCGCCGCTTCCTATTACCGCCGACGAGCCTTCAGATCTCTCCGCCTCCGCCATCTTCATCGCCTCGCTATAAGATATACATACCATACAATGTATGCCATGCTCGTTTGAAATCCATGTACTTCAATTTGAAAACCCGCTCAAAAAAATTCAAATTCGAGATTTAAATTTATACACCCGCTTACCTAATGTTTAAATTTATACACCCGTCTAGGTTTAAATTTACAATCTTTTACAGTTTTATTGTAAATTTATAATTTAATCTCTTAATTTTATAATTTAATCTTTTAAAATCTTATTGTAAATTTAGTTTGTAATCTAAATAATCATTTAAATAAATAATTTTAAAATATTAATTTTGTTAGGTAAATTTGACTCGGGATAGAGTCAATATTTGACTAGGGTAAATAGTATTGGTTTTGGGGCACATGGTATTGTGCACCCATAGTTTTCAGCCCATAGTATTGCATGTAATGGAGCCTATAAAAGGCTGGGAAGACTTCATTATAATGTAGGCCTGGAGGTGAGTGGTGAAGGCTCACTTGGCTGGATTGGCCAGGGTTTTGGCCAAGGCTAATGAAATTTCATTAGGATGGGTTTTCCCCGGAGTTTGGGGTTTTTCCCGGTTAAACATTTGTGTTTTTGTTAATGATTTGTTGCTGACCTTTTATGTTTATTTCTCTGGGCAAATTCTTTATTGTTTCTGCTGTGCATAATTTCTAACAAGTGGTATCGGAGCACCCATAGTTTTCAGCCCATAGTATTGCATGTAATGGAGCCTATAAAAGGCTGGGAAGACTTCATTGTAATGTAGGCCGGGAGGTGAGTGGTGAAGGCTCACTTGGCTGGATTGGCCAGGGTTTTGGCCAAGGCTAATGAAATTTCATTAGGATGGGTTTTCCCCGGAGTTTGGGGTTTTTCCCGGTTAAACATTTGTGTTTATGTTAATGATTTGTTGTTGACCTTTTATGTTTATTTCTCTGGGCAAATTCTTTATTGTTTCTGCTGTGCATAATTAGAAGGGACCAGCAAAAGCGTAGAGGGCATATTCATGTACAATTATGATGTCCTCTCTGGAGAGGACATCATGAATGAATGTAGAGAATGGTAATTTAAAGAATAGCAACAATGAAACAAAAAAAAAAAATTATTATAATGGAGTTAATTTCACATGTAAATGGGCATACTGCTGTAAGACCTGGTATGGCATGCGTACCCCTGGGTAAATCACTGGTAAAGTCTGGGTTAGACCTAGGTGATAGAGGGGATGTCAAGTTAACAATTACTCTGGGTAAAAATTTGAGGGGGGAAGAGCTAGAGTGAGCGGGGTTGTCTCACTTAGCAGGTTTGGCTGGATTTAGTTAAGAAGCCCCAAGTCAAGTTTAAGGGGGGAATTGTTAGGTAAATTTGACTCGGGATAGAGTCAATATTTGACTAGGGTAAATAGTATTGGTTTTGGGGCACATGGTATTGTGCACCCATAGTTTTCAGCCCATAGTATTGCATGTAATGGAGCCTATAAAAGGCTAGGAAGACTTCATTATAATGTAGGCCTGGAGGTGAGTGGTGAAGGCTCACTTGGCTGGATTGGCCAGGGTTTTGGCCAAGGCTAATGAAATTTCATTAGGATGGGTTTTCCCCGGAGTTTGGGGTTTTTCCCGGTTAAACATCTGTGTTTATGTTAATGATTTGTTGCTGACCTTTTATGTTTATTTCTCTGGGCAAATTCTTTATTGTTTCGGCTGTGCATAATTTCTAACAAATTTCATGTTTATCATTTTTTTTGGTGACTAAATTAATTTAAAACATGTAAAAATAATATTATTGAGGAAAAATAATATATTTTTAAAAATTATCTTATATTTGAAGTGGAGAAGGAAATGTTGAAAGTAATACCTAGAGGAAATGTTGAAAGTAATACCTAGTGATTTGTTGCAACAACAAAGTAATTTTTTTTAAATATATATTTTTTTAAAATTTTTAAAATCCATAATGATCTATATATTCAGTGGAAATTAAGAAGTTTCTTTGAAATATTATGCATTTATTAATGCATAGCTTTTCTACTTCCTAGTGAAGTAGAAATGTGCATTTGGTTATTTTTAATAAATTTATAAATTTTAAATGAATCATTAATAAAAATAGAAAAAATAAATGATTGTACATTTCATAATTCAATTTCTTATGATGACATCAAATCAATCTCAAATCACAACAACCTAATCCCCCAAAACAACATATTGTGTTACCTTACAAGAAGTGTCAGTAAGGAAACCAATGTTTTGTTTGTGTCTTCCAAGTGGATAGATCAAGTGTGTAGTTATTAACTTTATCATGTATACATAACAATGATAAGACAAATGATGATTATCATGACATGTTGTTTTTCTCTCTTATTGTTACATTATCATAGAGAATAGATCCCTTTTTTTTTTGTGTTTCACTATTTTTCACCCTACATAATCCTTCCCTTTCACCATGAAAAACTCTCCCAAATCAAAATATTATAGAATAAATAGTGGAGAGAGGTCACCGAGATTTATATTGAGATCTAAATTCCCTTTTGTTTAAAAAATGTGTTATAATACTTGTACTTAAATTTTCTCTTTATTTTTAAATATCATATCAATTATGTGGACCATAACTTATCCCAAAGGTTTTGTATTCATTAGATGACACATAAGGCATGAAAATGATACTTCATGGTTGATTAAAAGAGGTAGGAAAAATACTCACATAAAACAATTTTTACAACATATAAGAATATATACATGAACACTCCAATTGTTAGTACTGGAAAATTATTTGGGACTATTAAGCCCTTGTTCTCTTCCATGCACCTTCAATTACTTCATGAAATGATATTAATCACATTAAAGAAGATCTCTCAAGAAAAAGTCGGATGCTAAGAACTATTTAGATATAACTACTAAGAACTATCTAGATGCAACATCTAAATATAACTATTATTTGACTATGTCAACCTCAAGATGCACAAACAACAAATAACTCCACTAACTCAACTAAATAGGTAAGTGAGAGTAATTACATTATTCCGATGCCCCATTTAATTATAAATATTGAATGCATCCCCATATACAACACCTTGGATTATGTCTATGAAATTCAAAAACATACCTTATCAATGACTTTGTGAATATATAAGTGAATTTGTATTTCTTCTTACAAAATTCTAATATACATCACTTAGTTTACAATCTATCAAATAAAATGATATCTAGTATCTATATGCTTGAATTTTTGGTGAAAAACATGATTCTTGGATAGATATATGGTTGATTTGTTATCACAATAAATTGGAGTTGGTCCTCCATAACCTTATTGAAGATCAACCAATACTCTATATAAACAAACTACTTGACAAGTCATTGTGACATATATGTGCACAACTTTCATATATGTGCATATCCTTCATATATACACAATTGTTGTATATGTGCATATACAGAAGTTGTGCATGTCCGAAAGATCTCATATGTGCATGAAGTGTGTTAGGTGTAAATGTGTTTAGCTGAGATTGTGTTATTCTAGCTAAAATATTTGAAACTAAATTAATTGATTGAATAAATATGAGTTATTGAAAAACCCATTTTAAAATGTTGAAATACATTAGATAATATAATATTAATAAATTAATATGAAAGAAAAATCAACCTTCCTTGCATTATTTATATTGATAGCATTTGGATTTACGATAATTATAGTTGGTCTCTCACAAGTGTTTGGATTTACAATATGCATAATGTTGTAATTGGGTTGGCCACTAAGGAGCAATGAGTTATACTAGGGGATGTTTCATGGCAGGTGGACCATCAGATTTAGTTTGTATGACACAATGTGATGCTACTCCTTAGTCTCTTTTTGGTGTCTTGGTTGAGTTGGTTCTACGCGAAGAATTTGTATGGGCTGATGTTGGTGATTGCTCATTTGGTTTATGACATGAAGGTGAGATTTCTAGGGAGGGGAATACCAATGTAAGATCTCTCTATTTTTGCGGGCTTAATGGTGTGCACACATGGGTGGTTTAGTACTTGGCCCTTGTGATTTTGTTGTCAGTTATCTAGTTATTCCTTATTTATGCCTTTTGATTTTTACACTCTTTTGATTTTTAGGTTTTAAAAATTCAGAAAAGTAATGATAAATTTGTTCATTTATTAGAGCTTATAGCTCCATATATCGTCACGATATCATTTCATGATTTTAAAAGTTGTAAGTGGGAATCTCTCAAACATGATGAGGACCCATGGTATTCGACCTCCTAAAAATCTTAGTTTGAGAACTCCAATGAAGCTATTTTAGAAGCCAATAAATGGGTCTTCCATTCTCCAAAGTTTATGGAAGGAAACTAAAGTATGTTAAGGATTATTTTCCCTTTAGTGTTGCAATAGATTCATTGTTACAAAGGATGAATCTCCCCTCAATGTTGCAGTAGAACTCAATGTTGGACTAGGATTATGTAACAAAGATTATTTGAGTGAATAATAGAAATATATTTTATTATATAGCATTTTAAGAAGATCATTAAAATATGCTAAGAATGATTCTTTCATTGCTCCCTTCAATGCTATAGTAGGATCATAATAGAAACAACACTCTGGTCAATAGTCTTTGGTTACTAAATAATGGAGGAAAATGGTATAAGGATGATGAATAGGAATGTTGTAGTGTGAATTACACCACAATAACTACCAAATATATATAAGTTAGAAGTTGGTAGTAGATAATTATAAGTTGGAATGATGAAACCGAAACAAAGAATAATGATTTTTCTTTGGATGAAACATAGAATTTTATGTAGTTTGGTACATAAAATGATAATTAAAATTGTGTTCAAAGAAACATAGATCAATTGGTATAACTAAAGAAGGTAAGTGTCTAGAACTTTGAATAAAACCTTGCATTTGTAGCAATTCTAGAGTGGTATGTGTAAATTATTTGTATTGTTCCTTGAATTTTTTTTTTATGTTATATCCTTCCTAGAGTTAGCTCTTGGGAGAAGTATTTTAAGGATAATTAGGTGGTATTAAAAAATCTTGTATCTAGTGTCTTCATAAAATGAAGTATGTATGTCATATGTAGCTTTATCTATGTATGTAACATGAAAAGGACATATTGATGTAACATCGAGGTAGTAATATGTACCCCTTTGCAGTGTGTCCCTAATAATTTAGACAACTTGTGTGATATAATGTAAAGACTCTATTACAAATTTATCAACACTTGGAGAAATATGTCGATAGTTAGTTGAATGTGAACTGTGAGTGGACCACAATGATTGTAGAGTATAAGAGACGAGGTAGGTATAGAAATTGAAATTTTATGTCATTGAAAGGGAGTTCATCAAAGAGTTACATGAACCATGTAGTTGAAGGACATCTTACGACATCAACAAATACAAGAGTTAGGTACTCAATTAGTTTGATGGCCCTCATATTATTATATGATATCCACATTATTGAGGTATGAGATGGAAGTGCTAGGTTGGCATAGATATGGAAATTGTTGAAAATGAGTGTCTTTGATTCATGATAGAGCATTTTTTTCATTGGGAAAGATGATGATGAAGACCTCATGCGAGAGAGACTGAGACAAGTAATCCTAAAGGACGAGTGTTGGAATTATGAACTCCTTGATCCAAGTAGCTCCAAAAATAGAAGTGGCCTTGAAAAAGCTCAAAATCAAAGTCATCATATGGAAGTGAAACCAAGGCTAGATCGTAGTGCTCATCGCCATGATTCCAACGATGCAAAAAAACTCAAATCTGAATTTGTATGCTCAAGATATATCTGGTAAAATTTCTAGTCAAACTAGGCCAAGTGGCAGTCACTAGCGAGGCAAAAATTTGGCGAAGGGACGACACATAGAAAATGGCAGTCATAAAGTGAATTTTTTGCCTCTTTAATTCAGTCAGTGACCCTTAAAAACCGGATCCAAAATTTTAACCATATGGTTTAATATATATATATATATATATATATATATATATATATATATATATATATATATATATATATATATATATATATATATATATATATTTTTTTTTTTTTTTTTTTTGGGTGTCCAGCTACCAACCCTACTACCCCCCCCAACAACATCGAATAAATTTTATATTAAAATGGGGTGGTTAGGCCACCCACCAACAGACCCGCTCGACCCACTAGTCAACCATACCATATATATATAGAGCGGAGCCGACAGGGATCGAACCCACCCGGCTCGATGGGTCGCCCTACCAATTGGGAAAATCCAAATGGTGTTACAAAAAATCACATATTGTTTAAATAGTCTGCACCAAGAATCAAATGTGGCGGAGGTATAAGGGGAATCCAGCGGAGGGGAATCCAGCGGATTGGTCCTGGGGACCTCCCCAACCAACATCGCCTAATTTGGAACTGCCAACCACCAAGGAAAAAACTTCGTTGGTAACTCAGTCCTCACTAATTTTATTTAACCTCACTCACATGCAATTCGACCCACCGATGGGAGAGAAGAACAGAGGTCTGGGAGCGAAACCTTGAGCGGTCCAGGATGGAGGAACTATGAACAGGGTATCTTTTCTAATGCTGAGAAGATTCCTTTGGGGTCCAGAAGTGCTAGTGTTAGAACATGAGAAATGTATAGTCAATTTTACATGATGTTTTGCTAGGAATCCAATCATGCAACCGGTTTCTCCACTAGAGATCTCCATTTTCAAGCCATCTCCGGAAGTGGAGGTATAAGGTGTCAATTTGTAAATTTCTTGTATTTCATTTTTTCTGACATTTAATGAAAGATGCCTCCCCACTTTGAGCATGGCTCAGATACGTAGCCCACCTTGGGTGAACTCTATTACCAATATGTTTTGTTTTGCATCTCCTGGTTGCATTTCATTTCTACTTATTTCATGTGGTATTATTTTATGGTTACATGCTCTTTTATATGCAATTATGTATGCATATTTGAAGTAAAAAGGTCTGGATCACTCCTACTTATTTTATCGAATAATGTGTAATCATATGGGTGATTTATGGCTTGTTATTTTATTGTCATTGTAATATATATTGTGTCTCTACATAATTATATTGTTTTTAAGACTAGAAGGATTTTAAATCTAGCTGGATGTGAAAGTTTCTCTTTAATTAGCTTTTCAAAATTAATGTGTAATTAACATATTCTTTGAACTGACCATTAATATGTTTTTTTCCCAGGAAAAAATCCCAATTTTCATTGATAGAAGGAAAATTACATGTTGCATCATCTGCATATGTATCTATGCGAAAAACTATGGTCTAGCCACCAGTCATAAACGTTCGGAATAAAAAAGAAAAGGAAATATTTACATAGTATTGAGCATGTCAACATAAATAATGTCTAAAATAACTGTCCAAATGATAAACAAAAAATTGTTGCTGATCAGATGCTGGTCAAATGGCACCAACTGCATCTGCCTCTTCCATAAAAGGCATGTGGTAAAACTGGTACTGTTCATGTCCATTATGTTCAATTATCAACCATTGACCCCATGGCAGTTGCATGGCTTCTTTGGAAAGTTAGTCGGAAACCTGGTTCCTCTCCCTGTGAATGGGAGAAATAGTAATGGAATCAAAATGTGATTTAAGAGCCATAACCTCATCCGGTAAGCCTCTGAGTGTGTGCACGTGATAGCAGGAAATTTTTTTCATCCAATTTATGACAATTTTGGAATCCCCATATATCTGTATTATGTTGCAATTTTTTTCAAGGGAAAAAATAAGGAGTCTGAGGCTATTAATTTCTTATTAGTTGTTGGTGCCCAAGCTTAAACCCATTTTGATTTTATAATGGTGATTATCAAAACATAATAGGATAGCACCTCCACCACAACTAACAATGTTGGATGCCCCATCAAAGTATACCCAAGGATAAGATTTATCTGTAGATTTCGGAGTTAAGATCCTGATCTGGGTCTTTGGATCATCTTCAGGGATGATATGGTAAAATGCAACAATGTAATTGCATATGATGTGCCAGATTATCGTTGAATTTTGGAAGATGATTTGATTGCGAGCCAACCAAATACCCCAAAATACCATAGAGGGAGGTTCTTGATCTTCATAGAAATTGTTGATAGACACAAGTTCTACCAAATCGATGTGAGAGAGTCTCCATTCCAATAGATACCAATGCCTAGAGAAAAAGAGGTCTATTGCCAAACCATCCTGGTAATAGGGCAGGTCAAGAAGAGGTGATCAATATCCTCAACTTGCTCTTTGCACAACCTGCATCTGGTTGGACTGTGATAATATATCTTAGCAAGGTTATCTTTCGCGGGGGCGCGGTTAGTGAGAAAACACCAAATAAATAATCTAGACTTTGGGGGTGTCTTCAACTTCCATAGATGCCTCTACCAGCACATCAGGTTATAGGGTTCTTGAGACAATATGAGGAAGACATAACCTTCTTTCGGTGAATACTTTCCACGAGGGGACACAGCCCATATAAGTTTGTCTTCCTGATCTATTACTCTGACATGGGATGCCCGAAGCCCTCGGATGTATTAATTCCACATAGCATGTCATACATCAGTAATTTCCATTGCTTGTGAAGATTTCCATGCTTGCGAGATCCAACTGGTATTGGCCTCATCTGCAATATGAGACAAGGAATAGATCCCTGATTCCATAAGGGACTGTCATAGTACCAAAGGTAGTAAATGTTCCTATCTACGACAAGACTAGACATCTATGCCAATTCTAACCTAAGCTCCCGAACTGATACACCAAGCTAGACCTCCTTTGATAACATAGATATATTTTGTAATGGCACACCAAACAATTTAGGAACCATGTATGCAGCGATTGGGTCCTCTGATCCATTCTAAGGTGGTCAGTGGAGAAATATATTTGAGATATGTAACCTCTTGCCAAATACTATTTCCCATAAGTCGATCTGATTATGGCATGGACCATATACACTGATCATCTGAATGGGGATGTCATGTTCAAATGATATAATGTCAGCACCTAAAGCACCATCCCATACCTAGTGGTTTGAAACGCATAGACAACAAAAATTGAAATGTGATTTACTGGAAATATTCTCTCATAAGTTTGCGTATACAGTTTCTAGAACTCCAATAGCTATACCATTAAGATAGAAAATCTTGAGTAAAAAAAAGACCATTCAATCTAGATGCTTTGATAGGGTCATTTATTAGTTGTTTTTTAGTTTCTAAAACTCCAAAGCTATACCAATGAGGTAGAAAATAACTATGGAAAAAAAAACCAAGAAATAGTGGTTATTTATAGTTGTTTATTATTAATATTGTTTGAATTTTATTATAATGGAGAATAATATATTTATAGTATAGCTATACCAATGTGGTAGTAAATAGTGATAGAAAAAAAAAAACCAAGAAATAGTGGTTATTTATAGTTGTTTATTATTAATATTGTTTGAATTTTATTATAATGAAAAATAATATATTTATAGTTTATTTGTATAAGTTTATGGTTTATTTTATAAGTTATAATTTTATATTTTTTTATATATAGATGGAGAAATTTATTATAATTTAATAGTGAGATAACAATAAAAACATTTTAAAAATATTCTTTATACCCATAATTATAAAATTATTTATTATATGATAGAAATAAATAAACAAAATTATTAATAAAAAAAAGATTATTTTTAAAATAAAACTCAATTAATGCTTAAATAAATTAAATAATAATGAAAATATAAATAGAGAGAATTAAAAAAATTAATATTAAAAATAAAAATTCCATAATAGTAGCATCTTTAATTTTGCTCACAAAATCAAGATTTATTAAAAAATGACTATAACAAAATTAGACTATAACGAAAGGAATGGAATGATTGAAAACCAGCTTGATGTAGTAGTTAATCATAACCAAATTAATTATGTTCCAATACTCAGAAGAAATAATGGAATTAATACTAGTTCGACGGAGCAGTTGAAAAGGAAACACTTCAAAGTTCAAAGGTTTCAGAATGTTTACACATTTACTCGTCAATGATTTCATCTAGGAAAGAAAGCCGATCAAGATAATGACTAAATATAAACAATGACAATGGGAGAATAAAACTTAAACTATGACATGGGCTTTGTATGATCAATTTGTTTTTCACTATTTTGGGATTTCATTATCTCAGCTTTTGCGTACGAGGCACAAAACATTCCAAATTTGTTTGAGAAGATCCTCTTTCTCCAACGGCTTTTGAATCCATCTCTTTCAATCTCTCTATAGGTGTTCATCTCTCTGCCCTCTACTTTAGTTAACAAAAACCTCACAACTTCGTTCGCTCTTTCCTCCTCAGAAATCCCATCTTCGTGCTCGCAAAACAAAACTAGACTCCTGTATGAAGTTTCTCGAATACTTAGAGTTGAAATTATGTTAATATCCAAACGTAAGCTCTTTTTTACAACAATGACTCTTCTTAAAATAATAAATAATGATTTATATCTTCCAAAGTGCTGGCCTTTTCAAAGTAATCAATTGATTCTCTCGTTGGAAAAGTGCTTCTTGCTTTTTCTTTGATTTTCATGAAAGTAGAAAACCTGCCTTCACTGCACAGCTCTTCCGCTACTCCCACACCAGACACACCAACTTGTGGCATTTAGAGACATCGAGCATCTCTAACCACTTAAAATGTTCAACACCTTCCATCACTTCTAACTCAAAGCACTTATTAACATTTACTTGTCGAAACCTGCCGAAGATTTGTGGCTAGTTAACCCCCATATGCTCCTCAACTTCACATCCATCTGCTGGCAAATCCTCCAAGGATGCCACTGTTTCCATACTTCGCAACCCCTCTAGCTCAGAGCAGTCAGAAAACTCTAGTACTCTGAGCATTGTAGACTGATCCCACCCTCGTATGCTCTTCAATTTCTCACATTGGATTACACAACTCCTCTAAAGATACCGAAAACTGCAGAATGTTTACTCGTTAGACTTACGACCATAAATAAGATCATGATTTTAATCTGCATAACCCTTTGAATCAATTCAAAACACAAATTTCCAGCAACCGTAATAGCTGTTAAATATGGGTTAATCTTAGTGAAATTGGGCTGAAAGAGGTCGTATGGAGCCCATAGCAAACCCAGAGGACAAGACTCCCTCAAAGCCCTTCAAATCACTTCAAAACACAAATGTCCAGTAACCGTAATAGCTGTTAAATATGGGTTAATCTTATGGAAAGTGGGATGAAAGAGGTTGTATGGAGCCCATAGCAAACCCAGAGGACAAGACTCCCTCAAATCAATACGTAGCCAATGCTTTCCCTTTCCACTCCGTTGCAATAAACTCGCAGGCCCTGTACGAAGGTCTCTGCAATGGCCTTCAATAAACTCACAGGCCATGGAAGAAGGTCTCTGCAATGGCCTTCGAAGTGGTTGACATGGTTCAAACAAAACTTTAGAGGTGTATAAATTTAAACCTCCAATTTGAATTTTTTTGAGTAGGTTTTGAAATGGTTCAAACAAAATGTTAGCTAGGCAAGTGTATAAATTTAAACCTCTAATTTGAATTTTTTTGAGCGGGTTTTCAAATTGATGCACATAGATTTCAAATGAGCACGGCATACATTGTATGGTATCTATATGGTATAGCGGGGCGATGAAGATGAGGCGGAGGGGGAGGGATCTGGAGGCTCTTTGGTGATAATAGGAAGCGACTGAATCTAGGGGTTCGTCCCACGTTAACCGAAAATCCCTCTATGTTGATGGTTTCATATTGATGTGATTAGTCCTTGAACTAGATGCAGAGATTTGATGTATGTATGGTGGGGTGCATTAAAAGTTCAATAGACTTGGAAATATTGGTTGCCATAGGGAGACAGGGGAAATGGTGGTAGAAAATTGCATTTAATTTTTGGTTGGATGTGAACATCATAACTGTTCTTACCACAATGAAAGTGTAGGAGATATATTCACAACCAATTTTGTAACATTTATTATAAGAAAAAATTTAATTTTTTACGATCATATAATATATCTCTTTACCTATGTTAGATCATTGCTTATTGGTATATATGAATATTAAATATGTTTGGTTAACGAGGTTGCCAGCTCATTTCATTTTTTATTACTATGGTGTCAATGAAGGGTCCTTAATTGTATTTTTTGGGTGATTGAGTTTATGATTTAAGTTTCATCTCTACGGAAGCATTTTCTTGGGCTTTGAGTTAGCCACCTGTCTCAATGCCCACCCTTCGATCTGGAATCTTAAGATTGACTACGCAGACAGTCTTGATAACTGCTTAGGGTACTACTAGAGCACTCTAACTGTTTTCCTGTTCATTTCTCGTTTTTCGCTTTCCTGAGAGCTCTGCAAACTCTGTGACGATGGTGTTTCCCTTCTGCGTTCAACAAGTGTTCTCTGTCTGCATTCAACAGGTAACACGTATGGTTAACCTGTCATTTCATTATGGTGTTCTTCATTTCGCATTTTTTTTCTTTTTGGGTTTGCACTCTTCTATGAGCGGTATTTTCTTCACAGGTCTGCTCTAGGATCTTGGGTCATGAAAATGCGTTTTCCTAACCCCGGAAGAGTTCCTCTCTATGCCTGCACATAAATACCAAACCTTTTGTACTTGTGTTTTCTTCGCGCTTAGGTTTTCAGTACCACTCTTCAGAGTTTCCAAAGAGGGTATTCTTGTGTGGATTCCACCCCAATTGACTCTCAGAGAACCAGGCAGATACCTACAGGTAAATTATCGCCCCTTCCACCCTTGCATTTTAGTTTACAATTATCTCAATTTTTTTCTCGTCTAAATTTTGGTCCAGCATTTAATCGTATTAGGATTTTTTGTTTTGCAGGCACCTCTTTTTCCATGGTGCTTCGTAACCTTTCCGTTTCGACTCTAGCTGCAAATACCATCCTAAACTTGTTTCATTCAACAGGTATTTCTTGCTTCTCCCCATGTTGGGTGCCGAGAGCATGATTCTTTACATTTGAAGCAAAATGATCGTTGCCTCTTGAATTTTGCATTCCTGTAGCAGCTAGACTGGTTTTCTGATTGGTGGTTTCGGTGGTCGGGTTGCCCAGAGGGCACCCCCACAATTCTTTATGTATTTCAAAAGAAGTTTATCCGGGTTCTTGATACAGTGTTGTAATTTCCCATGGGACCGTGAACATTTTCTATAAGATACTCTTATAACCTACGGGTTTCGAGTGCTGTTTAATTCTTAATGTATACATTACATGTAGTTGCTATTTTGAATCACGCATTTCTACATTTATTTAATAAATGGGTATTAGATTGTTGTTCTAGGCAGGGTCGTGCCGCCTCTGTATATTCGTGTTTATGGTTATAATACTATATTATTTTCTATAGCTTGAGCTCGGCGTTTAGCATGTTTTATATAACACCAATTTTTAACAGGGCATATAACTTACAGTCTTGTCTTAAGTATGACTTCTCTAGTTTTCTTGAATGTCCTTAATAGATATTTATCTTTTGAATTTTTATCCATGTTACTTGCGGCGTTTCTTTGTTTCCGTCTATACATGATTTCTTGTCATTCTTTCAAGTTTCCTGACTTAGTTAATTAGATATTATGGACTTACTCTGTGACTGTGGGATATCTATCATGTACTAGATTAGTAGTTCTTCATTCTTTCTTTACTTTCAGTTATGAATGATGGTAAGTCCATCTTCTTTTGTCCGTGTATTTTTTAGCCTTCAGGAAGAGCGACCAGACCTAGAGTCCAGGCTCTTTCATGGATTCAGGTCTAACAGTTGTCTTCCAGTTTACCTACTTTAGCCTCATATTAGCTCTCAAATGTATTCCAATTCCTGCTACTTAATTTAGTTCGGTTTTACTGATTGTATATTGGCCTGAGACTTTACTGAAGCATGAATTCTGGAATACTTGTCGGTCTAAATTTTCATAGCATAGAATATATTTCTTTGCTTACTGTAATATTTTCTTTGACAACATTACTGATTCATTATATATATATATATATATATATATATATATATATATATAAAGTACAGTAACCTCTTTCCATTCTGCAACACATAATTTTCTAGTAACAAAATTTTAAAAAGAAATGGAATTGTTACTCTCTGTCTACAATACAGATCTTCAAATTTTCTAGGGATTACATAGTAAATGTTTTCAACCAGTTCTGTAATTAATAACTGAAATTAATGACTCTACGTACTTATCTTATCTGGGTCGCTACTGATGGTGTTTTCCCAACCATAAGAGAGACGATTACGTCCTTCTCTTCCCCTGTGATCTACTCCTCCCCTGTGATCTACTCCTGATTTGGGTAGGTTGACAGAGGTTTCGAAAGAGACCCCAAGACTCCAAGTCTAGTCTTCCTTTCCAGAAACCCTTAGGAGTACAGAATATTCCACTGATCACAACCAGCTCTGGAAATTTCCTTTCGCTGCCTTTTTCTCCTTTTCACAACATAACCCCTTTTCCTCTCTGGGATGTGCCTTTATCCTTAGAGAAAAAGGTAACTGAAGTGTCCAACCACCTCTCAGTTCTTGGAATACTTTTACCATCAATACTTTTTGTTTTAACTTTTATGGAATATCCTTTCCATAATTAATTCATTTTTCACAAAATAAAGTTAACACATATTTATCAAGAAATCCTTCAACACAAAATGAAATGTTTTAAGTTTCTTTTTAACAAAGATAAAATAACATAAGAACTAGTTAACACATAAACTGGTTGTCACAAATTTAATCTCAAAAGCATACATTATTCACATTTATTTAAAGTGTAATTTATTTTTTTGGTTTGATTTTTTTAACTATAATGGGGTAATAAAAAGAATGACAAAATTATAATTTTTGTTTTTTAAAATAGATAGATATTTTCAATAACATTAAGATTAATTTTTGTTTTCTAAATTTTAGCTTTAATATTTATGTATTCTAACTCTAAATTATAAGTTCCAGTTGTCTAATATGCACAATTTAAGATGGAATTGTTTAATACGCACAATTTAGAGGTTTTAAAGTTTTTTAAATTATTGTAGTAGAAGAAAATATTAAAATGGAAAAATTATTTAAAATTGTATATTAAATTCTAATTAAAAAAATCAAAATATTAAATATTAAAATAATATTGATGTCAAATAGGATTATGACCCAAAATATAGAATAGTAAAAATATATTAATATCAATTGAGGTTTTTTTTCACCTAAAAAAATGGCATCTGCACAAGCTCTGACGAGTACATGCCAAATGCTAATTGAGACCATGAGACTTGTGTTGACCAAACCTCCTTACCTAACTGTTTGAACACATCCAAATGTCAATTGATATTATTCTAGAGTTGGATAGAACCATTGAGACCATGAGACTTGTGGGCACCAAACCTCACCACCAATTAAGATTATTCACGAGTTGGGTAGAATCACTGAAACCATGAAACTTGTGGGGACTAAACCTCCCTATCTAACAGTTGTAAGCTAAATATCGATTCTATAATGCGGAACAAAAAATTAAAAGAATCGAAAAGTAAAAATTAAATTTCCCAGTAAATCTTAAATACCTCCAGCCATTGGTGTTGAAATGATTCTCCAAATCTGTTTTGTATGCAAAAACTTCCGGCTGCTTCACTTTATGAAAACCTTTCGCTACAAATATGTTTTGTTGAAACTCCAATCTGTTTTACTGAAACTCCAATATGTTCTACTGAAACTTCAATCTGTTTTTTTGAAACTCTTTAAAAATAATATGCCCGAACAGAAACCAGCAAGAAAACATAACCTCTGGTCCACACAAGCCAAACGTTTTCACCAAGAAAACACGTGTATGAACCCTTACAAAAATAACCATAAGCCTAAATCTTTCCTTCGATTGGCTGTGATTAGAAATGAATTATTTTGGCTGTGATTAGAAATGCATTCTCTAGTAACTAAATTTACCGTGGTAGAAAAAATATACCAGCAAATAAATTCTCTGTTTCCAACGAAAATGTAGAGAGACTCTCAGCTTGAGAGCACACACAGTGGAGAAAATCTGAAGGCACTTCCAAGCTCTGATCACTCTAACTTGATGGTGTAAACCTGAAGGGGATTGAGTTAGTGAGCTTGGGGACCAAACAGAAATATTTATAGCCTAGCTTCCATCAATCTTTTGTTGGCTATGTGTCAAGTGTTCCACAAATCATGGTAGATAACTGCAGTGGAAGTAATGGACCACTTCAGTAGCTCCCAACAAGAAATTAATTGTCTGCAGTTGATTTCCGTAATTTAGGGAAATTACTGCAGTTGATTTCCATAAATTAAGGAAACAACTATAGATTAGTTTTTAGAAATTGGCACGTTGGGAGAGGCAGCTTTCTAGAAATTAAGCGGTCGTTTCCAGAATTCGAGGGAGCTTAACATTCTCCCACTTGGTCCATACTTCCAATCTTAATGTCTCATCTTAAAACCCATCGATAATCTGTATTAAGTAATAGATACATGGATCATGGCAATAAGTCCTCTAATGATGAGTATTATCTTCCATGTATTACTATGTATTTATTCTTATTAAAATTTATGTGGTAACAATTTCTTAATGAATAAACCCCATGTTTATTCTTGGTCTTACACAGATGAATTCTCTCAAATCAAATTAAGGTGTACATAAATATGAGAAAAACATCACAAAATTTAAGAATTTCATTAAAATAACATTTTTCATACAATCAGAAACTACATAATGGAACCAAGTCCCGTATTCATTACATGATCCTTGAATTTAAACGGTGGCATGCCCTTAGTCAAAGGATCAACGATCATCAACTTAGTGCTAACGTGCTCAATGACCACTTTATTTTCTTTAACATGTTCCCTTATAGCTAAATACTTAATTTCGATGTGTTTGTTTCGACTCCCACTTTTGTTGTTCTTAGCCATAAAAACAACAACTGAATTGTCGCAATATATTCTCAATGGTTTAGAGATAGAATCCATAATTCGAAGCCCAGAAATGAAATTCTTAAGCCATACACTATGTAAATTAGACTCAAAATATGAGACGAACTCGGCTTCCATAGTAGAAGTGGCAATCAAAGTCTACTTGGAACTCCTCCATGATACAGCTCCACCGGCCATCATAAAAATGTATCCTGATGTTGATTTGTGTGAATCAACACATCCGGCAAAGTCAAAATCTGAGTAGCCAATCAATTCCAAATTGTCCGCCCGTCTATACATAAGCATGTAGTTTTTGGTTCCTTGAAGGTACCTCATTACTTTCTTTTCAGCTCTCCAATAGTCTAAACCTGGATCACTCTGATATCGTCCCAACATTCCCACAACAAATGCAATGTCATGTCTTGTGCAGACTTGAGCATACATTAGGCTTCCGACAGCAGAAGCATATGGAATGTTCTTCATTTGTTCCCTTTCAAAGTCGTTCTTCAGGCATTGGTTCAAACTGAACCTATCACCCTTCACAATGGGAGCAACACTTGGTGAACAATCCTTCATCCGAAATCTCTCTAAAATTTTATTAATATAGGTTTCCTGAGACAGACCCAAGATGCCTCGAAATCTGTCTCTATGAATCTTAATTCCAATGACATAATATGCCTCACCCATATCCTTCATATCGAAATTTTTAGAGAGGAATTGTTTCACCTCATGCAACAAACCCTTATCATTGGTTGCTAGCAAAATGTCATCCACATATAAAATAAGAAAACAGATTTTACTCCCACTGACTTTAAGGTATATACATTCATCCATAATGTTTTCTACAAAACCGAAAGAAGAAATTACATTATGAAATTTCAAATACCATTGGCGGGATGCTTGTTTTAATCCGTATAATGAATTCTTGAGCTTGCAAACCAAATGCTCACCATCACTAGAGGAAAATCCTTCAGTTTGTTTCCTGTAAACCTCCTCCTCTAGATCTCCATTGAGAAATGTCGTTTTCACATCCATTTGGTGCAACTCCAAGTCAAAATGGGCTACTAATTCCATAATAACGCACAAGGATTCTTTCTTAGATACAGGAGAGAAAGTCTCCTTGTAATCGATTCCTTCTTTTTGAGTGAATCCTTTTGCAACAAGTCTTGTCTTGTATCTCTCAATGTTTCCTAATGAGTCTTTCTCAGTCTTAAAGACCCATTTACATCCAATGGATTTTGCACCATTAGGCAACTCAACAAGATCCCAGACTTTGTTACTATTCATAGAATTCATCTCTTCCTTCATGGCATCATACCATAATTTTGATTCTTTACAATTCATGGCTTGTGAAAAAGACGCAGGATCATTTTTGGCTCCAATGTCGTAGTCAGATTCTTGCAGATACACAACATAATCATCAGGAATCGCTTATCTCTTTGGTCTAGTAGATATTCTTAATGTTGTACCACCATATTCCTGTGAAGTATGTGGTTCAAATCGTTGTTCAAGAATTCTTGGCAATTCTTGAACTATCTGATCTACTGGAATGTCGTCAGCAGCTTGTGGAACTTCAACAATTGGTTGTTCAACACCAGTTTGTACTTGAGGGGTGATTTGAACAATAACCAATCTTTCACTTGAGGTGGAAGGTTGACATTCTAAATGATCCTTCTCAGAAACTATGTTCTCGGTTTGATCGCTCCCATTTATCAAGTCATTTTCAAGAAAATTTGCATTTCTTGATTCCACAATCCTAGTGCTGTTAGATGGACAATAAAATCTGTAACCTTTAGACCTTTCAACATATCCAATGAAATACCTACTAATGGTCCTTGGGTCCAGCGTCTTCTCTTTTGGATTATATATTCTCACTTCAAACAAGCATCCCCAAACGCGCATATGTCGCAAACTCAGTTTCCAACCTTTCCATAATTCAAATGGCATTTTAGGAACAGCCTTGGTTGGAACTCGGTTTAATATATACACTGCCGTCTTAAGTGCTTTAGTCCACAAGAATTTAGGAAGATTGGAGCTGCTAAGCATACTCCGCACCATTTCCAATAATGTTCTGTTTCTTCTTTCTGCTACACCATTATGGTCGGGTGAACCAGGCATGGCGTATTCGGCAACAATCCCATTCTCTTGAAGAAATTTTTCGAATGGCCCAGGTGCTTGTCCATCTTCTGTGTATCTACCATAATATTCTCCACCTCTATCTGATCTCATGATCTTAATTTTCTTGCCCCATTGATTCTCTACTTCAGCCTTAAAGATCTTAAAGGCATCTAATGCTTCGCTCCTTTTATGAAGCATGTAGAGATACATATATCGTGAGTAATCATCTATAAAAGAGATGAAGTATCTCTGACCATGTGAGTCCATGTCTGGACTACATATATCAGTATGTATGATATATAATATGTCTGAACTCCTATTGGCACCTTTCTTTGACTTGTTGGTCTGCTTTCCCTTTATGCAGTCCACACAAGTCTCAAAATCAGTAAAATCCAGAGTATCAAGTACCCCTTCATTTACCAATCTTTTAATTCTTTCTATGGAGATATGACCTAGTCTCCGGCGCCATAATTTAGAGAAATTTTCATCAATAACACATCTTTTAGTGCCAGTGTGAACATGCATTGAATCATAAGTGACATTGTTTTGTAAATTAATGCAGTAAAGACCATTAGACAGAATACCATTACCAACATAATCAAATTTATAAAATAAATTGAAGGATGTTTCTGAAAAGTTAAAGGAATATCCAAAAGGTACAAGCCTTGAAACTGAAATCAAGTTTCTAGAAAAACTTGGTACATAAAAGGTCTTTTCTAATTCTAAAACAAAGCCACTACTTAAAGTTAAATAGCATGTTCCTATAGCCTCCACATGGGAGCCCATCTTGTTTCCTAATAAGATGCTTTGCTCACTTCCCATTGGCTTCCTTAGGTTTTGCAAACCCTGCAAGGAATTTGAAATGTGAATTGTTGATCCAGAATCAACCACCAGGTGCTAATATTGACATTAACCATATTAGATTCATAACAAACAAACGAGATTGGATTACCTTTGTCTGCAAGCCATTTCTGAAATTTGGCGCATTCCTTCTTCATGTGTCCCTTCTTTTTACAGATAAACACTTGGAATCCTTCTTGATATCGGCTTGGGGAGGTATTTTACTTTTAACTTTCCGATTGGCTTGAGATTTTCCCTTTCCTCGCGTTTCCAGCATTGCACTTTCTCCTATTTCCATCACTAGTCTCTCTTCCTCTTGAACACACATGGTCATAAGTTCATTAATTGACCATTTATCCTTATGTGTGTTGTATGAGATTTTGAAGGGTCTGTATTGGTGTGGAAGGGTGTTCAAGATGTAGTGCACAAGGAAAGACTCTGATATTTCAACCTCGAGTTTCCTCAATTAAGTCACAATGTCCCTCATTTGCATGTTGTGCTCGCGCACACCTTTTACACTGGTGAGCCTTAGGGATGAGAACTTCATAATTAGCGTGCTTGCTAGTGCCTTGTCTGAAGTGACGAATTGATCATCAATGGCTTTCAGCAAATCTCAGACCTTTTCATGCTGTTCAACGGAACCAGGAATACTAGTTGAAATTTTAGTCTTAATGAACATCACGCTTATACGATTAGATCGTTCCCATCGTTCATAAAGCGTGATGTCTGCTACAATGTTGGTATTATTGAGTGTTGGTGGTTCGTCTTTCCTAATAGCATAGTCTATGTCCATCCACCCCAAATGAAGGAGAACTCTCTCCTTCCAGATTTTATAGTTATCTCCCTTAAGTTCAGGGATATCAGTACAAATTTCAGAGAAATTTGCAGGTTGTACAACTGCATAAAATTAAAAAATTACATGCTTATGTTAAAATTGAGGCATAAATAAAAATTTCATGCTTTACCAATGTAAATCATGCTTAAAGTTGAATCTAATGACATAAAAATTGTCTGTTGACTAAATTTTTAATTCAAGGAGATTCATTTATTCTTTATGACAGAATTTATCAAATTCTATCTTAGTTTTGAACTTTATGATAAAACTATTAATTCATAACTCGTGTGGGTAAATTATGAATATTTTATCCTAATTAATTATATAAATATAACAAAATTTTCTGTGGCATAAAATTTATTATATTTAATATAATTAATTACAATTAATGTCTAAATATTCTTTATGTGATCCTAATCAATCAAATTATATAATTTTATTTAATTAGAGATGATGTGACTATTCTCTAATCAATTAAAATTATATGGATCACTAGACATTATTTTCATAAAAATTAACAGATAATTTGCATAAATAAAACTACAATACTCATGCATAACATTTAACCATGGTTCTTTTATACTCATTCATAATAACATGTTTTAATTAAAGCTTAAATAATTAATTCATGCAAACTAAATACGAGCATATTTTTCAAATTGCATATAATTAAACTAAATAGATATTATATGCAAAAAAATTGAGCAGACATATTTCCAAATAAATGTTTAATTCATAATTTCTTTTTTTTTTAAATAAAACATTTAGCCAACCTATGTCCATAATCACCAAGGCAGAGATAAACTTCACTCTGATACCAAATGTAAGCTAAATATCGATTTTATAATTCGGAATAAAAACTTAAAAGAATCGAAAAGTAAAAATTAAATTGCCCAGTAAATCTTAAATACCTCCAGCCATTGGTGTTGAAATGCAAAAACTTCCGGCTGCTTCACTGTATGAAAACCTTTTGCTACAAATCTGTTTTACTGAAACTCCAATCTGTTCTGCTGAAACTTCAATCCGTTTTGCTGAAACTCTTTAAAATAATATGCTCGAACAAAAACCAGTAAGAAAACATAACCTCCGGTCCACACAAGCCAAACGTTTTCACCAAGAAAACACGTGTATGAACCCTTATGAAAATAACCATAAGCCTAAAGCTTTCCTTCGATTGGCTATGATTAGAAATGCATTCTCAATGCATTCTCTGGTAACGAAATTTACCGTGGTAGAAAAAATCTAGCAGCAAATAAATGCTCTGTTTCCAACGAAAAGGTAGAGAGACTCTCAGCTTGAGAGCACACACAGTGGAGAAAATCTGAAGGCACTTCCAAGCTCTGCTCACTCTAACTTGATGGTGTAAAACTGAAGGGGATTGATTTAGTGAGCTTGAGGACCAAACAAAAATCTTTATAGCCTAGCTTCCATCAGGCTTCTATTGGTTATGTGTCAAGTGTTCCACAAATCATGATAGAGAACTGCAGTGGGAGTCATAGACCACTTCAGTAGATCCCAAAAAGAAATTAATTATCTGTAGTTGATTTCCGTAATTTAGAGAAATTACTGCAGTTGGTTTCCATAAATTAAAGAAACAACTACAGATTAGTTTTTAGAAATTGGCACATTGGGAAAGGCAGCTTTCCAAAAATTAAACGACCGTTTCCAGAATTCGAGGGAGCTTAACAACACTTGAACCACACCCTAATGCCAATTGAGATTATTCTGAAAGTAGAAGCATTTAGACCATAAAACTTAGTGAGGGTCAAACCTCCCTATCAAATGGTTAGACAGACCACATAATAATGCCAATTAAAATTATTCTGGAATTTGATAAAACCATTGTTATCTATTTCATCGGACTTCAAATTTCTTTAACACTATGAGCTATAATGCATTTCATAAATATAGTTGAAATATTTAATTGCATCCAAGCTCAAATCTCCAGCCGAGCTATAATGCATTTCATAAATATTGTTGAAATGTTTTATTAGCTGGAACTTGTAGAATGGTTTGGTACCAGCAATCTAAAAACAACTAAGAAAACCTATAGAATAGTTAAAAAAAGGCCGTGACATATAAACCTGCAAACGCAGTAATATTATGGCGACACCAGTACTGTTTGATGTGCACGCATTCTGCATCATACTTATGCATTGCGTGAGATCAGCCTTTTCATCTGTTTTTTCTTCTGTTGGATCAAAGGATACGCTTTCTGATAGTCCATAATGGCCTTCAACAAGTGCCTCAACGAGAACTCTGGCCACATGGCCGGTGTCACCCAGAGGAACGTAAAAGAAGACTGCCATTACAGAAAGTTACTGAGCCTTATCTCACCCGTTCGGATCAATAGCTGCGGTTCTCCAAAGTTTGCGGTGAACGGATGACGCTCAATATCCTCTGTGGTAACTGATGATTGAAGACCATAAATTTCTTCGGATACTGCACCATCATCATCTTTTTGGCCGTCAAAACCATTAATGTTAGCGACTTCGTATTTTTATACTGCTCACAGCTTCATTGCAGACGTTTTCTACTGCTTTGACGATTTCGTGAGTGGAAGTGTAAGGAGCAAAAATATTGAGAACGACTTTCTCATTGCCTTGGCTCATACCCATCACTGTTTCCGCCGTTCTCCTGACGCAGCGCTTCCAACTTCACCTGCATCAGATTCATCAGCGTCGCCACCTCTTCTTTCGAACACTTCAAATTTTCGATGCTGATCAAGGCGTAGACGCTGACGCATTTGACGCCTAAATCATAAGAATCTCTCAAGATGCTTATGAGGGTCTCGTATCCGAATTGATGGCCGCTCGTCTTCTCCATCTAACGTCGGGCTGCGAATCTTCGATTGCCATCCATGATGATCGCAACGTGATTTGGAATGGGGCCGGCGCTTATCACCCACATAAACCATCGTCTTAACAGTTCGCAGATCGCATTTTCACTGGAGGCGATGCCCCTTACAACCATGGATCGCAGGGCGGCCACTTTCATCTTGAAACTCAAGACACTGCAATCGTTTTTATTTTGGATTTTTATGGATAATAGACCCTCTCCAGCACATAGAATCAATAATTTCCTTTTGACGTTTTTCGTTCCACGTTTGCCCCTTTTATTAAAATTACCGTATCGTTTAATGTTTATTTGTAGTCTTCATTTAAACACATTTGATTTCTATTTTTATTCATTATTTAAATTTTATTACTGTAAAACACAAAACAAACATTTTTTTTATAAATATTTTCTAATTTAATTCAAACTAGTAAAAAATAGTAAAATAAATATTATGAAATATAACAGATTTTATAAGATTATCAAAAATTTTAATAAAATTTTTTCTATTATTTTAGTAATTTTATTAAAAAAATATTAATAACAAAATAAAAATATATTAATTATCATATTTTTTATTTTTTTAATTATAAGACAATGAAGTATTAAAATATATAAAAAATTAAAAATATTATAAAAAAAATATTACATTTTTTAACTAGTGTAAAGTATAAAATAATGATGTTGCGTATCTTGCATTGCCATCCATGATGATCGCAATGTGATTCGGAATGGGGCCTCACTCACATAACTGTTAGTAGATCGTGTTTGCCCCAGAGGCAATGTCCCTTCCATCTTGAAACTCTAACATCGAAATTATTTCCTATTTTGTTGAAACTCTAACATTGAAATTATTTCCTATTTTTCTTTTTATAAATACTGCACCTTCTTGGCTAGATAGAATGTAACCACTATCTTAGCTGCTGACAAATGGTTAAGCTATTATTAATTAAGGACCCATAATGACTGTTGTTTTATTTTAATTGGAATATTTGAACAAATTAATTTTGGTATGGAATAAAAGATTTACTGGAAATTAGTTTCATGAGTAAAATTGATGGTAAAAAGTAAATCAAGCTCTGGAGTTAGTTGAACAGAAAAACAGTTTCCACAGTTACCCAAGGAAACTCTGGAATAAATAAGGGATTCCAAGGAGAGTTTGGGGTTCTGTGAGTGTAAAGAAAAATAACTCTGTTATTCTGGAAAGGAAATTTTTCAGAACAGACTGTTCTCTGGGTTGGAGAATTGGACCGGATTGTCCCGTGTTCTCCCCAGAATTGCTGTTTTTCACTGGAGTTGGAGAAATGGACCGGATTGTCCCGAGTTTTCTCCTCCAGAATTCTGTGCTAACAATGACCCAGACTTGAGCTCGGGGGAGAGCTGCAGGACGTAATTGCCCAGCTCTTGGAAGGGAGGCACCAACCATCATCACTCGGATTTGAGTTCAGATGAGTATAGTACAATAAATGTTGTGTTTCTTTAAAGAAAAAGATTTATTTCTGTTGCAGTTAAGGATGTTCTGTGATGGATAGATTAAATCTCTTCTCCTTCCTACTGTTAAATAAAGTGCAAATGTGTTAGCATAAATAATGTCTTTTACAGTGAAAGGTAACCTATAGGGAAACAACTTAGAGGGTTCTGAGCCTGTATTAGTTGATTGTGAGTTATCATAACATTAAATCCTTGCAGGAACGAGTAGTGGCAGTCTGGAATAGAGAGCGTGGAAACAGTAGCAGAAAAATAAAATAAAATATTATATATGTATATTTCTTTTAAATTCAACTGTAAGAGAGAAATCGCTACCAATACTGTTACGATATAGTAAGGAAGACTGTTAACCCATATTGCCTGCTAGCAGGCCTCTGGGTGGGTTGTCTTCCTGTCTATGATAAACACGGACAATGAGGTGGTCCGGGCACCCTAAAGTATTTTATTCTTTAAAAAGAAACTTATATGTACAGGAACAGTCAGTTAAACTAGCTATTTATAAGAAAGGATAACTGAGACAGAAAATAGTAATTAAGGGTCAGAAAAACGAGGGTGATTTCCAGTTCACACATTGTCAGATTAATTAAAAAACAACGATGGCAGAACATATAACCACAACCATAATTATTATCTGTGAATTTAATTTACTGCTGGCAGCATATGATTTAAAAGAGGAATCACCTAAAGTAAATTTTTTTTGGTAAGTTTTATAACTGTGTGTTTGTGACAAGTGGTATCGGAGCCGATTACAACGCTGGGGCCCTATTGGGTCAACTAACGTTAAAATTATATGTTAATCACGCACAGTCAGATATTAGATGGAAATACAAATGAGACGGACACCTTCACAACCGCCACAGCGAAATGTTGGAGAGATGCAGCCTCCACCAAAGGGGAACCCCGAAATGTGGGTTCAGTTGGGAATAGAACAGCATCAGCGGTCTAACAGATTGATTAAGGAACAACAACATCAGACTCGCATTTTATTACACACCGTACAACAGTTGCAGGAAGAAATGGAGGGGGTACGAAGGGAAAATGCAAGGATGATGCAAGAGCAGGAGAGGATCTTAAAAATCCTCTCTGATAAACAGAATCAAAGGAATGAAAGTCCCAGTGCTGGCAGAGAATTCCAAGAAGGGGACGAATAGCAAACAGATGAACAAGATATAGGTCGAAAAGAGAGAAGTGTGTCACAGCGAAGTAATCCCAACAGAAATTTTAATGAGGCTGAATCTGAAAATGAAACCGAACGGAAGGCAAGTAAAAGGTAGAGGCTGGAATTACATGGAGAATTCAGAAAGATAAAACCACCTACGTTCGATGGGGAGAAAGAGGAAGTGGCGGAGGCATGGTTAATTAACATGAACAAGTACTTTCAGGTGTATGATTATGACAGTGGTCTTAAAGCACGGTTAGCCATTTACCAGCTAAAGGATAAAGCCACCTTATGGTGGGAAGAAGTGAAGAACGTGCGGGGAATAGAAGATCAAGATGTGACATGGGAAAAGTTTCAACAGTACTTCAAGGGTAAGTACTTGACTGAGCGTTTTTATGATGAAAAGGCTCGAGAATTCCATGATTTGAGGCTAGGAAAACTGACCATGGACGAGTTCATCACTAATTTTACATCATTACTGCGCTGCGTACCGTACTTAAGAGATGAGAAAGCCAAAGTTCAAAGATTTCTGAGCAGTTTACCCGCCCATATGAAGGAGCGTATCGAGTTTGTAAATCCTAAGACAATGGATGAGGCCATTAGGAAGGCAAGGATGTTTTATCAGTAAGCGAAAAACAAGATAGACCAAGGAAAAGGGTGGAAATCAAGGAAAGAAACTAGAAACGGTGCTGTTTCCAAAAGAGGTAAAACCAGTAATTTCAGAAGCACATCCAGGAACTCAGTTAATAATCAGTTCGGTAGGAACCATCAGAGGATTAGATGGCCTGGGGAAGACAAAACAGTGGAAGCCTCAAGTAAACCTGAGCAACCTCCAAATCAGAGGCCACCTCTGCAGTGTTGGGGCTGCGGGGCAGCACACTACTATCGAGATTGCCCACAACGTGGCAAAACCGAAGAAGTAACCAATTTACAGGAGGCCTCTACTGTGGGAGATATTTCCAGAAGCATACCCAGAATTAACGCAACATTGGAGGACCGGCAAGCTGATTTTCAACCTACTATGATAGAGCTGGAAGGTAAATTGTTATCCCAAACTGTTTCTGTTTTGATAGATCCGGGAGCAAGTCTAAGTTATATAAGTCCTAAATTAGTAGAACTCTGCAAATTTCCAAGTCAAAAATTTAAAAAGACTTGGTTGGTTCAGTTAGCTACAGGAGCTAAAAGAAGAGTTAGTGCCAAAATTCCAGATTGTGCACTGCAAATCGGCGGACAACAATTAATAGTAGACTTAAATGTTTTACCCTTGGGATCCTATGATGTGTTGCTGGGTATGGATTGGCTGGAGAAGCATTGGACTCTCATAGATTGTAAGGAAAATATAGTTTATTACAGAGATCAGAATGGTAACCGCCAAGAAATTCAAGGCATAAAGAAGACTGTACATCTGCGACCAATTACAGCTTCCCAAATGGGAAAATGTATAAGAAAAGGATGCCGACTGTACGCTATACAAGTTGGATTATCTGAGTCTAAGAATAAAGTTGCCTTGTTGGAAAACATACCTATAGTACAGGAATTTAAGGATGTATTTCTTGAAGAAATACCAGGTTTACCACCAAAAAGAGATGTTGATTTCACCATAGAACTGTTGCCAGGAGCTTCACCAGTTTCAAGGACTCCTTACCGTATGAGTGTGCCAGAACTGACTGAACTGAAGATGCAGCTTCAGGAATTACTAGATAAGGGGTATATACGACCCAGTGTGTCACCCTGGGGAGCACCGGTACTGTTTGTTAAAAAGAAGGATGGAACCATGCGCATGTGCATGGATTATCAACAGTTAAATAAGCTAACTGTTAAGAACAGGTATCCCCTACCCCGTATTGATGACTTGTTTGATCAGGTAAGGGGAACCACTGTATTCTCAAAGATTGATTTGCGGTCTGGGTATCATCAGATCAGAATTAAGGAAGAAGATATACACAAAACTGCCTTTCGTACAAGGTATGGCCATTATGAATTCGTGGTATTACCTTTTGGGTTAACTAATGCACCAACCACTTTTATGAGACTGATGCATAGTATTTTTCACCCTTATTTGGACAACTTTGTGTTAATATTTATTGATGACATACTGGTTTATTCGAAGAATGTGGAAGAACATAAAGAGCATTTGCGAATGCTACTGGAGATGCTAAGGAAGCACCAGCTGTATGAAAAATTCAGTAAATGTGACTTCTTCAAAAGAGAAATACAGTATCTCGGACATGTAATATCTGAAAAGGGTATAGCGGTAGACCAGAAGAAAATCAAGACTATTATGGAATGGAAGGTGCCACAGAATGTGGCAGATATAGGGTCTTTTATGGGTCTCGCTGGCTATTACCGGCGATTTATCAAAGGATTTTCAAAGATAGCCTTTCCTATTACCTCCTTACAAAGGAAAGGGAAAATTTTTAAATGGACAAAAGAATGTCAGGACAACTTTGAAAGGTTGAAGCAGTTATTAACAACAGCACCTGTGTTGAGTGTAGCAGATCCGAATAAGGAATTCGAGGTTTGTACGGATGCATGCAAGGAAGGTGTTGGAGCTGTACTATCACAAGAAGGGAAGGTAATTGCATATGAATCCCGCAAGCTAAAAGATCATGAGCAACGATATTCAGCTTATGATTTAGAGCTGACTACGGTTGTGCACGCTCTTCGAGTATGGAGACATTACCTACTTGGAAAGAGATTCATATTGAGGACTGATCATAGTAGTCTAACCAGCTATTTTAAACAAGCTGACTTAAACTCCCGACAAGCAAGGTGGAATGCTTTTCTGAGTGAGTTTGATATAGATCTACAGCACGTAAAACGAAAAGAGAACAAGGTTGCGGATGCATTAAGCAGAAAACTGCATAACATTTATGAGTTATATGTTAACCAAATTGAAACCAGATTTCTAGATCAAATCAGAAAAGAAGCAGACAAGGACCCTGAATATAAATATTTGTGGCAGCAAACACAAGAATCTGAAGGACCAGGTGGACAAGGGGATTATGAGATTAGCCAGGACGGGTTGCTGACTTTCAAGAAGAGGATCGTCATACCAAAGAGAGTAGAATTAAAAACTATGATACTGGACGAATATCATAGAAGCAATTATGCGGGACACCCGGGATATCAAAAAATGCTGACAGCTATAAGAAAGGACTACTGTTGGCCAGACATGAGGAAGGATATAGCAAGCTATCTAAACAGGTGTTTAGAGTGCCAGCAAGTGAAAGTGGAGCATCGGCATCCAGCCGGATTAATGCAGCCTATACCTATTCCCGAATGGAAATGGGAGGTGATCTCATTGGATTTTATTACCGGGTTACCAAAATCAAAACGAGGTAATGATTCCATAATGGTAGTTGTGGATCGACTGAGTAAGTCGGCACATTTCATACCTGTCCAATCCACCTATAAGATAGTGCAGATAGCAGATTTATTTATGCGTGAGATCTTCAGACTGCATGGTATTCCTAAAACTGTTATCTCGGACAGAGATGTGAAATTTACATCAGCTTTTTGGAAAGCCATGTTTTCAGGACTGGGAACTCAAGTACATTTTAGTACTGCATACCATCCACAAACAGATGGTCAAACCGAGCGAGTAAATCAAGTACTGGAAGACATGCTGAGGATGTATGGCATGCAGCAACCAGTTAAATGGGAGGAGTATCTACATTTGATTGAGTTTGCCTATAACAATGGTTACCAAGAATCCCTGAAGATGAGCCCGTTTGAGGCACTATATGGGCGACAGTGCATGACTCCCATTAATTGGAGTAGTCCCGAGACTAAACTCATGTTGGGACCAGATATGCTAGCAGAAATGGAGGCATAAGTGAAGAAAATTAGACAGAATTTGAAAGCTGCACAGGACAGACAGAAAGTGTACGCAGATAGAAAAAGGTCATACCGTGAATACAAAGTTGGAGATCATGTGTATGTGACAATTAAACCAAAGAAGAGTACATTAAGATGGGCATCTTGTGCAAAGTTACCACCTCGGTTTTGTGGTCCTTTCCAGATACTGGAAAGAGTAGGACCGATAGCATATCTTTTAGCTCTCCCTAGTCATATCCGAGTGCATAATGTCTTCCATGTATCGTTATTAAAACGATATGTTCATGATCCCAGACATATAATTCATTGGCAGAATATTCAGGTAGTGGGTGAACATGATGGTTAGAATAATAGCATGACGTTATAGACTTATATAATTAACATAAGTCTTCTGTGTGCAGGTAGAACCGGACGGAGAATTTCTGGTCGAGCCTCACAGTATAATCGACAGGAGGGAAATCATGCTCCGGAAACAAGCCATCGCCCAGGTTAAAGTGCAATGGAGGCACTTTGGACCGGAGGAGGCCACCTGGGAAGACAAGAATTTTGTCCGGGAATCATATCCTGAGCTTTTTGCTGAATTAAAGTAAGAACACCAGGGACGCTGTTCACTTCCAGAGGGGGAAAACTGTAACCACTATCTTAGCTGCTGACAAATGGTTAAGATTTTATTAATTAAGGACCCATAATGACTGTTGTTTTATTTTAATTGGAATATTTGAACAAAATTAATTTTGGTATGGAATAAAAGATTTACTGGAAATTAGTTTCATGAGTAAAATTGATGGTAAAAAGTAAATCAAGATCTGGAGTTAGTTGAACAGAAAAACAGTTTCCACAGTTACCCAAGGAAACTCTGGAATAAATAAGGGATTCCAAGGAGAGTTTGGGGTTTTGTGAGTGTAAAGAAAAAGAGCTCTGTTATTCTGGAAAGGAAATTTTTCAGAACAGACTGTTCTCTGGGTTGGAGAATTGGACCGGATTGTCCCGTGTTCTCCCCAGAATTGCTGTTTTTCACTGGATTTGGAGAAATGGACCGGATTGTCCCGAGTTTTCTCCTCCAGAATTCTGTGCTAACAATGACCCAGACTTGAGCTCGGGGGAGAGCTGCAGGACGTAATTGCCCAGCTCGTGGAAGGGAGGCACCAACCATCATCACTCGGATTTGAGTTCAGATGAGTATAGTACAGTAAATGTTGTGTTTCTTTAAAGAAAAAGATTTATTTCTGTTGCAGTTAAGGATGTTCTGTGATGGATAGATTAAATCTCTTCTCCTTCCTACTGTTAAATAAAGTGCAAATGTGTTAGCATAAATAATGTCTTTTACAGTGAAAGGTAACCTATAGGGAAACGGCTTAGAGGGTTCTGAGCCTGTATTAGTTGATTGTGAGTTATCAGAACATTAAATCCTTGCAGGAACGAGTAGTGGCAGTCTGGAATAGAGAGCGTGGAAACAGTAGCAGAAAAACAAAACAAAAATATATTATATATGTATATTTCTTTTAAATTCAACTGTAAAAGTGAAATCGCTACCAATACTGTTACGATATAGTAAGGAACACTGTTAACCCATATTGCCTGCTAGCAGGCCTCTGGGTGGGTTGTCTTCTTGTCTATGATAAACACGGACAATGAGGTGGTCCGGGCACCCTAAAGTATTTTCTTCTTTAAAAAGAAACTTATATGTACAGGAACAGTCAGTTAAACTAGCTATGTACAAGAAAGGATAACTGAGACAGAAAATAGTAATTAAGGGTCAGAAAAACGAGGGTGATTTCCAGTTCACACGTTGTCAGATTAATTAAAAAACAACGATGGCAGAACATATAACCACAACCATAATTATTATCTGTGAATTTAATTTACTGGCAGCGTATTATTTAAAAGAGGAATCACCTAAAGTAAATTTTTTTTGGTAAGTTTTATAACTGTGTGTTTGTGACATAGAATTTATTGTAATTCAATATTCATCTTTTGAATTTATTGTAATTCAATATTTATCCTTTTGATGTTTTTGTTCCCATCGTCACTTCATCACGGGTTTTAGGAAATCTCTTTTAAAAATATAAATTTTGTAAGCTTTCTGCTAAAACTATCATTCTTTAAAAAATTAAATATCATGTCACCATTTACATGTATTATTTACATATATATATTATTTAAATCAAATGAATTATTTTTTTTAAACTTAAAGTTGATGCTAAATTCCCAAGTGCTATGGCACAACGGTTATGTTTGGAAATTTGGTTTCCAGAAGCTTTGCGTTTTAATCTTGGGCAAGATTACTTATTTGTGAAAAATTTATTCAGTTAAAAAAATTGATGTAAATCTCAAAAACCTATAAATTCTATTTTTGCTATTTAAAAATAAGTTTTAATTTTCAATTCCAAATATACATACAGATTTTAATTGAGCTGGAACCACCCCAATTGGACTATGCTGTAGTCAAGTAGATGCAACCAAAGTCCAATTTAGTTGCACCATTCAGTTCTACGATCAAGCCATGGTTAAATTGTGGATAATATCTTAATACAGGCAGATTTATTCATCTAAATCACCGTAAAAGCCTTTAAAAAATCGCACTAAAAATTACTTGTTATATATATATAGGTATAAGTTTGAGTGAATTTAAAATTTTAAAACTTTAAGTTGATGCTGAAGTCTAGAGTGCTGTGACACAACGTCTATGTTTGGAGATTTGGTTTCCAGATGTTGAGCAAGATTATGTCTTTTTGAAAAATTTATTCAGTTAAAACAAAACTTTGATGTAAATCTTAAAAATCTCTAAATTCTATTTCTACTGTTTATAAATAAGTTTTAATTTTTAATTCAAAATATACATATTGATTTTAATTGACCTGGAATCACGCCCAATTGGACTATGCTGTAGTCAAGTTGATACAACAAAAGGCCAGTTTAGTTGCACATGGTTAAATTGTGTGGATAATATCACAATACAGGTGTCACTGAGCAGAGTTATCTGCCTTGGCAAAGTTTTGATATGTTGTCTTTAAAAATGTTTAAATAATGTCATTAAGCATTTTAAATTTTAAGTTTTGATTTAATGGATAATAAAAAATTTAGTAATATTAAGGTTTTTTTGTTATTTAAAATATTTTGTTTATATAAATGGTATTTAAAATTATTTTTACTCTGAAATTTATAATTTTTAACTTTTTTTCATTAAATTTTAAACAAAATTAATAAAAATATTTTTCAAAAATAAAACAAAATTACTAAAAATACTTTCAAGATATCAAAATCAAATTGATGACTCAACGAATCCCAATTAAGTCTTAGACAAAATTAAAAAGAAAATATAAAAGGAAAAAAACCTAAACTATATAAAATTGAAACAACGGCCTTCGTCACCGTAGCTTTTTTTCTGAAAAGTGCGCTATGAAGTCCTCAATAATGTCGTTAGACTTGCATCTAGATTATGTTTTTAAGTTATTGCAATAATGTCGTCAGAGTTGCATCTAAATTATGCTTTTAGTTATTGCAATAATTATGATTAATGAAAATCATGATTATTATGATATTTTATAAGTTTATATATAATTTATTTGGAAAAAAGGGCAAATAGCTTAATTTATATCATTGAAGATAAAGAGTAGAAAAACTTCAAGGCTCAAGGTGACGGTAGAGAGCAGGAAAAATAAGATGTATTTAACTTGCATATTTATATTAGTAAATTGTTGATATCGATAAAAACAGGATATAAACTAAATGACTCTCCAGGTGAGAATCTAGACACTGTACACACACTTAGACAATCTAATACAATGAATCAAGAGAACAATCTAGTACATATAGGCTTTCTCACAATCGGGTGGTTTGAACCACTCCCTGAATATTAGGATCTGAGAACTAGAATTAGAATCTCAATCCTATCCTAGCTGAACTTTCTCCATTAATTTCTAACACTCCCCCTTAATGGAGAAAGGGTACAGGACAATAACATATGATAACATACGCCTGCTGGTCTAGTCTCAGCTAAGCTTACAAAGGTAAAAGACATAAAAAACTTGGTAACAGAGTTTTCATCTTAGTCTTTATGCTTCTGAGACCATATTTGTTCATTTGTGGATGAGGCTTCATCTTCACTTTCTTTGCCATGAGATAGTGATGTATCTTTGCCTCGTTTCTTCTCTTGTGAAGGAAACCTTGATTTATTGTTGTCATCCTTCTCAGAATTACGGCAGGGTGGATAGGAGAATTTTCCTTCTCACTATTTCCGGTGTCAATCATATGAACATCAACAATGATATCTTCACTATTGATTACACCAATTTCTGTGTTAATTTCATAAAGACATGGTGTTTCAAGCCATGCTTCAAGAAACTTCAATTCTTCTTCAAAATTTACTGCTGATTCTTGCCTACCAATATTTTCATCTTCCTGCTCCTTCAGAAGAGCTTTCATTTCACCATCTCTCCCTACTTCATCCTTTTCTGCTGACATAATTATGCCTTCATCCAGTTTTGTTGCTGCAAGCATGTTCTGCGTTTGATCTATATGTGAAGATAGGCCTTCATTCATGAATTTGATGTTTTTCAATCATCAAATTGATCCACTCATCACGAGATATATAAGTCTCATCAAACTTGATTTCTGCATCAGGAAAACTTCTAGGTTATATATCAGGAAAACTTTCAAGTTCTACAGTAATGGATGTGTTTTCATCATTACAAGTTTCAATTACAGATACACATGCATCACTCATCATTGCATCTTCAGTTTCACAAACAAATATGGGATCATTATCAAGAGCAATATATTCAGCATCATTGGCCTTATTCAAACAGTATTTCATCTCTAAAACATCCCATAAAAAATTTGTACTAGGAATCTCTCCATATTCATATATTATGCTGAATATGATGTTGTCATCTACAGCAGATGTTATAAAATTTAATACTACTGTATCTCCACTATCATTAATAACATATTCAACATAATCCAGTAAATTTAACTTCCATAGTACTTTTTTCATTTCATTTATCCAGCTTTCATAATTCATACCTGAAAAATATGGTAAATCTGGCATTAACAACTTAATAATCTCACCAAATTCCAAATCTGCACCTTGATCAGCAGCTGGTCCATCACCGTCAATTTGAAACAAATCACAAAAATCTGCAACACAATATTTTGCACTTCTCCATTGATGCTTACTCCTAAATTTTCTTCGAGACTCTTTCAATTTACTCTGACGACCCATTTTAGATTTCTATTTTCTCTCTTGCAAGAACGCTTCTTCCACTGCAGGATTAACCAACAAAGGAAATGGCAGCGTCGGTTCTCAGTCCCGGAGCCTCAACGCATTCAACACAAGCTCACCACACAAACGTGAACACATTCGGTCAACTTCCACATGCCAGCGTTCCTCTGTATGTCGAGGAGACTTCGATCTCGTGTACATATCTGCTCTCACCTTGCAATAGATCGGAGGGAGGTGCAGATCCACTCCGGCCTCCAAGTATTTGCAACAGCAGTTTTCAGTATACATCTGGCAGTATGTTTGAGAGTAATCTGAATAAAGTGATGGATAGTCTTTTTGTAGAGCAAACAAGGTTTAACATTTCTGAGTACGGCCAAAGTCCAGACTGAATATATGGCCTTCTTCAATGTAGGGGAGACACAACAATGCACCAATGTTATAACTGTTCGCAGCAAGCAATCACTACTCTACGACAAGATTGTGAGAATGCCGACAGAGGATTAATTTGGTTTGACTTATGCTTCTTACGCTATGAAAAAAACAATAGCTTCATCGGACAACTGGATATTTTTGATGGATTGTATCTTTACAATGAATATAATGTTTCCAGTTAGCCTGATGTGTTACAGACTCGTTGTCTCGAAGGATTTATGGTCAGATCGGCCTCCTCCAATCCCATAGGAGATCACCACAGCGATTGGAGCCCCTGAGCCGGTGAGTGATTTAATAATCTCACTGACTCACGGGCTCCAATCTTGTGCCTACACGCAGAACTCACGAGGCTTCTGCCTCCACTGCTCAGCTGTAACTTCTCATATGCAAACCCTAAGGTTGCTCGTTCCGGGTAGCCGTGGATTGGACACACCCCATCCTCTAAAGGAGACCGCGGATTACATCTATAGAAGGCTCACAGAAGGGCTCTGCTAGATTTCACCAAATGGCATCTTTGCCTGCCAGGCTCAGCCTTCTCTGCGACGGGGTTGGCTCTCCAAGAAATTTACTCTCTGAGCCAGTGAGTGATTTGGCATATAGGCACAAGATTTGGCATATAGTCCCATGAGCCGGTGAGTGATTTAATAATCTCACCAAAAGGAGGGTCCAAGAACTAGCAGCACTCCATGCTCTACCCCTTGTTTCACAACTAGCCCTTCTGTTCATGGAACAAGTCCTTGTAGAACCAGTGCACCGTCAATAAGAAGCTTCTCCTTCCGGAATCATGAACATGTGCTAGACGCTATAATGTAAACATAAATGCTCGCTCTTTAACCGTTTCAGCACCTGAGATAACTAAAGAAATCCCACCCAGTAGAACGCGTTACGCAACCTGATATTTGAATAAGGGCATCAAAAATTGTGTATCTGAACTCAAGACGTCCTCACAGCAAATTCCAGATGCCCTCGCGACACTCAGATCTTCCCGGCCTTCTGCGCTTACCAGATCTGCAGTCTAACACTGTGCTTGCAATGACATGGATGTTGATCTCGCTGTTGCTGTTGTTCCTCCTCGGCACCCACGCAGACTCAGCCTCCACCACAAGACTCAGTCACGGGCTCTCTCAACAACTCAGTCCTTCACGACCATGCAATTCGCCTTCACGGCCTCCACTCGGGCTCTTGGACTCCCAACGCACAGGTCTTTGATCTTGTGTGCTTTGCTACCATGATAAAAACAGGATATAAACTAAATGACTCTCCAGGTGAGAACCTGGAGAGTGTACACACACTCAGAAAATCTAATACAATGAATCAAGAGAACAGCCTAGTACATATAGGCTTTCTCACAATCAGGTGGTTTGAACCACTCACTAAATATTAGGATCTGAGATCTAGAATTAGAATCTCAATCCTATCCTAACTGAACTTTCTCCATTAATTTCTAACAGATATAAGTAGATAGACAACATTTTTCACCTTTTATATCAACGGACTTATGAAAATAAGGCTGAAAGACATATATCAATCGCATTTGTGCTAATATTAATCTTAATGATAGTATAATAACATTATTATATTAAAAATGGATGAATTATTACAAATATTAACATTATTATGTATAATTATTACATTATATTATTAATTACATTGAAGGTATTCTTGTTATGGAGTTGGCAGGGAACACATTGTTCATCCCAACGAATCTGAGAGGTCCATTTTCATCCTCCATCTCCAAATAAACAACTAACACGTGGAAATTTCCCTCTCCTCCAAGAACAACGACGTGGCTAGCCAACACCAACATTTTAATGGCATGTGAAGTGCAGGAATGACGACATGATTGGCCAACACTGATAGTTTAATGGCATCTGGAAAGGAATTTATGTACTGCCCCCAAACTTGGTTGACAGTGAGTTCTAGTCGTCATCTGATTTTCTCAATGACGAGGCCACGCCTCTCCCAAATAATTTCATATTTGACCATTTTCGCATTCCCTCCAAATGGGGTTTGGGGTTTGTTGATTTTCAGGTCGACTCCCCTGGAGAATCACCCCCAATGGGGCTATGTGAAACAGATGCAGAAGACAACTATATTGCTTGATTGGTCGAACAAGTTGCTTAGGTTATGCTAGGTGATGACAAAAATTGTCAATTGGGTGTTGATGTGGACATGGGTGTTCATGCTGCCATGAACAAGGCTTCTTTGAAGAAATAAGGTTTTGTGGACAATAGTAAAGAGAAGGTATGTTCATGGTTTTAGTTTTTCTTAGCTTCGGTTTTATGAAATCCTAAAATGGGTTTATGATATTTTTTGTTTTTGTTGGACTTTGTTTTAGTATAAATTTGTGTGGTCGCCTTAGTCGACATTAAGCGATGGGTTGGGCAGGAATCGCTGCTCGCCTACGAAAGGCTCGAGACTATCGAGAAACGCTGTGGGCGAAGATGCATGGGAATTATTCCATATGGTTGCAAACTATTTTTCCTGACTCAATATGTTGGTTCTTGAGAATTCTGATCAGTATAAGCCACCGGTGAAGGGTTTCACCATAACACCTAGAGGGGGGAAGCTGAATTTCAGTGGAGTAATTTTTTTTAGGGATTTCACAACTACGACTCGACCTTTTCATGCTTCGATTCCGCTTACAATGCTTCTCATCAAAGACAACAAAGGCCTTGGAACCCTCGTCCAAGGGCCGAAGAATACAAAATTCTTGCTGACCAAGTTCATTTTTCCTTTTTACACATATTCATTGTTTTTTTTGTAATTTATTCTCTGAACAATGTCCAAGATTTTTAGGGAGAGGAATTGAGCTAACAATTGACTAGTTTTTTGTGTTTTTAGAATCATTAGTACTCATAAGAGAAACAATCGATAGCGAGACATGGAATAATACAAGAAATACAAGCCCAACAAGGGAAAAATATATGTGAGCATGTTAAGCAAGTGAGACACATCTACTCACTGTGTCCTCTTGATCAAAAAATTGTTGATGTTTTGGGGATGGGTAGTATTTCTTAGTTGCAATGGGCCTAGGCAGGAATTTTGAGGCACTGGTATTTTTTTGTCGTGGAGGATGGATAACAGTCATGTTGTCAAAAAAAATCCAGGTAGTTTAATTCTCAATCCCCAACATCTCGTGTTAGACAGTCATAAGCTCTTGGTCTTGCATTAATGGAAAAATCTAAAGGAAATCATTCTTGAGATTTCATGGCAGCTATTAAAGGATGTAGCTCTTTTTTTCTCACTACAACTTTCTCAACAATTCTCCTTCCATAAAGGATAATATAGGATTTGAACCTTAATTTTGAGGACTTACGCTTGAAGCCATGTGGTTTGTTAGATATCTTGCTTAACTGACACAAAGAGGATCTTTTTTCTTAACTTTTTTTCTTGACACTGAATCCATGATAAATTCTTCTGGTGAATGATTCTAGGATTTACATATATGATATAATTTAGGGTTTATAAATTTATTATAGTGGAAATAAACAAAGAAAAGGTTTCCTGTTTGTTTTGTAGTCTATATGTTTGTACTTGAGCATCATAATGTAGTGGGAGGAGAAATGTGGCATGTTCATGAGCAGAAAAAGGCTTACCACTGAAACCAGGTACATGGGAGATCATAGAAATGAATAATGGTATGGCTCCGACCAACAGGTCATTCCTTAATTTTTTTTTCTTCTGATCCAATTCTATATAGCTAACACGAGTACTAGAGAAGACACAAAACACTACAAGGAAAAGACCCTCTAGTGGATGTTTTTGAGGAACCACTTATAAAAATACCCCATACATATGTTTATAGCGGAGGTTACTAGAGGAGGTTCACGGGCGGAGGGTTTTGCAGATGTTTTCCGCTCGGTGCGCTTATCATTCAACATCACACCGGTGCTCCTTACAATAGAAAGAACTGGTGCGCAAAAAACTTTAGCACACCGAACACCATGCGCTCTGTACACACCCGCCTGGTGCATCATATTACTGTAGAGCATTGGTGCTCTACAAATCTTCCGCGCCGGTGCACCATAAAAAACCGTGCCAAAACCGAAAACGCTCGTTGCAGTATTAAGAACCCACACGGGTGCATCATAAAAGAATGTGCCAAAACACAAATCAAATGATACGTTCATAAGAAACAACACTGGTGCACCTATAAAGCACGTGCACCGGAAAAGGGTTATAAAAAAAAAATTACGGCAAAAAAACCGGATTTTTCACTTTTTCAGTGCTCTAGAGCTCTTAATTATTAGTGTGCTCTACAAGAGAAGGCATCGGTGTGTAAAAACTCTTATGTTCCAGTGCATCATAAAACAGCACACCAAAACAGAAGCGGACCGGTGCGTTCATATGAAACAACACCGATGCGCCTATAAAACAGCACCGGTGCACCTATAAAGCATGCGCACCGAAAAAGGGTTAAATAAAAAAAAATTACGGCCAAAAAACCACATTTTTCACTTTTTTGCTATTAATCATCTCTGAGCTTTACAAGAGAAAGCATCAGTTGCACAAAAAAATGGCACACTGGACACCGTGTGCTCCGTACACACATGCCCGGTGCATCCTATTACTTTAAAGCACCGGTGCTTCATGACTATTTCACCATGGTGCATCATAAAACACCGTGCAAAAACTGAAACAGCTCGGTGCGGTGTTAAGTAACTAGCCCGGTGCATCATAAAATAGCGCGCAAAATCTGAAACCACCAAGTGCTTTCTTAAGAAACTACACCGGTGCGCCTATAAAATGCCACACACCCGAACAAGGTTAAATAAAAAAAAAAAAATTACGGCCAAAAGATCACATTTTTCACTTTTCTCAGTACTCCAAAGCTCTCAAGCACCGATGCAATTTCTCCTTCTCTGAGCCGCCCTGACATCAGTGCTCCCATTGCACCCATTGCATGCACTGCTGCTATGCATTGGCCACCAATCTCTAGCTTCATTTTTCAAAACGGTGGGAAAATTTTATTTTGCAAATTCTACAGCCAATATGCCTCCTCGACGGCGAAATATAAAGGTATTTGTTCTAGTTTTTCCATAATTAAGCTTTCTAGCGGATTAGAATTTGAAATAACCTTAAAATTAACCATTAAAAAAAAAAAATTATCGCGCGGTGCACACAAGTCGCTCAGCTCGCATCGGTAAGAGGTGCTGCCTGTCAAAATTTACAGGCCGCACCGCAACCAGTGCTAACGGTATCTGCACTGTTTCCGGGATGGTACCAAAAGGTGCCACGCATTATTTTAAAATTTAAAAAAAATTGCAGTGCGGTCATTTAGCAGGGCGCATCGTTGACCATGGGAATAGAAACACGGTGCGTTAACGGATATATCCACCCCGGTGTTTGTCAGCGCACTGCATTCGACATTCCGATAGGGTCAACGGTGCAGTCTTAATGGTGCGGCCAGGTAAAAGACCACACCATTGACTATATAATTTGTCAGGAAGTCGGTTCACTGACCATTAGGGGAACTTTGAGGTCTAAAATGGGCCTCCTAAGGAAATAATAAAATAATATCTAACGCAATAAACTAATATTTATGAATTTTCAATTCACTTTTTGCACCACAATCCATGTAACCATAGTTAAAGTCAATTCAAAAGTTGTACCAAAATAAAATTAATAAAAAAATTGTATTTATGTGACTATGAATAAGAATGAGATTTTCAAAAAAAATTCATTTTCATTGAACAACTAATGCATTTTTCCTTTGTACTTAAATAACTTAAAATAAAATATAAATATAGATTTATAAATCCTTAATTATATTATATGCTATTAATTAAAATTTATATTATTTATCCCGGATGCGGGTGTTCATCACAGCTGACAAGGGGGCAGGCTTTTGGGCTGGCAAGTGGCATAGCCACATGGCCACCCATAGGTCTCAGTGGTGAGCATTAAATTTCTCTAGCCGCTCCCACACTCGCCATTTAATTCAGTCCAGTCACCGAGACCATTACCATCCCTTCAAAATGAATTCTCAGAGTTGTTTCCCTCCTCTGCTTGGTTGTTCTCCTCCTTCGTTTGGTCGTCTGCCTCCTTTGCCTTAGCCTCTGAGCTGCAATTTCCCCCCTGGAGTCGCGGAGCCGAGCTCTCGCACGCATACTAGGAGACGTTGCAGCCTCTTCTGCTGTATTGAGGTGCTTCCTGGTCTCCATCTCTCGTAGAGCCTCCTAGTATCCATCTCTCACAGAGCCTCCTCTGTTGTTTGAATTTCACCTCGGCGGACAGCTTCACCCCTGCTTCAGCGCCCTCGGCCCCTTGGCTCCATCACCCCGCTGCTTCTTCAGCTTAGAGCACTCACCCTCCCCACTGCTTCACCATGTCTCGTCTTCGGCACTGCATGCGCTGTAGACGTGGTAGCAGTAGAGGGCGAGCCGCTCACTCCTCGCCCTCATCCCACTTTGACACTCCTCCCTCCTCCCTGGAGCATTCCCATGGTCGATATCCAGCCACTTGCAGTGGGCGCGGACGTGCTAGAACTTCAAGCCAGTCTCGTCCATCTGCTCTGCACACCTCTACCATGACCGCCACTCCATCGCTGCCTTGGCTGGAAACAATTGCCTCTTCGCCTTCCACCCATTCGGCTCAATTTCACTTCCTGTGCACCCTGGACCGCTGGCACGTTACTGCTACCATCACTGTTTCCTTCAAAGAGGAACACACCAGTGTGGCTGGCCTCCGCCCAACTAAATTGCAAAAACTCTCCAACCAAAGCACTCCTTCTGTAGTCAAGAAGAGAGACCCTGTTTCCAGCAGCTGAAGCAAAGGTTCTGATAGCAGCAACAACAAAGGTTTCTATAGCAGCAACAACAAAGGTTTCTATAGCAGCAGTGATGAATGGAAGAGAGGCAAATATGTTCAAGGTAAAGCTCGTGATACCAAGGCACCCCGGAATGCGGAAGATGCCACCCAGGACACGCGAACAGATGACACCGATGAGTATAGGTGTCTAATTGTGGAAGAGACACCTCCCTCTCCAAATGACACCTAAGCTCTCAGGTTCTTTCTGATTCATGGTTTTTGGTTCCAAGGCTTTGGGGCCTATTTATTTAGTTTTTGGTTTCAATGTCTGTCTAAAGTCTGCAAACAATTATCATATTTCCATGTGTAACGCTGGTTTCCTCTCTATAGGCAGCGAAAAAACCACTTATTGGACTGGTTTCCCTTTCGTGGGCAATCCCATTTTTGATATTTTTGAGGATTATGTCTTCGAAATAGGCTAGAACTGGAGAGACTCGAGCCTCCTTGTATTTTTATGTTACATTAATAGAAAGTAGTCTTATTTAGGAAAAAATAAATAAATAAATAAATAAATTATAATATATTATTTCAATTGCATAATAACATGTAATTAATATACTATTTAAAAATAATATAATATAATAAATGTATAGGGATATGCATTGTTTCTTTCAAGAAATATGAAATGACAATAATATATTTTTATTCAAAAAGTGTGAAATGACATTTATTATGAGTAATCTAATTTGACTTTAAAAGTACTTAGAGCACTACCATGGTTAACCATGAGTTTTTATCCACCATTGAGAATGTGAAAAGTAAGTACCTTTAACTCAAGTAATACCACCTCAACCATTAGGGATGATGGCATCCCCTAAAATGTGATTGGTTCTCATAATGTGAATTTTGATTGCACATTTTACTTAGGAGGCCCATTTTAGACCTCAAAATTCCCCTAATGCATGACTATTAGCATCAGGGCATATATTTTAGTCAGTGCACCGCTCTTCTGACACCATATATAGTCAACGGGGCTTGAAACAATTTCAGGTGCACCGCATACGATGTGTTTTATGTCATCTGGGGCACTGCCTACGGTGCTCTACAAAAAAAAGCCGCACCTGAATCGGTGCATAACTGTTTTTGTGGTGCACTGACTGGTCTATTTTTTTTTTCTAAAAAAAATTATATATGTATATTGCTAAATACATATGCGATTTAATAAAAAAAATTATTTAATATGTCAATGATTCAGAGAGAAGAGGAGGAACAACAACAATAACAGGCGGAACAATATGACATGCTTCATCAGTGGCAGGCATGAGAGAGGGAGAGAGATGCATACCCTCGCCCTATTACAGCAGATACCCAGGGGCTCCTAAGGCAGGTAGGCCTCCTCAAGTTCTCTAAGGAGGCTAATTCCCTAAAGGTCGATAGTGTCTTTTTGAGACATCTTATCCGCAGGTGGAATGCCCACCAATAGGCTTTCCAGGTTGGTCCTGACCAGTGGTACACACCCACTGATGAGGATATTTATTTCATTACAGGGATATCGAGGAGAGGAGTGGATTTTCCCTCGTTCCTAGAGGTCCCAACTGGTTGTGTAGCAGGGAGTCAGTTAGTTTACTCCCAGAGATACATTGGAGCAGATGTACTATCTCCTTCAGAGTTTCAGGTCCCTAGAGGTCAGCTACGTATTGACGCATTTGGTAGACAGGACGTGCAATGCCTCTCACTTCTCATTTCGACCATTTCACACCACACCAGTGACAGGCAACGCATTAGTTGCCTGCTTCCATATTATATTGATTCTTTAGTACAGGAGCCACGATTTGTTAGGTGGTCTACCATTTTTTGCGGCAATTTTGTACAGCCTTAGATAGATTTCGTGCTCATGCACAAGGGAGGGTCAACTTCCCTTTTTATTCAGAGATTTTTTGTTTATTTTTTGAGAGGTTTCCAGAGATTAGGCCTGCTTTTGTTCGACAACTTCGTAGGTCGATGTTGGAGGTCCGGATGCACATGTGGGGGCAAATGATGCCCAAGAGGGGAGAGACTATGTTTCCAGCCAGAATGTCGCATGATGCACTGCACTTACTAGCCAGTGTTGACGAGTTGCATCCCTTCATTATGGTCCCCTGTCCTTATGCTGGATTGGATTGACGAGTGTGTGCCAACATCCTCTTCACAGATGATAAGTTGCTAGATGATAGAGGTAACATTACTATTTTATTTATATTTATTCTAACATGTTCTTTAACTTGTTTTTATTAAATTGTGTAATGTAATTGTCTAATTATTGTTATGTACTTGTATATATTTTGCAGACATTGGCTCTTTTAATGGTGAGGAGATGCCGAAACCACCACATGATCCAAGTGTGGATCCTGATGACGATCAGGACATGGCAGATGGCGAGGATCATGATCAGGAGGCCGGTGGAGAGAGACATTCTCCTCATGTTGGTGTGTCAGTACCGCCTTTTTCTAGGCTTGGTTGACCTGATACTCGATACAAGATGGAGTTGGGCAACCAACTTAGTGCATTAATTGTTGAGGCGGGCATCAAGCCCGCTCATTACAGAGACATATTGGCCAATGATAGGCTAATATGGATGTGGAGAGGCATGCTATGTGACATGTACAGCCTAATGCATCATGTCATAGGAGCTACGAAAAATGTTACGCGATTGAGGAGGACTGTTTCACGTTATAGGCGTGGTCGAGCCGCAGCACGTGATGGACAGTCCGCGAGCAGCGACTCATCTCATGATCGTTTACCTCGCACTGCGCTTGATGAGCATGAAGCTCCACTAGCATCTATAAGTCATCATGGAGATGAGGTTGGACCATCGACCACGTCCAGTCATCAGTAGCCTACAACATCCATCAGTACAAGTCATGATCATGAGCAGGCTGGACCATTGAGCATCGAGGTTGCACGATTAACTGAGCATGCCTCCACTAGTACTGTTATTGATGTTGTACTACCACCAGCTGATCCATGACATTTATATTACAGTTGTATATTTTTAACATTATTCAGTTATATATATATATATATATATATATATATATATATATATATATATATATATATAGACACACACACACACACACACACATATATATATAGATGGTCCATGCATTTTACGTTCATGTTGCAGTTGTACTTAATTTACGTGTTGGTGATCATCATCATGTGTATATTGTTAGGTCATGTTAGATATGTTCATTTAATGTTTATCTTGCAGATAGATGTGTATGTCATAGCATGAGTTATTTGACATGACATATATATTTGAAGTTTGTGTTGCGATGATGTTAATATATAATGTCAATTTGATGTTTGAATGTGTTTTTTAGTTGAATATGATGTTTGTACGATGGTTATCATTATCGTGATGTTTATTAATTAATTTAATATTAAATGACCATGATATTTATTAAATATTATGTCTTGATTGTAATTGAAATTGAAATTTTAATTGTATGTAAAATTGTAAAATTGTATTTATATCTGTAATTGTAATTTTAACTATAATTGTATGTAAAATATTTAATGCAAAATTTTAATTATAATTGTAATATTTAATTTATTGTGAAATGATTGTAATTTTAATTTTGATTGTAATTGTATATATGACAAATTGTAAGGTTGTAATTGTAATTTTATGTAAAATATTTGTAAAATTGTAATTGTAATTGTAATTCTAATGCTAATTGTATATTGTAAAATATTTGTAAAATTTTAATTGTATTACTGTGAAATAATTGTAATTGTAAAATTTTAATTATAAATGTAACTCTATGTAAAATTAAAATTGTAATTGTAATTCTAATCGTAATTGTATGTGAAATTGTAAATGTAATTATAATTGCAATTCTAACTGTAATTGTATGTAAAATATTTAATGTAAAATTTTAATTGTAATTGTAATATTTAATTTATTGTGAAATGATTGTAATTGTATGTAAAATATTTGTAAAATTGTAATTGTAATTCTAATTCTAATTGTATGTAAAATATTTGTAAAATTTTAATTGTATTAACGTGAAAATTTTAATTATATTAATGTGAAATGATTTTATTAAAATATTTAAATTTGTAATTTGTAAATAATTGTAAAATAATAAATCTATAATAATATGAATTTTTGTAACATAATAACGTTTAAAAAATAATGCAAATAAATTCATGTACTTTAGAATTATCATTATTTTATTATGATCTTACATAAAAAAAGAACTTTATACAGTGCGGTGCGCTTATCATCATAACACGCACCAGTGCGCCTTAGTACTCAAATGCGCCAGTGCTTCAGAACTCTTCCGCATCGGTGCGTCATAAAACACTACGCCAAAACAAAAACCTCGATCTTACAAACCGCCCCGGTGCGCCTATAAAACAACGTGCACTGGAACAAGCTTATTCTGTAAAGTGCAGTATTGGAGCAGAGGAGGGTTCGAATCGCAGACAAGAATTTTTCTGAGGAGGTGAGGGTTTGAAAAGATGAGAGTTCGAATTTCAGCTAAGAATTTTATAGCAGAGAAAATGAGTGACTCAAATAGAAAGATGGACAAAGACGCTTACATGGATACAAACGGCTACAAAGCTCGACAGAGTACAAAAGGAGTACAAGTTGAGATCGACAGAGAGCATTCGCTTGAGGCTGGTGATAGGGTTAAGAGGTTCCATGATGGAGAAATGGAGAGCAGAGTTGATGGCAGAGAAAGATCAATCAAGGCAGTTGATAAAGCCAAGAGGCACCATGAAGGGAAGGATTCTAATTCCCTTAAGGACATCAAAGAAAGATAAATTGACGATGTTGATGGGGCTGGTAGGTACCATGAAGGGAAATATTCTCCAGAGTGCGTTTAAAAGCATCTTGGAGTATTTTCCGAGCTTTGGTTGGCCTACATAAACTTTTACCGACAAAACTGACGTCGCATAAAATCACATCTTCGACTTTCAATTGAACCTGAATGACATCTCTAACTTGTCTGAGTTGTGGTCCCGTGGATGAAACCAGTAAAAATTCAGCTTGTATTATAAATGGAAATCCAATGACCATTTCTATGGGAAGAAAAGCATAGATACCTGCAGCTACCATATTTCCACCTGCAAATCAGTTTCCCATTGGAAAAAATAATGTAATAGCCTATTTTGCAATGTCTTTCCTCTACTCAACTCTATACTCATTTTCTATGGGAAACATTGCCTCCACATGTAATAACTGCATCATCTAGTCGAAAATCAGTCTTCTTCTACTAGCAAATGTAGAATAAAGGACTCGTTGTCATTTCTCCCATAACATTATCCTTCTGCAGATTATATGTACTAATTGCTAGCAGGCCATCCGTATATCTGTAGATTATATTCTAAAACATAAATTTGGTTGCAAATAGTTAAATGCCAATTATAACAGGTTCACATGCCACAATTGCCCACTTGGGCCATATAGTACTGCATCTTCACACGCCCCACATTGCATTCTCTCCACATAATCAATGGGGACCTCCTGCAATAAACAAAATGCATTGAAAGAATAGTTATATCCGTCAAGAATTTATCTAATTGCAATTCTCAATTTTAATTCTAATTCTAATTCTCAAGAATAAACAAAATTATAATTCTCATTTTCTATGGTTGGAGTTCACTAAATTTTGGTGTACACACTTAAAAGTAATTTCGGTGCCTTAACCGCAAATCGGTGCTACTGTACATATAACCGCACTGGTGCTACAAAAGGACGCACTGGTGCGGTGCTATTAAGTGACGCACCGGTGACGAATAAACGCAAATAAAAAAGTGCAACTCTATTTTCTTTAAGTGAAAAAAAATGCGGCAAATTGAAAAATGGGCGGCAAAATATTTTTGAAAATCTAATTTATAAAATAATTCTTTAAATACTAAACACTTTTCATTATTTCACTATTTTTTCTAAACTTTTCAGCCAGATATTTGTAGGAGACATACCTGGAGAAAGAGAGCACGAGGGCATTGTGGAGCAGTGAAATACGTTTGAACAGAAGTATTCAGACAATCAGAAATCAAACCTCTGGTGATTCAAACCCTGTATCATAGAACTTCAAACCATCTCGTGATTAAATTTGATTTTTTTTTACTTTTTCTGCAGGTTTTTACTTTTTTCTACAGTTTCATCCATTTTTACCCTAAACCCTTAATTTCTTTGTTTTTTCCCTTTCTTTTCCCTGTTTTTGTGATTTCAGAATTAGGGCTTTTCATTTTAGATTGACATCCAACCCACGAGACGACTTGCATAGTCAGATCCCAATCCATTCGGCCATTGCGTGAATTTTTGGAAAAAATGGTTTTTTTTTATTTTTTATCGGTGTGCCCTGCATAACCTAGTGCACCAGTGTGTTGTATTATAAAGCGCACCACACAAGTACTATGTAATAAAAAAATTAAAAATATTTTTTTAAATCAATGTGCCATATCTGAAATAGGGCACCGGTGCTCCATGTTATGAGGATAGCATCGTACAGTCTATTACATTGTTTGTGCAATGCATTTATAATACACCATGCACCGTACGGTCTATTATACTGTCTTGCGGTGCGTTGTTAATACCCCCATGCACCGGCGGCAATGCGTACATCAAGAAAGGCGCACCAGTGTCTTGAGATTTAATTTTTACCTGAAAAGTTGACAATTTATTTATAAATATGTTAATGAATGATATGGTACAGGTTTCAGATTGATAAAGAAATAACTGACAAGAGATCAAGTAAAAAAAATATTGATAACACATCAAGAAAAGAAAAAAAGCCAAGTTCTTTGTGAATTCTTTATAAAAAATATTATTTTTGAACTATATGTAAGTTTAACTAATATGTATTTTTTATTGTGTATCATGCAGAGCCACAAAATTATGAAGCTCGATAAGATTATTTCTGATCTAGGACTAGAATAACATAAAAGCTTGATGGAAAAATTGCAGAAGGATGAATCAGGTGAATGGAAAAATACTATTGATCCAATATGAGTTTCTCTTTTTAATTATCATTAAAAATGTACTTAAAATTTTTAGATAACATGTGTCAAACAGTCTATTAATCACATCTGTTTAATGTTCTACAGGGACCAACAACTCAGAAAAGGAATGTTGTTCTAAGAAAAGAAAAAAAATAGAACATGCAAATGAAAATGAAATGCTCCGTAGCTCATCTGGAGTGGTGTTGGAAGTTAACGAAAGGGGGAAAATTTTTTACAAAAGTTTGAGGGATCTAGTGGAACGTATGTATAGACGTTCTTTCCACTTACAATACAAAAATCAATCTAATGATTCCAAGAACCAAATTTTATCTAAACTACAGGAAGAGTTTCTAGAGAATTGGTCAATGAGACATGTTAGACTTTTAATAGCAGAAACGTACAACAACAAAAAAGAAGGAATGAAAAAGTAATATTCTTTTAAATGTTTGTCTAGAATTATTTATAAATATCACTTTTGTTATATTTAATTTTCAGATATCAATATAAAAATTAAATATTTTATTGTCATGTTACATTTTCAGGAAGATTATGAAAATCTCAAAAGATGAAAGAGCTGATATCAGAAATATGCCAGTATGAATGTCCAAAAAAATGTACAAGGAGATGGTCAAAGAAATGGACAAAATTGCATCGCAGGAGGAGCCATCTCAACAACAACCTGCTTCAAATGTAATATGTAATCATTGAATTTCTCAATCATTAGGTACAATAAATAAACAATTTGGCATTAAATATTAATTCTCAAGAATTTTCTTGCAGAAAATAAAATAAAATGGAACCCATTCAGCACATAAAACATGATGAAAAGGAAGAAAAGGGTTGATATCTAAGTTTGTGAGTAATTGTTAATTCCTTATAACAACTTAACTAGATTTCACTTTTCTATTTTTTAAGTTGTTTTACAAAAATCATCATTGAATTTCTTCAAATAGGTGCTAACATACAAAGAAGAACCATCAAACGAATGGATTGAAATTGGGTTAAATATGGGTTGTGAATATATGTTGGCATATCATAAATTAATTGTGGAATTTGTAAGCATCTATCGATCTTATTTTACTTAGCTCTGTCTATAATCAATAGAACAAAAACATCTTTTATATTAAATATATGATTTGTTATGGGGTATAAAACTTGTAGGAAACAAAGTATGGAACTGTGCCAACAGATGAAATTTTGAAAGATGGCATGGTACATGGTTTTGAAAGAATGTGTATAGTTTATGAGTCAATTGTTGCTATAGTACGTCATTTTTATTTTCGATTTACATTGATGTATATTATTTAATATTGTAATTTTCATTATTCTCACCAATGTATATACACTCATTTTAGTTTATTTTAATGTTTGTAGATGGAAGGTGAAGAAGAAGAAAACAATCAACACTATGAACAAAACATTCCTGAAAATAACCCAAGTCATGGAAGTAACTCTAGTAGTGACAACAGTTCAAGCGAAGAATGATGATCACTATGTTTGGATATCAAAGCAAGGCATTGTATTTTTTGAAATATGTCCGTGAAATCAGACATTTTTTTTAATGTAATGGACATAGTGTACCAATTGAAGGACAAAGGGATACCAATAATTGTCCCATTTTGTATGATAAAGACTTTATTATTCATATATATTATATATCCTAAAATATTTTTTAATTTATTCTATTGAGTTCTCCATTGTCGCTATTGCATTCTCCATTGTCATTCCCAAATGCACTAATAAAAATTTAATTCATATGAATATTGTTATAAGATGTGTCGACTTTTGATGAATAATGAATTTAAAACAACCACAATAATTGCATTGTCATAGGTCGATGTTTCTAAAAAATACAAAATGAAAACCCGTGCATGTAATTAACTGTACACCGGTGTGTTTGTATTAAGAAGCGCGTCGGTGCGTTTCTACGACCTATGAACATCGAAAAAGCACCAAAACCAATTAAAATATTGGTGTGTTTGTGCGGTACGAAGCACCGGTGCGTTTATGTGTCTATACGCACTGACGTCGTTGTACGATCTATGGGCATCGCACGAATACTGATACCAATTATAGATCTCAGTGCATTTGTGTGATACTACACAGTGGGGCATTTATGTGTCTATAAGCACCGATGCATTTGTACGAACTATGGGCACTACATGAACACTGATACCAATTATAAATCTCAGTGCCTTTCTGTGATAATGTGCACTGGTGCATTTCTATACATCTATGCATCGGTGTGTTGATACGACCTATGGGCATCGCACAAATCCCAAGGCCAATTAGAACGGCCACATGCGTTGTATCACCAACACTACGCCCAGTGCGATTTTATACCAACGGCCCAGTGCGTTTTCCTTTGACCACCTCGGGGTACCTTCTATATGTATGCACCAGTTCGTTAAAGCCAGGGTAGTACACCGATGAAAAAAACATCCATAATAACCTCCGGCTGCCCATTGTTTTTTAGTTGTGTTGAATTTCCGTTAAAAGCTCCACCAAAACCTCCGTAACCATAAACGGATGTTGTAGCAAATATTTTTTTGACAATTTTGGCCAATTTTATAACACTAAAAACGTCCTTTATAACCTCCGGTAGAGGGTATTTTCCTTGTAGTGAAATTTCTATATAGTTGGAACAAGTACTGGAGAAGGCATAAAATGAAAGGAACTATCTGGACTTTCCTTTTAGTGTTCATTCCATAATAACGTTGATGACTAGACTTCCTTTCTAGTCTTTATTCTCGAATAACACTTCATGCCTTCATCTTGATTTTATTAAGGACCAAAATGATCAACTTTGATATAATGAATGTATGCACAATTGACTTTACAAAGGTTGATTTTAAATGATATAATTCAGGTTTGAAAAACTTGAACAATTTAGAGGAAGTTGAAGAGAGTGCTTGCAACCCCTCTAAGTGATGTTTATTTTTGAAGATAATGAATCTATAAGGATATTTTCAATTTCTCTATGCATATAGAGTAGGTTTAATGTATTAGATGACCTTCTACATCCTCAAATATGTTTTAAGAAACATCAATTACCATAAAATATACTAAAAAAAAAACAATCTTTAGAATTTCAGACCTTTACACTTGTAGGTTTTAACCCTGAACATAAATTATCTACACACGAACCTTATAACAGAAAATAAACAATAGTGAGAGCATAAAACATAAAACAGATAACCACAGATATTTTCCCCTGGATCCCAAATCATGACAACCAGCTTGATATTTCATTATATTCTTTTTAGTGTTACAACACATATATATACATGCCGAAGCATACATAAACCCCAATCCATTAACCTTGGATTAGAACATAACCATAGTTCCCTTGACCAGATCTACAAAATACCAGGGGCCGAAAACCATCGTACCCCAAAACCATGTGCAAAATCATGCACAAAACATGGGTGGGTCCGCCTATGAGTGGGACCGCACACCAAAAAAAGTTTTGTTGGGGCACTGCCCCGGACCCCAACAGCGGGGGCTGTCATCCCCCCTGTGACCCCCCTGCTGTGCCTGACGCAACGTACAACACATGGGGCTAGTTGTGGAAAGAATATAACACATACCCAACAACACTCCCTTGCTATTTTCTTAACAATGTGATCAGATTCTTGAAATCTGTAAACAAATATTTGAAATCAACAATGAAAGGTATCTATTTATGTAATTGATCGGGGCCTTGTACTTGTGAGTGAGTAAAGAAAAAACTCAACAACAAAATTGTATATTAAATCCTACTGATAATTCATGAATCTTAAATCTAAAAGTTTCAAACAAGGAGAGAAATCAAATGAGGGAATTTTAATCAATTAAACCACTTGAATAAACCCAACATGTCTTCAATTAATTAGATTTATTACAAACATAGTTTGAACCATGAGATGGGATTTAGTCCTACGATGAATGAGACAGTCCTAATCTCCACTGTTATTCTTGAAATGTCTATTGTATTCTTCAATTCATATTTGGCATGTTTTACAATGAAGAAGAGTGGCTCAGACCATTCCTCGTAGGATTGAATTCCATCTCATGATTCAGATCATGTTTGTAACAAATTTGATTAATTGAAGACATGTTGGGTTTATTCAAGTGGTTTAATTGATTAAAATTCCCTCATTTGATTGCTCTCCTTCACTGAAACTTTTAGAATTAAGATTTATAAATCAACAATATTCAATTGACATTTCCCTTGTTGAGTTTCGTCTTTTGTTCCTTCTTTTCTCACTCACAAGTACAGGCCCCAGTCAATTACATAAATAGATACCTTTAATTTTTTATTTCAAATATTTATTGCAGATATCAAGAATCTGGTCACATTGGCAAGAAAATAGTAGGGGAATGCAAAGGCTTGAAATTCTAAGGATTTTTTATTTTTATTTTTAAATATATTCACTAGAAAATTTGGCCCAATTTCCGATGGCCACTTTGTCACTATTTCGACACATAGTCATCGCAAGAGCGACAGTATGATGTTGGAAAAAACGTGGTTAGCCATTACATCGCAATTCTGACACTTCCATAAAGCGTTGGTATTGCGACGCTTTGTTCCGTCGTTCTCCATATGTGTCACAATACCAACGCATCCAAATCGTCGCAATACCAACGTTGTCATGCCGTCACAATACCGACGCTTTCAAACTGTCGCAATACCGATGCATTTATACGCTTTCATACCGTCGCAATACCGACGCTTTCAAACCGTCGTAACACCGACGCTTTCAAACTGTCACACTACCGACGCTTTCAGGCGCTTTCATTCCGTCACAATACCGATGCTTGAAGACCGTCGTAACACCGACGATTTCAAACCATCACAATACCGATGCATTTCCCAAGTGTCGCAATAACGACGCTATTCCGGAGCGTCGGAAGGTTGACGAAAGTTTAATTTTTTTTTTTTTTTAAATGGGCCATCGCAATACTGATGCCAAATATTTCCAACTTCGAGGCGTCGGTCTTCCGATGCTTAGGAAGCGTCGGTCTTCAGACATACAGTTAAAAATATTTTTAAAAAAAATGAATGGTCTTATTATATTTCTTATATGGTCGCATTAATTTTATATATTTTATATTTCATATTTCAAAAATATATATTATATTAGATAAAATCGCCTATTATTATTTTAGAAAAACTTTATCTATATCAATCTTATTTTTCAATATTCTTATACATCTATAGTAAAATGAAAATGTTCTAGATATAAATGGATCAAAGGTTTTGTATTTTTTTTAAAAGATTAAAGAACAGGTCAGCAAGCAATTTTGTTTCCACAAGAATTCATCAAACATGAACATGTTGACAAAAATGAAGCTTGGAATATTTTTTAGATGTTCCTCCTTTACACCAGCACTATGAAGCCACAGTTGTATTAGATGTATCATAAGATCAATCTGTACTAGACACAGTTCTACCATATTCCCAAAACAGTTAAGAATTAAGTTGGACACCTAATTTCCACAAGAGGTAGTTGTAGGTTGAAATCTGTAGCAGAATTATTATAATTAGTTCAAGATTTGGACTTGAATTATGTTTTAAAATATTATTGTGACATCATTTTTAAATAGGCCTGTTATCTCTGATATGCCATGAAGGTAACTTTTATGCTTTTCAAAACAAGATATGATTTTCAACATGATAGATAGGATTTGGGGGCTCTGTTTATTTATTAGCATGAAATCTTTCAGGAACAAACACTATGAATAATCCATTTTAAAAATATTCATTTGTTATTATGGAACAAAAATGCTGAGAATATACACTGGTGAATCAGATTTCTGTTTATATCCATAGATTGGACCCCAGTAATGTGATGTTCATCAGGAGTGTTGTATTTTTCAATTGGGAGATATGGTCATGATATGAAAAGCATGAACTTCCAGTATGTCACTAAGGCTAATATTGTGTCTACTGTGACAAACACTTGGACTCATTAGTCTCCACACAATATCACTGTACCCAGAAAAAACATAATCAGAATAATTTTGATACGTGATTTTAGCATGATTGTCACTAATGTTGGAAAGTTTGCAGGAAACTTTGATGTCCAGTCTAGGGTACTACGCAAATTGTCTGCTGAGTTTGCAGATATTTTTCTATTTTTCTATTTTCCTATTGCAACAAGAGTGATATGTTGAGAGAGCCTTTCTAGAGGATTTTTTATTCATGTCTTGAATCTCCAGATGTAGAGTCAGGGTTTGTAAGGCAGCAACACACATGCTTGCATCATAAATCGATTGCTAGCAATAAGAAGTAGTTGTAACATTCCGAAATCTAACTAAAATATGTAAACAATCATACATCTAAGAAAACCACATAATTAAAACTGACAGTGAAGTATGTGAAACTGAAAGTGAAGTAACCTTGTCATGTCGTGTCGAGGGTGCCTTACCACAACAACTTTGTTTCAGATTTTTTTTGAGACTCTTCAAAGAAAATAAATGGAATTCTGAAAAATGTCCTAGATGCTGCTCTAAATTTCCAACATAGAACAAACTAGACTAGATTAAGGAGAAAACAGACAACAAAATGAAAAGTAAATAAAGCATAGTAGAAGACGCTTTTTATAACCCTTCATCTTCCTGTGATTCTTTCCCAGGTTCATTTTCATTATAATTGAGAGATGCTTCGGATGAACGTGACTTCTTATTTGTTGCTTTTTGCTTGTTATGCATAAATCAAAAGATACATTACTAGATTCTGCACCAAGATTTTAATTTATCATTGCCACTATTTCAATGGTTTCCACAGATAATTATAGGCAACACAAAGAAGCACAAAAATAAACCACTCAACTCTACAAAGGACTATTGAACCATTAGCATTAGAGTTGGTTACCTTCCATGCTTTCATGGTATTGAAAGGATTTGTGGCAAATACTAAGCATATGCAGAATTATCTAATATTTACAAATTTATAAATTATACAAAACAAAAGCATCTAAAAGAACTTATGACACTCGATCTTCTGTTGGAAATCAGAGACCCAGGATCTGTTGTCATGCTCATATGCTATTTTCATGTGTCCCTGTGCTATGAAGGGAAGTAAATTAAATTCATGGATTTTGAAACCTTACAGTTAATCAGTGTTTGCCATCCGAAAACTATGGGACCAAATCCATTTCATTAAGATGAAATTATAATCACAAGTTGTGATAAAAAAGGCATTAAAAATTCTTTAAAAGAATCAAACAAACATTTATTTACATTTCTGGTGAGACAATATGAAACGAATATCTTGTGAAAATGGGAGAAAAGGGTTCATGAAAATATGTATGCCCTTTCAATGAAAAAAAAATATGTATGCCCTGAACACTATTGCGAAGTTTGAACCAAAGGAATAGATCATAAACTCTAAATGAATGCATTGTCCATCGTTGACAAACTTTACCATGGTGCTCTTGACGAGATTATTCAGATTTCAGGCAGTTGTATTGTTCTCTTTGAGATGGAATGACATTATTCTTTTGAATTGTATGATTGTCAACAAAGCTATTATAAACTGAGTTTATGGGAATCATCTTGAATTGTGGGATTTCCAGTGAACCTACTATTGACTGAATAAAGTACAGGGACAAGTTCTATTTGTTAAATCATTTGTTGAGTACAGATTGCTACTGCTCATAGATGAGGTTTGCAAGGCTATGACACTAAATATCCAATTAGGATTGTGTGCCAGAGGAAAAGTTTTGTGGGTTCACAACATTGAGGAGCCACAATCTAAATGGTGGCCTACAATGGGATCCTTGCACAAAAATCTAGAAAGTGTTGTCACGTTGTTTCATATTGATTTCATGGATTCTTGTCAGAACCACAAAAATGTTTTATGGCTACATGTAATTGTGACATGCAAGAGGCATGATGCCTGTGTAGATGCCTTTTTATGTGATGCCAACAATAATACTTTCTGATGTAGACACTTAAAACACTCTTGTAATTATGCACGAGACAGATTTAGTGCCTTGTCTTAGATCAAGGCTAAATGATCACTACACTTATTGCCTTATTTTCACAGATGTCTCACTTCATCAACCATATATTTCTTGTGCCTTACCACAACAACTTTGTTTCATATTTTTTTAGAGACTTTTCAAAGAAAATAAATGGCATTCTACAAAATGTCCTGGATGCTGCTCTAAATTTCCAACATAGGACAAACTAGACTAGATTAAGGAGAAAACAGACAACAAAATGAAAAGTAAATAAAGCATAGTAGAAGACGTTTTTTATTACCCTTATCTTCCTGTGATTCTTTTCCAGGTTCATTTGCATTGGAATTGAGAGTTGCTTCGAATGAAGATGAATTCTTATTTGTTTCTTTTTGCTTGTTCTGCATAAAGCAAAAGATAGATTACTAGATTCTGCACCAAGATTTTAATTTATCATTGCCACTATTTCAATGGTTTCCATAGATAATTATAGGCAACACAAAGAAGCACAAAAATCAACCACTCAACTCTACAAAGGACCATTGAACCATTAGCATTAGATTTGGTTACCTTCCATGGTTTCATGGTATTGAAAGGAATTGTGGAAAATACTAAGCATCTGCAGAATTATCTAATATTTACAAATTTACAAATTATACAAAACAAAAGCATCTAAAAGAACTTATGACACTCGATATTATGTTGGAAATGAGAGACCCAGGATCTGTTGTCATGTCCATCTGCTATTGGCATGTGTCCCTGTGCTACGAAGGTAAGTAAATTAAATTCATGGATTTTGAAACCTTATAGTTAATCAGTGATTGCCATCCAACAACTATGGGACCAAATCCATTTCATGAAGATGAAATGATAATCACAAGTTGTGATAAAAAATACATTAACAATCCTTTATAAGAATCAAACAAACATTTATTTACATTTTTGGTGAGACAATATGAAACGACTATCTTGTGCAAATGGGAGAAAAGGGTTCATGAAAATATGTATGCCCTTTCAATGAAAATAAAATGTGTATGCCTTGAACACCATTGTGAAGTTTGAACCAAAGGAATAGCTCATAAACTCTAAATGAATGCATTGTCCACCGTTGACAAACTTTACCATGGTGCTCTTGATGAGTGTATTCAGATTTCAGGCAATTGTATTGTTCTCTTTGAGATGGAATGACATTATTCTCTTGAATTGTATGATTGTCAACAAAGCTACTATAAAATGAGTTTATGGGAATCATATTGAATTTTAGGGTTTCCAGTGAACCTACTAGTGACTGAATAAAGTACAGGGACAAGTTCTATTGGTTAAATCATTTGTTGAGTACAGATTGCTATTGCTCATAGATGAGGTTTTCAAGGTTATGAAAATAAGGATCCAATTAGGATTGTGGGCCAAGGGAAAATATTTTTGGGTTCACAACATTGAGGAGCCACAATCTAAATGGTGGCCTTCAATGGGATCCTTGCACAAAAATCCAGAAAGTGTTGTCACGTTGTTTCATATTGCTTTCACAGATTCTTGTCAGAACCACAAAAATGTTTTATGGCTACATGTAATTGTGACATGCAAGAGGCATGATGCCTGTGTAGATGCCTTTTTATGTGATGCAAACAATAATACTTGTTGATGCAGACACTTAAAACACTCTTGTAATTGTGCACGAGCCAGAGTTAGTGCCTTGTCTTAGATCAAGGCTAAATGATCATTGCTTTTATTGCCTTATTTTCACAGATGTCTCACTTCATCAATCATAGATTTATTGTGCCTTACCACAACAACTTTTGTTTCAGATTTTTTTAGAGACTCTTCAAAGAAAATAAATGGAATTCTGCAAAATGTCCGGGATGCTGCTCTAAATTTCCAACATAGAACAAACTAGACTAGATTAAGGAGAAAACAGACAAAAAAATGAAAAGTAAATAAAGCATAGTAGAAGACGCTTTTTATTACCCTTCATCTTCCTGTGATTCTTGGCTAGGTTCATTTGCATTGGAATTGAGAGCTGCTTCAGATGAACGTGACTTCTTATTTGTTTCTTTTTGCTTGTTCTGCATAAAGAAAAAGATAAATTACTAGATTCTGCACCAAGATTTTAATTTATCATTGCCACTATTTCAATGGTTTCCAAAGATAATTATAGGCAACACAAAGAAGCACAAAAATCAACCACTCAACTCTACAAAGGACTATTGAACCATTAGCATTATATTTGGTTACCTTCCATGCTTTCATGGTATTGAAAGGAATTGTGGCAAATACTAAGCATATGCATAATTATCTAATATTTACAAATTTACAAATTATACAAAACAAAAGCATCTAAAATAACTTATGACACTCTATATTTTGTTGGAAATCAGAGACCCAGGATCTGTTGTCATGGTCATCTACTATTTGCATGTGTCCTTGTGCTACGAAGGTAAGTAAATTAAATTCATGGATTTTGAAACCTTACAGTTAATCAGTGATTTCCATCCGACAACTATGGGACCAAATCCATTTCATGAAGATGAAATAATAATCACAAGTTGTGACAAAAAATGCATTAACAATCCTTTAAGAGAATCAAACAAACATTTATTTACATTTCTGGTGAGACAATATGAAACGACTATCTTGTGCAAATGGGAGTAAAGGGTTCATGAAAATATGTATGCCCTTTCAATGAAAATAAAATATGTATGCCCTGAACACCATTGTGAAGTTTGAACCAAAGGAATAGCTCATAAACTCTAAATTAATGCATTGTCCACCATCGACAAACTTTACCATGGTGCTCTTGACCAGAGTATTCAGATTTCAGGAAATTGTACTGTCCTCTTTGAGATGGAATGGCATTATTCTCTTGAATTGTATGATTGTCAAAAAATCTACTATAAACTGAGTTTATGGGAATAATCTTGAATTGTAGGATTGTCATTGAACCTACTATTGACTGAATAAAGTACAGGGACAAGTTCTATTTTTTAAATCATGCAACAATCTAACCTAATACTACTTGCATGGTCTATTTGTTTACAATGCTGAATAGAGATGGATATGCATGAAAGTTATCCCTTTCTCAAAATCAATCATGCAGGATGGTTTGAGGAGTAAAATAAGGAAAGGAAAAGCAGGGAGTGACTTCCTTTGCTCTATTCAATTCCACACAGGAAAAGGTACTAAGCAAGAGTTGAAAATAATACCAATTCATTTTCTTTTGCTTCTGCAAGACGAATTAGATCCCTCATAGCTAACTTTGAATAGTCAAGATCACCTTCAGGGATGTCAAGTAAATTCTTTTCAACTGCATAGGAGGAAAAAAATTCAAATTTCAATGATTTACACCTTTCTTATGTACTTTAGCACATTTCCAAGTTTAATGTATGCAGTTTATACCTATATAATCTCCAAGTTGGGTATCTGTCTAGATGTGTATATAAAAATCCCATGAGTTCCATTGGGGAAAATACTTCATTTGAAAACATATTTGCATGTGCTATAGTTAGAAATATGCAAGACTGTACAAGCACACCAAAAATTTAGCCATACAGAAAATAAGTGTTTATGCCATAATTGTTGTGTTGTTAAAGGATGTCAGTTATTGAAAAAAAACAAGAAAAAAAGATCAATTGTTTCAGTTCCACCACCTGTAGTTAAATAATAAAATTTTCCTACATCTCCACCAGCTGTTGCATAAGAAAAACACTTAAAAAATGCTGCCATGTAAAATAATACAAGATAACTGTATTAATGTCCAACAAATGACCACAAAAGTAGGTAAAAGGGACTAAGATAGAACATCTAGTTTAGGTACAAAGTAGAAGTGTAAAAGCATCTCCTCGAGCAATGCTGAAAGCATAAAAATATTAAGGTCTAAAAGCAAACAAGAAACTAATTGCTAAATGTGAGAGAGTGTAAGAGAAGAGAATGTGCACAGAGAATAAATATGATTGAGACTGGAAATCTAAGTGCTCAGTAAAACAGAGAGGACGGAGAGGATGTCAAGGCCTGTTGTAGGGACAAACAAGGAGGCTCGGATATGGGCTTGCCCTCAGCTTCATCAACCACTATGAATGGAATGATCCATTGGTGGATGATATCCTACAGGGAGTGACCAATGCTCAAAGGCACCTGCCATATATCATTGGTGGTAACAAAAAATGGAGGAAGTCCATTTCTTCTAACAGTCAAGGCCGTGGTCATATGGAGTAAAAAACCTTATGGATATGTATCTATCAACAAACACTATAAGATCCAATAGTTAGCAAAATTGGTTGAACATCCACCCAAGGCATAGTTTTGATGGGGAAGGCATTGATCATGGGTTCAAATCAAATTAACTGACTCAGAATAGTTGCCCTCTATTCAGATGTGTCGAGGAAGGAGAGGGGATTACACAAGGATTTCCTTTCAAAACAAAAATCCATTGCTACTGTAACTGTACAGTACCACAATCAACACTTTGTAGCAATTAACCATGTGCTAATCTATAATTCTAAACTCAAACACATATGCATGAAAAAAAATATGAAGTTGTATCAGATTGCATGAGTGAACGTCAGAGAGTTTGTAAGATTCAAATGGATGACCCTCGAATAAATCTAGCACACCTTAGGACGAAGCCCTAGAATTATCGTTGTAAGAGGAGGGTCCTGAAGGGAAATGTAGAGTCTTGAAGGGTACACTGTGGGACAAGCTACGTTGTAGAGGCCAGAGTGAAGTAATCATACCTGCGCTAAACTCAAAGACATGAGTCACCAAGAAGTGCAGCATGCCAATGAAGTTGTCCCTAAAGCAGAACTGAATGGTGATCCTGCACAAGATGCCAGCAAGATCTAGAGGATCTGATTTTTAGCATTTTAGAACACAATTTGATTTTTAACGTTTTAGATAGTTGTATTATATAGTGTAGCCGAGACATTAAAAGTATCAAATTTCTGTGTGATTATATACTGCATGATTAATTATATTATCTGGTTGCTCAAACTTAGTTAAGATTGAAACTTTGGGACTAAAATGAATAAAATGTTTCCAGGACCATAAATTAGCCTTATAAATAATTTAGTTTCTGCCAGAGGTATATTTTTCCCAAGAAAAAAAGAGATTTTAAATATGGTTGTAGAGGGCTTTGTTAGTTTAAATGATCAATTTTACTGTATGCATCAGTACCAAGGCCCAAGAAGAAGAGTAGGAGGCTGCCATAGCCCCAATGTCATTGAAATTTCAAGACTAGGCAAGGTCCCGAATTGTTGCACAACAGAAAATCATCTCTAACCATTCCATTCTACTCACCATGGACTATCATGGCTAGGAGGAGAAGTCCAAGTCTAAACCTTATTCCTTGGGTAAAAGTAGGTCCATGTTATGTCTGCTCATTTTCATTTACAAATATAAATGCACTACTGTCCTGTAGCAAGGCCATTAGAGGTACTTACAAACCACAATAAGGCCACAACTGTCTCCAACAAGAACACATAAAGAATAAGGCTTACAGGTGGGAGGAAGGGTGGATTTGAGCAGCGATAGGTGCCCTAACCAGGGCCGAGTTCTTCAAAAAATACAAATCACATTTTAAGGAATTGGAAGAGAATTTTGTGGAGAATAAATGTAGGATTGGGTTTGAGTCTTGTGATAGCATTATGTGCTTGATGGTGTGAGGGTCACCTTTGTCTAAAAGACCAAAACTGGAGGTTGATACAAAAATAGTTAGAGGGATTGTTTGGAGGGCCATTAGGCATAGTGTAGGAGTGTTCCTTAGCAAGTAGCTCCTAGAATTGAATGTGCGGTAGCATGGGGGGTGTCTCCATAAGTAAGGGAAAAATTCATATTGTTGGTTGGTCCATAAGTGCGGTAGGGATAGTTGAGGAGAAACCTCACCCTAGGGTAGTGTTTGCTTCCTTTAAGTGGAAAAAAAATAGAAGCAGCCTATGGGAGAAGTTGATATAATGATGAAGCAATGGGATAAGGGCTAGAAGAGTGCCCTAACTGGTCTTCTAGAAGCGCATAATTCAAGGGAAAGAGGGCAAAAATAGAGAGTTGCAGATTTCCTCTTGGATGATGGCTTGAAGGGTGTCCTAGGAGATGATTCCAGGGAAATGGAAAAATCCCCATCTATTGCAAAAGGGAATTCCCGTCCTGAAGAAAAAAATTATAATAGAAAAATCATGAAAAGAAAAGGCTCAAATCTCTCTTCCAGATTGGTGACATGGCATAAGGCCACATGGACCACTATGATTGGTTGACATAACGCATTAGAAGAATGATGTTAGTATCTGAAATATCTAGGACATGTGGCACTCCATGATAAAGACACATGGTGTGTGGATTTGAGTTTTTCAGGTGGTTAAGTGGGCCGAAAATAGGTGAAATGTGGCACCACTTAGAGATCGACTTATGCCAATTGGTACAAGTGGTAGAAAATTGGCATGCTCAAATAATGAGGTGATGCAGGAATGACATGAGGGAGAAAATATCAAACAAGCCCCAAATTGTGGAGAACTAAAGCTCATCACCAACCTGAGATTGACAACTTTACATGTTGTAACCTATGAAATCGTAAATGGAGAGATCATAGTAACAATAAAGTAACCTATGTAACAATAAATTCAGATTCATCCTGGGAGTGGTAAATGGATAAATCATAGTGAACAACAGGAAACATACAGAGTTGCTTACAATCAAATAGATGAAAAAACACATACAAAAAACCTAGATAATAATCATGAACAAGCTTAATATTGAATTATGAACTGTAAATGAACTTAAAAAATGTGACATTACGAACTTGGTCAAGCACACAAGAAAAAATATCCTGGACATGACCCTAGTTGACAAGTTGTATTGCACATGATGCAAGAGGATTTGTACCTGCACTGCCAAGTCAATCAAAATCCATCATTATCTATACAATAAATACAAGTAATTGATGTAGTATTTTTTACTCTAAGATGCATTCTTATGATAATGTTAGAACATATGTTGAAAATGTCAAAACATACCTGAATAAGCTCCTCTTCGTTTCGAGAACAATTTATTGGAGTCGCATGAACTTGGAACAAGCCTCCCACGATTTGAAAGAGTAGCAACTAAGTCAACAATGACTTTTTTGTTGCTACGTTGGATCGAGGGAGGTTTTCTCCAAGATTAAATTGCTCCAATAAATTATTCTCTACTAAACAGGGCCAACCACATGAAGGTGGAAGTTGTTATGGCCCCTCCCCCCCCCCCACATCACTCTCAATTCTCCAATATCAAATCTATATTTCATTTTTTACTTTCATGAGCATAAAAAAAATTAAATAACTAATAAAAAAACAATGCAAAAAAAAGTACGCAAGGAAACATTGAAATTAGTGCTTGACATAAAAATAGTATGATAAATGAGTTTTTTATATAACACAAGAAATGTTCCAAGTATGGTAACGTTTGTCTTATAATAATACAATATTCTACATTATCAAATTTTCTTTTTCTTCTTCCTATTTCTAAAGCTCCTAATTACATCATCAATATCATCGTGCTCTATTCTTGTTTCGTGCCTTTCCCGCACTGCTGACCTAGTTGCGTAGTCACAATGTCTGGTCTAATCTAGTGACGGGGCATTGCCTACAAAAACAGATAATATTAAATTTTAATTGTTAGTTTTTAAATATCATTGAACTATTTCGGTAATATTAATAAAAAAATTGCAATGAGATTATTTACCTGGTGCACTAGTTGTCTTCGTTGGGACTGTCGCACTGTCTTTCTCTCTGGTGGTAAGATCCTCAAGGGAAACATTCTCTGTCATTTAAACAAAAAACGTTATAAGGACAACCATCAAGGTATAATTAGAAAAAATTAGAAGTGTAAATTAATTACCGTCACGGCCCTCACTGATAGTAGCATTTTCAGCCTGGTCCCCACTACAATGATCAGGTTGCACGTGAGGAACATCTACATTTGGCTCTACAACTAGGTTATTTGCCTCGTCGGCAGTGCTGCTCCCCTAATTTAAAAAAAGTTGTTAGACATTAAATTTATGGATGAAAACAGTCATATTGAAAGGTTAACGTTTTACCATATCAGGCATTCTGGATCTTGGGACCTGCCCCAAGCTTCTGCGATGTTCAACTACGGCTTGATAGCCGAAATGGAAAGCAATATTTTTATCTTCCTCTGTAGTTTCTGTTCCAAAGTCATCACCCTACATTACATATAATTGTGTATTTTTAATGTTATTTGATAGGATTATAAAAACGTTGGAAGGTGATACAATTAATTATAAGATGTTTAGCTACTTACAATTCTTGCGGCTAATTTCAAGTAGCCGCCCTGGCCTAGCTTGTGATGGCCCTTTTTTTCAATCATAGTTTTAGTTGCCTTCGAGGTGTTAGGCAACCTATCATCAAAAGATTGAAGTCAGATATGACGTAGCACACTTTTATTTTAGACATAGAGAAAATTAAAGCTATTGAATTAAAGTTGTAATTTACCTTGTGGGTCCAGTTGACATTTTTCCTTCTTTCTTTGCCCTTTTCTCTTTTCCGTCATGGATGAGTGCTCTCCACTCAAACTTTGGAACTATGATATGACACTCGTATCTAGGGTTAAATTGCAATTGCGTCCTATAGGTGTCCCTAGTATATTTCAAATATTTTCTAGCTACCCGAGCCACTATTGTTCTGTCAAATGTGCCCACCCCAAAAAGGGATTCTAGATAATCTAGAAGTTCTTTTTTCAGGTTGGAATTCTAGGAATTCCACCTTGTGTGTATGGTTGGGCCAAAAATTACCAACGCATGGCTCTCCAAAAACCTGTAGAACTCATTGTTTCCTACACAGAAAAAAGAAGAAGATATTATCATTAATTTAAAAATAAAAATCATGATAAAATATGTTTTAGATAGAGTACATGAAATAGTTAAAATATTAAAACTTACCTGGGAGTTGTATGTGCTTTATAGGGAAACCTTCATCGTTCACCAACAACATGCCATTAATGGTCCCCGTGGAGCTGACACGTGTAGCTCCAGGAAACACAATAATGTAGTTGGCCATATTAGCCTCATCACTGCCAACACGTTCGGCAGTTGGATGGGTGTCTGCTTAGGCAAGGTGTGTTTCTTGGCTGGCACCTAAAGGAGTAGAAGGTGTACAAGAGGGTTTCTCGGCAATCTCTTGCCCTTGTGTCCCACTACCATCAACACCGGGTTCAGCAAGTGTCAGATAACACTACATACAAAAGAACTTTTTGTTAGTTTAGTCAATGTAAAAATTAAAAATCAAACTATCGCAATTCATCTCATGCAAAACAAAAAAAATATCCTTTTTATTTTTTATTATTACCTGATATGTTGCTAGCTGGGTCATAAGTTGTTTTATCCTCACTTCTGTTTCAGGTGTTTGAGGCGCGTCTACCAAACTATCAAATTCCAACCTTGCTTTTCGCACCTTTTTTCATAGCAAGAGAAATGGAGATAGGGATGAAGAAATCTCTTCCTCATACAGAGAAATATCAGGCGTACCATGGCCAGGTGTCTGCATATTTGAACAAAATTAATATTATTTCAATTATGTAAATAACTAAAATACCTGAAGATAGAGCAATGTTGGACTTTACATGTTCTTCCGCTGGCCCCTTTCCACGATCATCCTATCTCGGGGTTGTTCTTATACTTCCCTCATCAGTCTGCCACATTGCAATAAAATTATAAATGTAAAAACTTGAAAACAATATCTAACTTGAAAACACAAAATGAAAACTGAAATAATTTCTAATAAGACACCGGAAGACAGAGTTAGAGTTTCAAATATGCCTTGTATTGAATTAAGTCTTGGAAACATGTCATTGCACATTAAGGCACCTAAACAAGAGACGAGTTGACAATGAGACTAAACTGGGTTATTTGTAGTGAAATTTTAAAATCTCAAAAGGTATATTAATTATCGAAACAAATCAGCTTCATAACTTTATTATTATTGAGTTTGTTGTGTATAAATCACAAAAAAATTGAAACAAAACGCTAGAAAAGAAACAACATAATCACATTCTACTATAGCAGTGATTTGACCTCTAAAGTAGACTTTCTACTAGTTTCATCAGTACCATACAAACAGTGGAAATGAACACAGGATACAACCACATATGTGTAGTTATCCGAAAAACCATCGACCCGCCAACCTCCTCTAGTAACCTACACTAGAAACAGATGTATGGGGTATTTTTATAAGGGGTTCCTCAAAAACATCCGCTAGAGGTTCTTTTCCTTGTAGTGATTCTAGCCTATCACATCCAACCAATTTAAATTAATTGAAACTTTGAAATTCATAAAATATACTCTCCATTTTCACAACACGAGCATTTTGACAAAATCCTTTTCAAATTTGACGTGTTGACCATGTCATGGGTAGACTTTCCATTTTTTTCATCTCAATAGGATGTGTCAGACCTTGAAGGTCATGGTCTAGGTGTATGCTCTTGCACGATTTCATGAAGTATCTATTTGCATGAATGCAATGTGTTATGCATGAACCAGAGGTGCGTTGGATATATAGTGGGTGGGCTAGATTTCTTTGGGCATGCAAAAGTGCCAAGGGTATTCACACCAAAATGTATCAAGCATGTTATGCATGATTGGAAGGCTAAATTTTGGTGCAATAATGTTTAAGTGGATTTTTGGATAGTGACTTAACATGGCAAGATGATGGTAAATGGTGTTAGAGGTAAGCGTGTGACCAAGGAGTTAGCATAGCATAAGATGACATGACATAGTTTGGTTCAATGTGTGTTGAGAAGACACATGGGTTAGATTGATAAGTTAAGTGGGTAAAACAAGTTGGCATGCATGTTATCCTGATAATTTAAGTGGGTGAAATGAGTCAGCACATGGGTTGACAAGGCAAGTTATTTGGACCAGTGCACGATGGGAATGGGCAAGCTCATTTTATGTGGAACAATGTGATGGACCAAGGCGTGACATGATTGCATATAGGTACTTGTTGTAAGAGAAAAAATGAGAGACAAGGATGATGAAGACCAAAATGTAAGGCATAACACATGTACAAGATAACAAGTGTGAACTCGTGTAAAGTGAATTCAAGTAGAACAATAGACCTTAGTGAAAAAAGTTTCAGGGGGTTTTGGCAAGCTGAGATTGTAGTTAAATTTGGGTTTAGTGCTATTAGACATATAATTCTTCATTTTTTTTTCATTTTAATCATTTCTAAATAATAGGAGAAATATGAATAGATAGGTCAACATGAAAGGTCAATTAACCTCTTGAAAGATGAAATCAAGAGTCATATTACCATATTAAATATGGATTCATGTTAATGTAATATGATCCAAGTTTGGAGTTACACCTTTATATGACATGATATTAAATCTTTGGTGGTTATAATAACTCCATTATTCTCGCTAAGACCTGCCTCTCTTCTTGTTTAACATTATTTTCCCATTAGACCTATCTTAATAGGTTTTTTGTTCTCCTGTGTTGTAACTCCATGTAGAGATAATTATTTGGTATCTATTAATTACCTTTTCTCGGGGCTTCTTTAGTGTGCAATGATGCTTAAGGTTCACACAACATTTGAGCTTCAAGAAATAAATCAGATAGAGGTTTGAGCTTGATGTAGTAAAGAATCATCTTGGAACACCTAGTGGATGTCAACCTCTATATATATTTTGATACATTAGAGCCACAACATAAAACACATGCATATACAAAGGAGGAAAAACCAAGACCTTATATGAAGAAAACTATGTATATGACCCTATATTAATCAACCATCATTCTCATGTGCTTCATTTTAGATACAAGAAGTCCCTTATATGACTATAGGTGATCATAACAACCATTTCATATTTGAATATTTATTTCAATGTATGGATCGAGTTATTTGATAAGGAAATGGAGAAAAACTCCTTTTAATTTTGAAAATGGTGGCATCAATTTGGATATGCATTTTCTAAGTGGTACTAATTGTTAGCTCCCTGTAATTTGCAAGATTGGCAAAGTCAAACTGTAGGGAGAACACTATTTCAACCACTTTGGGATTCTAGGATCTAGCCCTCCTGAATCCGGAGAGGGATCTCTCTAGTAAGTGCAAAGATGGATTTATCTTTAAGGCTTTTGGGTAATGATATTAGGCTAGTTATGAAGTCCGATGGTTTTTGTTTTTTTTGGATGGTTGAGCATGATTATTATTTGAGAGGAAAATACTAAATGAAAAGAGTTTCAAAGGTTTGAAGTTGCAAGCAATCAAAGAAATATTCGGCTAAAAGATAGATATAATGCTGGTTTTTAGTCCATTGGGCTATGGAGACATAATAGGGCTTTAATTTAGCAACAACATCAAGAGTGTTTCAAGGGGCAAGTCATCTATATCACAAGATCATTTGAGATAAAAAAATGGAATGGAAACAATAAAGTGTTGGAGGGGTGGAAACTGATAATAATTTAAACAAGGATTTATAGTCAGCCCAAACAAGAAAAGCCTCTTAAGTAATTGTTTAAAACCAACCAAGGACAGGGCTAACCATAGACTTCTTGGGCAAGTTCGTATTAAAGCAACTCAATAGACAAACAATCCAGTAATCCGCATGATTACCTTCAGAAAGTATGAAAAACACGTAAGAGAAACAAAGTGCAACTTAAGATCAGATAAGGTACATTAAAACCTAGTCTGCTTTCAGCAAACACTTAGGGAAACTTTCAGAATTACCTTTGAAGAAAGAAATAGGAGATAGGGAAAACCATAAACTTTCCTAGTCTAACTCTAATAATAAAATAATGAAAATAACATTCAAGAATAATGTTTAAAGAAAACAGTAGGATGAGGGAATGCCAGCATTCATAATTGTTTAAACTGTATTGAATCATTCTTAAATAAACAAATTGGAGGAAAACATAGAGATAAAGCTTATCAGTGAGAGAAGGGCACTGTAAACAGTAGGTATTAACTCTATTATTGCTGTTCTTTATCAGAGAATAATGGACAATATGGCATACACAAAAGGAAAACAATTACAAAGAAAGGAGAACTTCACCAGTGATATAGACCAGGATCCCAAGAAACAACTTGTTATTGATGTCAAACCAGTTACAGTCTTCAGGTCCAATGTTTCAGTTAATCAATCATCTTCACTTCTTAGCCTAACTATTCTATCACAAGCAGAGCTTCAAGAGCCTTTGAACACTATTTAAAAGTAGAAGTTTTGAGCACAAGTATATTTCAAAGTTTTGCAACCAACATTTTCTCATCTTCTACAGAAGTATTTATAGAAGGAATGAGGAGGTAGGAGGGAAATAAAAGATCTCCCAAGTCAATTAATATGGATTAAATGCTTCCCGGCCTTTCATGGGATCGATGGAGAAGTTTACAGATGTTTTGTTTGTATTAATTGTTTTACATTTATGAATTAAGCTCGGTGGGAGCTTTTGTTGACTTTAAGGCTCTGTTTCATGTTGTAATAACTATGTTGATATTTTTTGCATCAAGCTCCTTTGGCTGAATTTAACTATTCAGTTGCTTTGAGGCAAATATCTGATTTCCTGATCATAACTCGGCCTCTGTTGAATGCTTTGAGGCTACAGGTGGCAATGGGTAGCTGAGAGGAATCAATTAGCCTCTGATGTGGAGGTGGAGGCTCTTTATGACTGATAAATCTTTGATTTGTATTTAATTGTGCTTTAATTTGGAGGATCAGGATTTTTATTTTTGATCTTAGCCGTAATCCTCTAAAACTGTGAAAACAATCTTCAATCCTTCATTTCTGCTGATTTAATATTCAACACCGATACTCTTTCAGCTTTGATTTAATTGACTGTGTCTTGTTAATGTGCAGGTATACAAAGGGTCCGTATGACATCAATGCCCATGAAGCATTGACGAAACGTGAAGTTGAACCTTGCTCAACGATTTATCTTTGATAGATGAAAACCTGGAGGATCATCATCCTCGGCTTTATTTTTCCTTTCAAAATATTTGGAATCCATTTGATCCTGCAAAATACACACAAATGTTATGAAATCCTGCGTTATTTAGTAATAATGCTTCAGGGGTTGTGAGGAGGAGCGTGGCCATTGGATGGAAGCATCCAATGGTGGATATTTGTTCGCGGGAGGTCAAAGAGGAAAGCGGGGGAGGAATTAAGTCAGATCCGTCGATATGCAAAGATCGATGGTCAAGATTAATCGGGAGGAACATAATGCAAATGGTCACATCATGGAAATTCATAAAAGAAAAAAAGGAAATAGATGAAATTTCCTTCGACGAAGGTAAAATGCATAAGAATTGAAATTGGGGTTTCGGGATGATCGTGGGCCGTCGGATGAGATCGGCCCACGAGATCGATGGTGGAGAATGTACGTTGAAATCCTTTGAAAAAGGCAGAGGGTGATAGTGTAATGGGAGATTAGATTTTAGCCATTGATCTACAAAGATCAACGACGAGGAGAGAACGTGATAGAACATAGTGAAAATGGGAAAGGCGGTTTCGGCTTGAAAAACCGGTAGTATCGCGTGGAAAAATGGGAGAAAAGCGGTTTTTCCTTTTTGAACGCGATATGCGTCAGACGCCGCCACGTGTCTTTTTAAAACCGCCTATATCGCGTGATTTTCAGGAATTAACCTTCGCGCTTAAATTTACACGAAAACGCGCGTCAACCATTAGATCTGGGGCCTCATATCAGATGGTAGGGAGTGAGCGCGATATAGAGAAGACACGCAAGTGATAACAGGTGGGGTAAAGCAAAGGCAATTTTATTAAGGGCCATCGGATCAAGGATTGGACGACTGAGATCAGATCTGGAGGGAGGCAGGACCCACAGGGGTTGGGCCTGTCAGGGTCGATACGATCCATTGGATGAAACCGATCGACGGTGGAGATTTGATCTGGGGTTTAAATGAAATAATACAAAGGCGGAGAACGAGTTATGGGCCATTAATCTGCAGAGATCAATAGTAGTGATTTGTTGGAAAAACATTATAGAGCGGGGATGCATGCTTTTAACCAAAGTCGGGAGACGCATCCTGGACCATCCGATCTGGACACATGGACGGCCCAGATGCAATCGAAGCATGTGATCGGCGGGGGGGGAGACCTTGAATGGCGCTGATGCGATTTAGCACTGGCTGTCGATCTGAAGATCAGATCGACGATGGGGAGTGAATCGAAGGAGTGACCAATCGGGGGTGGCATAAAATATTAACGCGTCCAATGAGAATTTCTCGATGCGATATAGCGCTGGCCACCGGATTGGCCCAAGATCAACGACAGAGAAGGGCTTCAACCAATGAACGATCGGGACCCCTTTACAACATATAAAAACCAAAATCTAATGAAATAAAAAGGTTTTGGTTGTAGGGAAGGTTATATATATATGACGGTGGCGCTCGTCTGCGGTGCCTTTGGATGTATGGAGAGCAAAGGCCCAGGGCTTTATGTATAAGGGCCAATCGCATAGGAAGCACCCTGCGGGCTTTTAAATCTACCCATTAGAAATTCTCTGATGCGATTAGCACTTTAGGACTTTAACTCTTGGTCCCAAGCGTACGTTTATATGGAGAGAAGCAGAGGGTGGGGGTTTATACAACAGAGCTCAATCACATCGGAACAATGATGCAGGACTTTTCAATCTACCCATTTTTCATTAAAAAACATTGCTCTAGCGGGTTTAGACCAAAACTTAGAATAAAATTGGGTTTATGAATTTTACAAAGGGAAATATACATTAGAGATGGGTTTATACAATGTTTAGCGCCCGATTTCGGGCCCAGGGTTCAACGAATGAGAGAAGGGGATTGGGAGCTTACAACCAGAGGCTAGTCACATCGGAAGTCTTATAAAGGTCCAAAGACTTGCGTTCATCATTTGTTGTTGATGCGATAAGCACCGAAAGAGTTTAGTGCTTGGTTTTAGTGCCAGGGCACATGTGGGGAAGTGTTTTGGGCTTAGCCCAAAGGGGCCTAAGCACATAGTCAAAAAACTAATTCTCTATGAAAATTTTCATAGTTTTTGATGGAATTGGGGGTTTCGGCTAAGTTCAAAAGTGAGTTTTAAACTTTGTGAAATGGATCTTATGAAGGGGAAATGGAGAAAAAGGGAAAATAGAGGAATTTGTTGGGGGAAAAAGGGAATAAAATGAAGGTTAATTCTGAGTGAAGGAAGGGGAAAAATGGAGTTTTTTCAGCAGTCTTTTTTTCTATGAAATCAACAGAATTTCAGAGTTTAAAATGGAAATAGCAGTGAATATTTACACAAAGGGCATGATGTATTCATGATTCTTCAAGAGAGAACATTTTTAGCAATAAAAATTGTTTCTTAAAGGCTCCAAAAATGATTTAGCCACCTTTTGATATAATTTTTTTTATAGGTGGCTAACAGTGGCTCCACTTGGGGATGGTGCCTTCTTGAAGGCATCAAGAACTTCATACTTGCATTCTCTGGAGGGTGATCAGTGTCTCATCCATTGAGCTACCTTTTCTTCATTTGGATGATCTTCCTATGCTGTGAAAAATGTTAGCAGCCATAAAAAACCATGGATCTTCATCAACACAAGCTTTCTACCTACCCAATCCTACTGATCTAACATTTTTTCTTCTTTAGAGTGCAATTGGATTGGAAAAATATCTTACAACATTTTATTATTTTGAAAGCCAAAAATCTAATCTAATTCTACTCCTTATTTATTCATGAACTTGGATTAAACAGTTGAGTTCACATGCTTCTCTACCAAATCTACTAATCTGTTAGGATTAAACAGTCTAACAGATTTTTATTCACTAATTTCTAAAGTAGAAATTTAAAATCATACAAGTCATGATTGAATAGTCTAACTTGTTGCTGATCTATGGCATAAAAACAAGTTGCACATAGATCTTATTTTGCATAAAATTAAATCAAAATGGAAGGCTTTAAAATTTGAAAGTTCAAGCACGGCCTTCTCTTTTCTTCAGCTCTGTTTTTACTTCTGTTTGAGCTGTTCTTTGCTTGTTCTCTAGTTCATATTTTGAGCTGATTAGAACCAGTTTTACCTCTGTTTTGAATTAGAAATTTAAAATAGATTAGAGTCATTCTTTCTTGGAAACTTAGGTTCATATTTTGAGCTTGTTTGAACCTTTAATTTCTAACCTAATCTATCTAACTGATAAGCCAAGATTAAGCTGTTGGCAATCAAATTCACTAACTTATCAGTAGTCAATTTAAAACTAATTAGTCAATATTAGGCTGTTTGACTAATTAGAAGTGTGTTTTCAGGAGTGGCATTTAAGCTTGCACACTTTCAGAATTTATTTCTCTTTTTGGTATGGGGCTGTACCTTTATTGTTTTTACAATCTGCCCTCTTTTCCCTTTAGATTGTTTTTGTATTTTTTATTTTTCTTCAGAGATAAAAATCAACAACTAACTAAGTGCTCAAAACTGAGCTATATTGACATTCTTATCTAACCTATTCTAACTTGGAAAATTTACATTATCATATGATACAAAAGTGCCAATGTAGCCAGTTGAGTAATGTCAAGAAGAAGAAGAAATTATGGCTGCTTGTCAGGGATATCCATAGTACATTTTGAAGATTAATCTTCAAAACCAAGGCTATCACAGAAGGTGACAGCTTTTCATGTCTTTGGCTCTTGCAAAGGATCCATGCTTGATAATTTGAGCCAGTTGGGACTTCCACACATTCTTCCAAAGGATCAACAAAGAAAAGATGAAGATTCTCTTCTTTTTGGTCCTCCATGTCTGGTAGATTGCCAGCTTCCAAGTCTTGAGCTTTGTGACTATGTCTCCAGTATGTTCCTTCAAAGTATCATCATCCTTAACCTGCACAATAGAAAACAATGAAATATCTTCTTTCTCTAAATTTATGCTTGCTTTTGATATAAGTTCAAGTTCTTTGAATGGAATATTAAAATTAGTGAAGGGAGAAGTTTCTTCTTGAAAATATGGTATATCCACAGTAGGACATTCTTGTATTTTTTTTTCTCCTTCATCTCCCTCGTCATCTGAACTAGAGGATTCATCATATTTGGTAGTTTTTTCCTCTTGTACCCCTAGTATGTTTGGATTTAGTGGATTGAACTCTATGAAGAGGTTATTCTAATCTTGAGCCAAGGTGTCTACAAAGGTTAATTCCTTTTGAATAGAAGGCTCCCTCTGCTCAAAAATTTCTTTATTGCTCTTCTCTTCACCCTTTGAGTTGAAAGACTGTTGATTCCCAATAATGTGAAAGCTATTTGTGATGGATTGAAATGGGTGATTTATGCTTTCAAGTTGATGATGGTCAAACTCATAACACCAATCGAACGTTGGTTGCCCTGCGTGATTAGTTTCTGCTTGGAACTCATCATCATCATCAGACTGATTAAAATTTGGAAAATTATCAGAATAAGAAATTTCATCAGTCAAACATATTGGGTCATCAGTTTTCTCTTCTTTTAGTTGATCTACATGTTTATTTTTTGTATCAATACAATCAGATGGAGTAGGTAGATGATTGGAAGCGTTTGGTTCAAATGAAGGTTTGGAGGTTGGTATTCTGTTCAATACTAAATCAATCTCTTCCTCTGTTAGAAGAGAAGGAGTTTTATTTTTGCTTAGAAGTGAGGTACAACAATCCTCCTTGTCTTGTGTTGGCTGATTTTGAGGCTTGATATCATATTGAGCCTCTTCTAGGGGAGCTTCACTTGTGCTTGCAGGGAAACTTTGAGGATTTTCTATTGTTTCCTGATTTTCTTGTGTTTCAAAAAATTACTCATGATTGCTATGATACTCAGTTTGTACATCAGGTTCATGAGTTCTCTTCTTCTCATTGTCAGGATGCCATTATTGTTGTATAATCTGAACTGAGTTATAACACAAAGGAAAGGTTTCTATATGTGTTGGTGTTTCCTCAATTTCAGATTCTGCGTTTTCCAAATGGCTACTTGTTTCCTTGAAGCACTGCTCACTATTAGGATTTGCATTTTGGTCATCAAAACTCTCTTATCAGCATAGTACAAGACATAGGAAGGCAATCGAAATTTTCTTGACAACCTTCTTCATTGCTTTCTATGTAGATTTTCTCATCATCTTTTATAAAGTGTTGATCATAATACATATCCTGGTTACTGTATTGATCCTGAGGTGATTGGGCTTGTGTTTGGTCAGGAAAGATCATAGCTCGCTCCAGATCATCAATATTCATATTAGCCATCAACCTATCCATTCTCTTTCCAAGCATGTACATCATTTTCTCCATCATGATTTCTTGTTGATTTTCCTTATAATATTTTTGAACATACATGTCTTGTCGAGGTAGAGTTTGTGTTTGGTCAGGGAAAGGTATATGTTGCTATGGATTTCCACCGTTTAGATTAGCCATAAACCTATCCACCCTTCTTCCAAGCATGTACATCAATTTCTCTGTCATGAGCATATGTTTGTCTTCTGGGTCTATATATAAATCCATGTTTGTAAATCAGAATAAGAGGTCACTGTGTTTGTTCAATCAGTTCAAGGTCTTCTACTAGTGGAGTCATTTGGTCTTTTGGGAGTTTCAGAGTGTGGAGTCGCCAGGTGGAAGTTTTTAGCTCTTTTGGAGGTAAAATGTTTTATGGTCCACCACCATGTACCAATCTAATATGTTTTTGGTTCTCTGAGTCTTAAAATATGTACACATGCAATTTACTCAGAATTCCCCAGTGGAGTCACCAGAGATGTTAGCTCCCTGTAATTTTCAAGATTGGCAAATTCAAACTGCAGGGAGAACACTATTGCAACCACTTTTGGATTCTAGGATCTAGCCCTCTTGAATCCGGAGAGGGATCTCTCCAGTAAGTGCAAAGATGGATTTATCTTTAAGGCTTTTGGGTAATGATATTAGGCTAGTTATGAAGTCCGATGGTTTTTTTTTTGTTTTGGATGGTTGAGCATGATTATTATTTGAGAGGAAAATCCTAAATGAAAATAGTTTCAAAGGTTTTAAGTTACAAGCAATCAGAACAAACTTCGGCTAAAAGATAGATATAACACCGGTTTTTAGTCCATTGGGCTATGGAGTCATAATAGGGCTTTAATTTAGCAACAACATCAAGAGTGTTTCAAGGGGAAAGTCATCTATATCATAAGATCATTTGAGATAAAAATATGGAATGGAAACAATAAAGTGTTGGAGGGGTGGAAACTTATAATAATTTTAACAAGGATTTATAGTCAGTCCAAACAAGAAAAGCCTCTTAAGTAGCTGTTTAAAACCAACAAAGGAAAGGGCTAACCATAGCCTTCTTGGGCAAGTTCGTATTAAGGAAACTCAATAGACAAAAAATCCAGTAATCCCCATGATTACCTTAAGAAAGTATGAAAAACACGTAAGAGAAACAAAGTGCAACTTAAGATCAGATAAGGTACTTTGAAACCTAGTCTGCTTTCAGCAAACACTTAGCGAAAATTTTAGAATTACCTTTGAAGAAAGAACTAGGAGACAGGGCAAACCATAAACTTTCCTAGTCTAACTCTAATAAGCAAATAATGAAAATAAAATTCAAGAACAATTTTTAAAGCAAACAGTAGGACGAGGGAACACCAACATTCCTAACTGTTTAAACTGTATTGAATCATTCTTAAATAAACAAATTGGAGAAAAACATAGAGATAAAGCTTATCAGTCAGATAAGGGTACTTTAAATAGTAGGTCCTAACTCTATGCTTGATGTTCTTTATCAGAGAATAATGGACAATATAACATACACAAAAGGAAAACAATTACAAAGAAAGGAGCACTTCACCAGTGATATAGACCAAGATCCCAAGAAACCACTTGTTATTGATGTCAAACAAGTTACAGTCTTCAGTTCCAATGTTTCAATTCAGCAATCATCTTCACTTCTCAGCCTAACTATTCTATCACAAACAGAGCTTAAAGAGCCTTTGAACACTATTTACAAGTAGAAGTTTCGAGCACAAGTATATTTCAAAGTTCTGCAACCAAAATTTTCTCATCTTCTACAGAAGTATTTATAGAAGGAATGAGGAGGTGGGAGGGAATTAAAAGATCTCCCAGGTAAATTAATACAGATTAAATGCTTCCCGCCCTTTGATGGGCTCGATGGATAATTTTACAGATGTTTTGTCTGTATTAATTGTTTTACATTTATGAATTAAGCTCGGTGGGAGCTTTTGTTGACTTTAAGGCTCTGTTTCATGTTGTAATAACTCTGCTGATATTTTTTGCATTAAGCTCCTTTGGCTGAATTTAACTATTTGGCTGCGTTGAGGAAAATATCTGATTTCCTTATCATAACTCGGCCTTTGTTGAATTCTTTGAGGCTACAGGTGGCAATGGGTAGTTGAAAGGAATCAATTAGCCTCTGATGTGGCGGTGGAGGCTCTTTCTGACTGATAAATATTTGATTTTTCTTTAATTGTGCTTTAATTCGGAGGATTAGGCTTTTTATTTTCGATCTTAGCCGTAATCCTCCAAAACTGTGAAAACAGTCTTCAATCCTTCATTTCTGCTGATTTAATCTTCAACACTGATACTCTTTCAACTTTGATTTAATTGACTGTGTCTTTTTTATGTGCACATATACAAAGGGTCTGTATGAAATCAATGCCCATGAAGCATTGAAGAAATGTGAAGTTGAACCCTTCTCAACGATTCTCTTTGATAGATGAAAACCTGGAGGATCGTCATCCTCGGCTTTATTTTTCCTTTCAAAATATTTGAAATCCATTTGATCCTGCAAAATACACACAAATGTTATGAAATATTGCGTTATTTAGTAAGACTGCTTCAGAGGTTGTGGGGAGGAGCGTGGCCGTTGGATGGCAGCAACTAACGGTGGAGATTTGTTCGCGGGAGGTCAAAGAGGAAAGCGGGGGAAGAATTAATTCAGATCCGTTGATCTGCAGAGATCGACGGTTAGGATTAATTGGGAGGAACATAATGCAAATGGTCACATTATGGAAATTCGGAAGAGAAACAAAGGAAATAGATGAAATTTCCTTCGGCGGAGGTAAAATGCATAAGAATTGAAATTGGGGTTTCAGGATGATCGTGGGCCGTCGAATGATATTGGCCCACGAGATCAACGGTGGAGAATGTACATTGAAATCCTTTGAAAAAGGCGGAGGACGATAGTGTAATGGGAGATTAGATTTCAGTCGTTGATCTGTAGAGATCAATGGCAGGGAGAGAACGTGATGGAACATAGTGAAAATGGGAAAGGCAATTTTGGCTTGAAAAACCAATGGTATCGTGCGGCAAAATGGGAGAAAAGCGTTTTTTCCTTTTTTAACGCGATATGTGTCAGAGGCCGCCACGTGTCTTTTTAATACTGCCTATATCGCGTGATTTTCAAGAATTAACTTTCGCACTTAAATTTATGCAAAAACGCGTGTCAACCATTAGATCTGGGGCCTCAGATCAGATGGTGGGGAGTGAGCGCGATATAGACAAGACTTGCGGGTGACAACAGGTGGGGCAGAGTGAAGGTGGTTTTATTAAGGGCCGTCGGATCAAGGATTGGATGGCTGAGATCAGATCTGGAGGGAGGCAGGATCCACAGGGGTCGGGCCTATCGGGGTCGATATGAGCCATTGGATGAAACAGATCAATGGTGGAGATTTGATATGGGGTTTAAACAAAATAATACAATGGCAGAGAACAGGTTAATATGGGTAGTTGATCTGCAGAGATCAGCGTCAGTGATTTGTTGGAAAAACATTATAAATCGGGGCTGCATGTTTTTAACCAAAGTCGGGAGACACATCCTGCACCGTCCGATCTGGACACGTGGACGGCCCAGATGCAATCGGAGCATGTGATCGGCGAGGGGGAGACCTTGAGTGTCGCCGATGCGATTTAGCGCTGGCCATCGATCTGAAGATCAGATCGATGGTGGGGAGTGAATCGGAGGAGTGACCAATCGGGGGTGGCATAAAATATTAACGCACCCAATGAGAATTTCCCGATGCGATATAGCACCGGCCACCGGATTGGCCCAAGATCAACGACGGAGACGGGCTCCGACCAATGAATGAGCGCGACCCCTGTACAACATTTAAAAACCAAAATTTAATGAAATACAAAGGTTTTGGCTGTCAGGTGAGTTATATATATATGAGGCTGGTGCCCATCTACGGGGTCTTTGGATGTATAGAGAGCAAACGCCCGGGGCTTTATGTATAAGGGCCAATCACATAGGAAGCACGGTGCGAGCTTTTCAATCTACCCATTAGAAATTCTCCGATGCGATTAGCGCTTTGGGACTTTAAATCTTGGTCCCTGGCATAGGTTTATATGGATAGAAGCAGAGGGCGGGGGTTTATAAAACGGAGCTCAATCACATCGAAACAATGATGCGAGACTTTTCAATCTACCCATTTTTCACTAAAAAACATTCCTCTCGCGGGTTTAGACCAAAACTTAGGAAAAAGTGGGTTTGTGAATTTTACAAAGGGAAATATGCATCAAAGATGGGTTTATACAATTTTTAGCGCCCGATTGCGGGCCCAGGGTTCAGCGAATGAGAGAAGGGCATCGGGAGCTTACAACCAGAGGCTAATCGCATCAGAAGTCTTATAAAGGTCCAAAGACTTGCGTTCATCGTTTGTTGCCGTTGCGATAAGCACCAAAATAGTTTAGCGCTTGGTTTTAGTGCTAGGGCACATGTGGGGAAGTGGTTTAGGCTTAGCCCAAATGGGCCTAAGCATATAGTCAAAAAACTAATTTTTTATGAAATTTTTCATAGTTTTTGATGGATTTGGGGGTTTCGGCAAAGTTCAAAAGTGAGTTTTAAACTTTGTGAAATGGATCTTATGAAGGGGAAACGGAGAAAAAGGGAAAATAGAGGAATTTTATGGGGGGGAAAGGGAATAAAATGAAGGTTAATTCTAAGTGAAGGAAGGGGAAAAATGGAGTTTTTGCAGCAGTTTTTTTTCTATGAAATCAGCATAATTTCGGAGTTTAAAATGGAAATAGCAGTGAATATTTACACAAAGGGCATGATGTCTTCATGAGTCTTTAATAGAGAACATTTTTAGCAATAAAACTTGTTTCTTGAAGGCTCCAAAAATTATTTAGCCACCTTTTGATATAACAAATTTTATAGGTGGATAACACTAATATGGGCTATGAAAGTGTAGTTGTGTATTTGGATGAATGATGTAGTTGTTTGGATCTTGGAAATCCCGTGCCTCTTAGAATATGTTGTTGTAGAAAAATTGAGAGTTAAATCAAATGATTTGTGTTGGCTGCTTCAGAACAATATCAATCGATCAACGAACTTTTTAGTAACATATAAGATGTCATGATCTATAATGAGGTGGAGGAGGAAGTGTAGAAGTGATAGTGTAAATGGCCATGAATAAATGTTAGTGATCCTCAATTTGGATATGGAAAAATTTGTTGTGGTATTCAAGAAAGCTGAGAATGATTGGGAGACTGCTATTAAAGAAATTGTAAAATATACAAGTGTTGTAAAGTGGCAAGGTTGCCCTGCCCAGGATACCTTGGAAAATAAAATGGTGATCGAAGCTAAAAAATACTATGTGTGGGGCTAACCGCTACATCACCTGACTAGCTTTTTCAGGGCTTCTCCTCCATAGGTCGAATATAACAAGGCTCGTTGGTTTCCCTTCATTCCATGTTTTCAGCTAGAGTCAAGAACTAAACTCTTGAAACCTTGAAACCCTCCTCTTTTCTTAATTTGAATAACTCTTGCTTCAGGAAAAGGGTCCAACTATCCTAGAACTTGGCATTACAGACTTGTATTGTAACTTCGTTAGTTTTAATTGAATCAGCTGATTCAATAGAAAATGGATAGGAATGGGCTACCTATTGTTTGTAAGTCGATATGAAAGATACAGTCATTTTTTGTGGGTTTTTTTGTAGCATTTTCTTGTCAAAAGGATCCAGTGAAAATTCTTTGAAATTTTCCAGTTTGTTTCCTTGCTATAATTTCAAGAAATTGCAAATTTTTACAACTTTTTGTGAAAATATCTAAGAATTTTGTGCATGAAAATAATTTGGTTTTTTAATCCTATTTATTCTCTCGAGATTATATGTAGGTTCATTTCTTTGTTTTTTAAAAATTATTGGGTTGAGTCACCTAATCTCCAAGTCATATACCAACCACCAAAACCTTATATGTAGGTTCATTACTCTGTTTTTTAAAAATTATTGGGTTGAGTCACCTAATCTCTAAGTCATCGACCAACCACCAAAAGTTCACCAAGGATCAAATCTTACCAACTAGCAACAACCAAGTCACAAGGTTACCAGCTAGCAGCTACCAAGTCACAAGACAACACAAAAGGCACTAAGAGGAGGAGCCCATAAGGGGTATTATATCTTTGCACAATGTGTTGAAAGGAATTGTGGGGAAAAAAATATAAATAATATATTATTGTGTTGTTGTGCAAATGTGGTATAAATATTTTTGGGTGCAAATGCAAATTTCTAGAGATTTCCTTGAACGTCATATATTCTAAATGATTATTAAGCCTTATAGTATGTATATAAAATGTTAAATCATGTGTGTTAATCCAAGCCACGCTAAGTACCCAGGAAATTTCATGATTTCATTGTCTACCAAGTCACAAGCCAACACACAAGGCACTAAGAGGAGGAGCCCAAAAGGGGAATTACATCTTTTCAAAATGCGTTGAAAGGAATTGGGAATTAATCTATTGAAATGAATTGATGAGTATTCACCTAGCTCAACAGATTGGGAATTAATCTATATTTGAAATGAATTGATGATTATTCCCAAGAGATTAGTTAGCAAAGTGGAGATTTCAAGGCAATTAATCACCACTCATTAAGAGAAAATGGCAGATCAAGTTTAGGCAGTGGAACCCACTAAATAAACCCTTCTGTGTTAAGTGGCAAGGTTTCCCTGCCCAGGATACTCTGGAAAAATACAATGGTGATCGAAGCTAAAAAATAGTGTGTGTGGGGCTAAGCGCTACATCACCTGACTAGCTTGTTCAGGGCTTCTCCTCCATAGGTCGAATATAACAAGGCTTGTTGGTTTCCCTTCATTTCATGTTTTCAGCTAGAGTCAAGAACTAAACTCTTCAAATCTTGAAACCCTCATCTTTTCTTAATTTGAATAACTCTTGCTTCAGGAAAAGGGTCCAACTATCTTATAACTTGGCATTACAGACTTGTATTGTAACTTCGTTGGTTGTAATTGAATCAGCTGATTCAATAGAAAATGGATAGGAATGGGCTAACTACTGTATGTAAGTCGAGATGACAGCTATAGTCATTGTCTGTGGGTTTTTTTGTATCATTTTCTTGTCAAAAGGATCCAGTGAAATTTTTTTGAAATTTTCCAGTTTGTTTCCTTGCTATAATTTCAAGAAATTGCAAATTTTTATAACTTTTTATTAAAATATCTAAGAATTTTGTGCATGAAAATAATTTGGTTTAATAATCCTAGTTATTCTCTCAAGCTTATATTTAGGTTCATTACTCTGTTTTTTAAAAATGATTTGGTTGAGTCACCTAATCTCTAAGTCATCGACCAACCACCAAAACCTTATATGTAGGTTCATTACTCTATTTTTTAAAAATTATTGGGTTGAGTCACCTAATCTCCAAGTCATCGACAAACCACCAAAAGTCCACCAAGGATCAAATCTTACCAACTAGCAACAACCAAGTCACAAGGTTACCTGCTAGCAGCTACCAAGTCACAAGCCAACACACAAGGCACTAAGAGGAGAAGCCCACAAGGGGAATTATATCTTTGCACAATGCGTTGAAAGGAATTGTGGGGAAAAAAAAATATAAAGAATATATTATTGTGTTGTTGTGAAAATGTGGTATAAATATTTTTGGGTGCAAATGCAAATTTCTAGAGATTGCCTTGAATTTCATATATTCTAAATGATTATTAAGCCTTATGATATGTATATCAAATGTTAAATCATGTGTGTTAATCCAAGCCACACTAAGTACCCAGGAAATGTCATGATTTCATTATCTACCAAGTCACAAGCCAACACGCAAGGCACTAAGAGGAGGAGCCCAAAAGGGGAATTACATATTTTCACAATGCGTTGAAAGGAATTGGGAATTAATCTATTGAAATGAGTTGATGAGTATTCCCCTAGCTCAACAGATTGGGAATTAATCTAGATTTGAAATGAATTGATGATTATTCCCAAGAGATTAGTTAGAAAAGTGTAGATTTCAAGGCAATGAATCACCACTCATTAATAGAAAATGGAAGATCAATTTTAGGTAGTGGAACCCACTAAATAAACACCATTCTTTTCACTAATATCTCAGTGAAGCATGGTATTAGTACTGGTTAATTAACCACAGGGGATCATTTTTTTCCTTTACCACTGCTTTCAGTTGGATAGGTTCATCGTGTTGGTTTAAAAATCCTGGAGTTTTCAAAGGTGTATGTTGTATCATGAAAATTAATGGCTCATATTTAATTGCACACCCTTTAGGCTATTCAAATTTTAATGGAAGGTGAGGTGCGTAATTTTTTTTTTTTGAAAAAACCATTGTGAGTGACATATATATGTAAAAATAAAACCCCCCTCCCAGATACCATGAAAGAATCCTCCCTGAAATCCACTTTTGGTTTCAATGGGAGTGCAGGGTTTAAATTTCTAGACAAGACAACGGGTGGCAATAAATTTTCTGGGTGGTTATTTCATTGTCATGTTTCCTTCAAAGGACAGAATAAAATGCACCTATCTACAAAGCATTTGCAATCAGAGAAAAAATTTGGGACATTACAACTAAAGGATTGGTGTATGCTTACCATTTTGGTGGTCGAACCAACGGGTCCCCTGCTAAACCCCCGAGCCTGCTAGACCCTCGAACCAAAACAGCTAACCGGTTGAACAAACAGTCGAAATCTCAGCACTATTGCAGATATAATGAAATAATTTAAGTGAGAATCAAACTCTCAGTGTCGTTGCAGAGATAATGAAATCGATTCGGTAAGAATTTTTGGAAAAAGGGCGCGTGGGTAATGAAATCGATTGGTAAGAATTTTTGGAAAAAGGGCACGTGGGTAAGGTTATTAGGCTAATTTGTTGGAATTTAAAAAATAGGCTAAGCTAGGGATCTTTAATCATGTATTAACGCTATCAATTGATTAATTATGATTAATCATGTATTAATGATATCAATTGATTAATTAGGGATCTTTAATCATGTATCAATTGATTAATTATGAATTAGTAAATTTAATTAAAATTTACTAATTAGTCTACAAACACATGGTAATAATGGAATTACCCACAAACACATGATACCCTCATAACCTAGTATATCCATACCTTCTCTATCCATATCGAGCAACTATCCTTATCCCTACCGAGCCACAACATAAAACAAACGCATATACAAAGGAGGAAAAACCAAGACCTTATATGAAGAAAACTCTGTATATGACCCTATATTAATCAACCATCATTCTCATGTGCTTCATTTCGGATACAACTGGTCCCTTATATGACTATAGGTGATCATAACAACCATTTTATATTTGAATATTTATTTCAATGTATGGATCGAGTTATTTGATAAGGAAATGGAGGAAAACTCCTTTTAATTTTGAAAATGGTGGCATCAATTTGGATATGCATTTTCTGAGTGGTACTAATATGGGCTATGAAAGTGTAGTTTTGTATTTGGATGAATGATGTAGGTGTTTGAATCTTGGAAAACCCATGCCTCTTAGAATATGTTGTTGTAGAAAAATTGAGGGTTAAATCAAATGATTTTTGTTGACTGCTTCACAACAATATCAATCGATCAACGAAATTTTTAGTAACATATAATATGTCATGATCTATAATGAGGTGGAGGAGGAAGTGTAGAAGTGAGAGTGTAAATGGCCATGAATAAATTTTAGTGATCCTCAATTTGGATATGGACAACTTTGTTGTGGTATTCAAGAAAGAAGTGAATGATTGGGAGACTGCTATTAAAGAAATTGTAAAATATACAAGTGTTATAAAGTGGCAAGGTTGCCCTTCCTAGGATACTCTGGAAAAATACAATAGTGATCGGAGCTAAAAAATAGTGTGTGTGGGGCTAAGCGCTACATCACATGACTAGCTTGTTCAAGGCTTCTCATCCATAGGTCGAATATAACAAGGCTCGTTGGTTTCCCTTCATTCCATTTTTTCAGCTAGAGTCAAGAACTAAACTCTTGAAACCTTGAAACCCTCCTCTTTTCTTAATTTGAATAACTCTTGCTTCAGGAAAAGGGTCCAACTATCCTATAACTTGGCATTACAGACTTGTATTGTAACTTCGTTGGTTGTAATTGAATCAGCTGATTCAATATAAAATGGATAGGAATGGGATAACTACTGTTTGTAAGTCGAGATGACAGCTACAGTCATTTTCTGTGGGTTTTTTTGTATCATTTTCTTTTCAAAAGGATATAGTGAAAATTCTTTGAATTTTTCCAGTTTGTTTCCTTGCTATACTTTCAAGAAATTGCAAATTGTTATAACTTTTTGTGAAAATATCTAAGAATTTTGTGCATCAAAATAATTTGGTTTTATAATCCTATTTATTCTCTCGAGCTTATATGTAGGTTCATTACTCTGTTTTTTAAAAATTATTGGGTTGAGTCACCTAATCTCGAAGTCATCGACCAACCACAAAAACCTTATATGTAGGTTCATTACTCTGTTTTTTAAAAATTATTGGGTTGAGTCACCTAATCTCTAAGTCGTCGACCAACCACCAAAACTCCACCAAGGATCAAATCTTACCAACTAGCAACAACCAAGTCACAATGTTACCAGCTAGCAGCTACCAAGTCACAAGACAACACACAAGGCACTAAGAGGAGGAGCCCACAAGGGGAATTATATATTTGCACAATGCGTTGAAAGGAATTGTGGGGAGAAAAAATATAAATAATATATTATTGTGTTGTTGTGCAAATGTGGTATAAATATTTTTGGGTGCAAATGCAAATTTCTAGAGATTGCCTTGAATGTCATATATTCTGAATGATTATTAAGCCTTATCGTATGTATATCAAATGTTAAATCATGTGTGTTAATCCAAGCCGTGCTAAGTACCCAGGAAATGTCATGATTTCATTGTCTACCAAGTCACAAGCCAACACACAAGGCACTAAGAGGAGGATACCCTCATAACCTAGTATTGTGTGCTAGGAAGGCTTTCCAAAGAAGTTGGTTGGCATCACTATGACACTATTATGGAATTAGAAGGGAAGAGAAAGGAAAAGGCTCAGGTATCATATGAGAGAATGAAGAAATTGGCAAAATTTAGATCAAAATCAGTGGAGTTAGCCGAAAAGCAGCTTACCCCAGAGATGGATAAGATAAAACTTGACAACATATTGGTCAATTTCCTTGACCCTTTATCGGTTATTAAAAAGGAGTATGAATACACCACCATTACTATCAAGGTAACCGGCCCCTAGCAGATCAAGGGGTTAAGGGGTAACTCTAGTTGAAGATCAGGATGTCATCCAAATACACCACCAAGAATCATGATTTGGTGAAAGGTCGCAAAATGTCATCCATCAGTCTCATGAAGGTTGAGGGAGTATTCGTCAACTTGAAAGGCATGACCAACCATAAAAAATGCCCTCCTTGGACTTGAAGGCAGTCTCCATAACAGAACGTCAATATATAGACCCATTGGGTAGGAATGCGCTCGGGGTTAGATCGATGGAGTGATTGACCTAACAATGTAGAGGTACCCCTGCAGGAGAGGTGAATATGTCCTTGTACTCCTTCGTGACCTTCTCTATCCATACCGAGCAACTATCCTTATTCATACTGAGCAACTGATTAGACAATTCAATATGATTAAAAGTGATATAGTTAGCAAGTTTAAAAGGACCTGGCATGGGAAGGAAGGAAATAATACATAGCCTTCCTGTGTTTTAAATATTCATGAATATTGTTGGGTTGATAGTAAAAATTTTGTGGAAGACATTTGATTTAGGACACAGGTTCTTGTTAAAGATGCCCTTAGTCTCCATTCTCAGTGGAGAAAATATGAATGCATGCTCAAAGAATTAATTTCTAGAATAGGAAGATTATATTCATTTCTTTGGACTAAAATGGAAAGATGCAAAGATGAAATAGTTTCCCATTTCAGAATGAATCATTCTACTTTTGTGCCACTCATGGATGACTCAAATCAGAAATCTGTTACCCTGGGAATGTTTCTATTACTTGATCAAGTTTACTGGAGAGATCCAACTAGCTATCATGATCTGTTAACAAAGGGAGTACTATCTTCTGCTAAGATTCATGTCATTGATCAGATGGGCTTTCAGCCTTGTGCCAGATCTATCCAGATCGTCATAGCTTTTTTGTAAATGAACGATGTGTAAAAACAAGCCCTCATTTTGATGGTTATATTCTTAGGATATTGAAGCACTTGGCAAGTATTGTGTTACCATAAAAAGTGTATGGCATGGTTATGAAAGTATTTTACCTGTGGGTCAAGGATATTGAATCTAAGAGGGTGTACTACAATTTTGTTGTAATATGATATACACATAGTGCTTGATTTTGTAGCTTTTTTGTGATTTCATGTGCAACACTTGCACTTTTAATTCATCCAATAGCATCCCATAATATTGTAAAAAAGATACTTTGGACCTTTTGTGTTTATCTTGGAGCAGTTATAGTCAGCCAGTGGGAAAGTTATTTCCAGGAAAAGTAGCTACATGGGCGGTCACAACTTAGCAAAACTGATACGGGCACCCTCGAACGAAACAGATCGAACTGAACGCGCCCGGTCGGGCGACGTCGCACGGCGCGACATGACATGCCCGACCGAACGAATATGCCACAAGGGAGAAAACAGCAAACGGGCCGCCCAAATGTGCACAAGGCACTTGGGCGGTCACAACTTAGAAAAACTGATACAGGCGCCCTCGAACAAAACGGCTCGACCCAAACGTGCCCGGTCGGGTGACCTCACATGGCGCGACACGACGCCCCTTACCGAATGAATATGCCATAAGGGAGCAAACAGAAAACGGGTCGCCCGAACGTGCACAAGGCACCCAGGCGGTCACAACTTAGCAAAACTCATATGGGCAACCTCGAACAAAATGGCCCGACTCGAACGCGCCCGGTCAGGCCACCTCACATGCAGGCGCAACACGGCACGCCCGACCGAACGATGCCACAAGGGAGCAAACAGAAAACGAGCCGCCCGAACGTGCCCAGTCGGGCGACCTCGCACGGCACAACACGGCGTGCGCGACCGAATGGTTCCACAAGGGAGAAAACGGCAAATCGGCTGCCCATACGTGCACAAGGCACCTGGGTGGTCACAAGTTAGAAAAACTGATAGAGGCGCCCTCGAACAAAACAACCCAAACTGAACGTGCCCGGTTGGACGACCTCGCATGGGCGCGCAACACGGCGCGCCCAACCAAACGATTCCACAAGGGAGAAAATGGAAAACGAGCCGCCCGAACGTGCATAAGGCACCCGAGTAGTCACAACTTAGCAAAACTGATACAGGCGCCCTCGAACAAAACGACCCGACCCGAACGCGCCCGGTCGGGCGACCTCATGACATGACACGACAGAGTGCGCCCGACCGAACAATGCCCCAAGGGAGCAAACAACAAATGGGCCACCTGAACTTGCACAAGGTACCCGGGCAGTCACAACTTAGAAAAACTGATACGGGTGCCCTTGAATGAAACGACCTGACCCGAACGCGCCTGGTCCGGCAAACTCACATAGCGCAACACGACACGCCTGACCGAACGAATATGCCACAAGGGAGAAAACAAAAAATGGGTCGCCTGAATGTGCACAAGGAAACCAGGCAGTCACAACTTAGCAAAACTGATACGGGCACCCTCGAACAAAATGGCATGACCCGAACGTGCCCGGTTGGGCCACCTCACATGCAAGTGCAACACAGTGCCCCCGACCGAATGATGCCACAAGGGAGAAAATGAAAAATGTGCCGCCTGAATGTGCACAAGGCACTCGGGTGGTCACAACTTAGCAAAATTGATACGGGCACCCTCAAACAAAATGGCCCGAACCAAACGCGCCCGGTCAGGTGACCTCACACGGCGTGACACGGCGCGCCCGACCGAATGATGCCATAAGGCAGAAAATGGAAAACGTGCTGCCCAAACATGCACAAGGCACCCGGGCGGTCACAACTTAACAAAACTGATATGGGCACCCTCGAATGAAACGACCTGACCTGAACGCACCTAGTCGGGCGACCTCACACGGTGCGACACGACGCACCTGACTGAATGAATATGCCACAAGGGAGCAAACAGAAAACAGGTTGCCCGAATGTGCACAAGGCACCCAGGTAGTCACAAATTAGCAAAACTGATATAGGCACCCTCGAACAAAATGGCCCGACCCGAACGCACCTAGTCGGGCCACCTCACATGCAAGGACGACACGGCGTGCTCGACCGAACGATCCCACAAGGGGGCGAATGGAAAATGCGCTGCCTGAATGGGCACAAGGCACTCGGGTAGTCACGACTTAGCAAAACTGATACTGGCGCCCTCGAACGAAACGGCCCGAACCGAACGTGCCCGGTCGGGCGACCTCGCATGGCGTGACACGGTGCACCCGACCGAACGATGCCACAAGGGAGAAAATGACAAATGAGTTGCCCAAACGTGCATAAGGCACCCAGGCGGTCACAAGTTAGGATAACTAATACGGGCAGCCTAGAACAAAACGGCCTGAACTGAACGTGCCCGATTGGGCAGCCTTGCACGACGCGACACGACACGCCCGACTGAACGATGCCACAAGGGAGAAAATGGAAAACGGGCCGCCTGAATGTGCACAAGGCACCCGAGTGGTCACAACTTAGCAAAACTGATACGGGAGCCCTCAAACGAAACGACCCGACCCGAACGCACCCGGTCGGGCGACCTCACACGGCGCGACACGACACGCCTGACCGAACGAATATGCCACAAGGGAGAAAACAACAAATGGGCCGCACGAACATGCACAAGGCACCTGGGCAGTCACAACTTAGCAAAACTGATACAGGCGCCCTCAAACAAAATGGCCCGACCCGGCGAACGCGCCCGGTCGGGCGACCTCACATGGCGCGACACGGCACACCTGACTGAATGTTGCCACCATGGAAAAAATGGAAAATATGCTGCTCGAACACGCACACGACACTTGGGCGGTCACAACTTAGCAAAACTGATACGGGTGCCCTCGAATGAAACAACCTGACCCGAATGCACCTGGTCAGGCGACCTCGCACGACGCGACACGATGCGCCCGACCGAACGATGCCACAAGGGAACAAACAGCAAACGGGCCACCCAAACGTGCACAAGGCACCCGGGTGGTCACAACTTAGCAAAAATGATATGGGGACCCACGAACAAAACGGCTCGAACTGAACGCGCCCGGTCGGGCGACCACGCAAGGCGCGATACAGAGCGCCTGACCGAATGATGCCACAAGGGAGCAAACGGAAAACGGGCTGCCCGAACTTGCACAAGGCACCTGGGTGGTCATAACTTAGCAAAAATGGTACGGGTGCCCACGAATGAAACGACCCGACCCGAACACGCCCGGTTGGGCGACCTCACACGGCGCGACACGACGCGCCTGACCAAACGAATATGCCGAAAGGGAGAAAATATAAAACGGGCTGCCCAAACGTGCACAAGGCACCTAGGTGGTCACAACTTAGCAAAACTGATACGGGCACCCACGAACAAAATGGCCTGACCTGAACTCGCCTGGTCGGGCCACCTCACATGCAGGCGCGACACGGCGCGCTTGACCGAATGATGTCACAAGGGAGAAAATGGAAAATGGGCCGCCCGAACGTGCACAAGGAACTCGGGTGGTCACAACTTGGCAAAACTGATACAGGCACCCTCAAATGAAACGACCCGAACCGAACGCGCCCGGTCAGGCGACTTCGCACAGCGCGACACGACACGCTCGACTGAACGATGCCACAAGGGAGAAAATGGAAAACAAACTGCCCAAACGTGCACAAGGTACCTGGGTGGTCACAAGTTAGCAAAACTGATACGGGCGCCCTCGAACAAAACGGCCCGAACCAAATGCGCCCGATTGGGCGGCCTCGCACGGCACGACATGGCACGCCCAACCGAACGATGCCACAAGGGAGCAAACAACAAACAGGCCACCAGAACGTGCACAAGGCACCCGGGCGATCAAAACTTAGCAAAAATGATACGGGAGCCCTCGAACGAAACGGCCCGACCTGAACGCGCTCGGTCAGGCGACCTCACACAGTGCGACACGACGCGCCTGACCGAACGAATATGCCACAAGGGAGAAAATAGCAAACGGGCCGCCCGAACGTGCACAGGGCACCTGGGCAGTCACAACTTATCAAAACTAATACATGCGCCCTCAAACAAAATGGCCCGACTCGGCAAACACGCCCTGTCGGGCGACCTCACATGGCGCGACATGGCGCGCCCAACTGAACGATGCCACAAGGGAGCAAATGGAAAACTGGTCATCCAAACATGCACATGGCACTTGGGCAGTTAGAACTTAGCAAAAATGATACGGGCGCCCTCGAATGAAACGACCTGACCCGAACGCGCTCGGTCGGGCGACCTCGCATGGTGCGAAATGATGCGCCTGACCGAACAATGCCACAAGGGAGAAAACAACAAACGGGCCGCCTGAATGTGCACAAGGCACTCGGGTGGTCGCAACTTAGCAAAACTGATACAGGCACCCTCGAACAAAACGACCGAACCGAACGTGCCCGGTCGAGCTACCTCGCTTGGCGCAATACAGTGTGCTTGACCGAACAATGCCACAAGGGAGAAAACAACAAACGGGCCTCCCAAACTTGTATAAGGCACCTGGGCTATCACAACTTAGCAAAACTGATACAAGCGCCTCGAACGAAATGGCATGACCCAAACGTGCCTGGTCGGGCGACCTCATGACACCACGTGCCTGATCGAACGAATATGCCACAAGTGAGCAAATAGAAAATGGGCCGCCTGAATGTGCATAAGGCACCCAATCGGTCACAACTTAGCAAAACTGATACGGGCACCCTCGAACAAAATGGCCCGATCCGAATGCGCCCGGTTGGGCCAGCTGATCACATGGCGCGACATAGCATGCCCAACCGAACGATGCCACAAGGGAGAAAACAAAAAACGGGCTGCCTGAACGTGCACAAGGCACGCGAGCAGTCACAACTTAGAAAAACTGATACGGGTGCCCTCGAATGAAACGAAGCGAACCGAATGCCCCTGGTCGGGCGACCTTGCACGGCAGGACACGGCGCGCCCGACCAAACGATGCCACAAGGGATCAAATAGCAAACGGGCTGCCCGAACGTGCGCAAGGCACCCAGGCGTTCACAAGTTAGCAAAACTGATATGGGCGCCCTCGAACAAAACGGCTCGAACCGAATGCGCCCAGTTGGGCGACTTCACATGGTGCGACACGGCGCGCCTGATCGAGCGTTTCCACAAGGGAGGAAACAAAAAACGGGCCGCCCGAATATGCACAAGGCACATGGGCGGTCACAACTTAGCAAAACTGATACGGGAGCCCTCGAACGAAACGACCCGACTCGAACGTGCCGGGTCGGGCGACCTCACAGGGCGCGACATGATGAGCCTGACTAAACGAATATGCCACTAGGGAGAAAATAGAAAACGGGCTGCCCGAACGTGCACAAGGCACTTGGGTAGTCCCAACTTGGCAAAAATGATACAGGTGCCCTCGAACAAAACGATCCGACCCGAAAGCGCCCGGTCGAGCGACCTCACATGGCCCGACATGGCACGCCCGACCGAACGATGCCACAAGGGAGAAAATGGCAAACAGGCCGCCCGAACGTGCACACGACACTAGGGCAGTCACAACTTAGCAAAACTGATACGGGCGCCCTCGAATGAAACGACCTGACCCGAACGTGCCCAGTCGGACGACCTTGCATGGCGCGACACGATGCACCCGACCGAACGATTCCACAAGGGAGAAAACAACAAACGAGCCACCAAACATGCACAAGGCACCCTGGCAGTCACAACCTAGAAAAACGGATATGGGCGCCCTTGAACGAAACGACCCGAACCGAATGCGCCCGGTCGGGCAACCTCACATGGCGCGACACCGTGCGCCCGACCGAACAATGCCACAAGAGAGAAAATGGAAAATGGGCCACCCAAAAGTGCACAAGGCACCCGGGCAGTCAAAACTTAGCAAAACGGATACGGGCGCCCTCAAACGAAATGGCCCGACCCAGACACACCCGGTTGGGCGACGTCACACGGCGCGACACGACGCGCCTAACCGAACGAATATGCCACAAGGGAGCAAACAGCAAACGGGCCTATGGTGTATGACTGCGGCTGAAGCCACCCGATGGTGTATGAATGTGGGTGTTTTTTGGTCGGTAGGCCTAGCTGATTCACAATCTCTGCTGAAATGAGGTTCTTTTGCCTCTTGTTTTCGACAATGAACTGCAGCGGAGAACCCTTCACCCGCATCTATGAGTGGAAGAGGCGATTCCCCTCTTCTGGATCTTCGAGCTCATCCTTATGGATCTTTGTGGTGGTAACAGTGGCACTGGGCTCTGCATCAATCATATGCTTCCCTTTGTCATTCCCCTTATCAGGTTCTGACTTAGAATCAGAGCATGCATCTTGTTAGCACTGATTTTTTCACCCTCGAAATTTGTCTTTCATGATCATTTTTTCGCTATGATTCCTTATGCCTTCACTATATTCACCATTTTCTGTCGTTATCATATACCTTGATTTTTCTAAAAAGCCTTAAATTACCCCAATCTGGCCATTTCCATGCTAAAATATATGAAATCCTATTTTTCCTAAACTACCTTAATGATTGTCCTATCTATTTCCCTCTTTTTCCATTTCTGTAAAAAATATCAAAATTCCCTAATCCTATCGTATTCTAGCTTATTTTATTGGGAAAATAAAAAAGTGTATATCAATTTTGTATTTAATATAAAATTGTTTGTATTCTAGCTTATTTTATTGGGCAAATAAAAAAGTGTATATCAATTTTATATTTAATATAAAATTGATTATATTTTTAATAAAATTATGGGATTTTTACTCTGTCGAGGTCCTGGCTCAGCCCAAGCACCTACACTAATCACCACAGGATCGAGGCCAAGAACCACAAGCTAAACCACAACCAAGTCCAAGTCATGAGGGGAGGGACCCAGCGCATGTGCTGAGTCCCGATTGATTGTGTGAGTGTGCATAGCCTTTGGCTCATAGTCGAAACAGGTATAACCTCAACATGTATATAAACACCAATATGTCTTATATGCTCGATGAATGTGGGATTATCCCACTGAACAGAAGAATATAAAAATGGAAAACAGTAGGCACTGGTCACCGCAAGTATGATCTCTCAGCGTCCTCAACACTCTTAACACCAGGGTCAACCAGGCCCTTCCTAACGATGTGTCCAGTGCCCTTCTTGATGACCGGTCGAGCTAGCCAATGATATTAACAACAAATAAATATCAGAGGTTTGAACCTTGTTTTCAGAGCTCGGTTCTATTTGTTTATCGAGGACAACAAGTGGCTTGGGAATTTTCGGTTGGATGGAATTCATCCTGATCCCCAAGGTGTCCCTCAAATAGAGACGAGGCTTGATATTTGCAGTTGTAAAGCGCAAGAATTCTGAAGACAATGGGCCAATATTCCACGAATTATATCTTCTCCAAACCGTCGCAAGAGCGACACTTTGCCAAAAACCGTCACAATAGCGATGCCTTCCACTAAACGTCGCAATAGCGACACCTTCCTCTCAAATCATCGCAAGAGCGACACTTTTCCACAAACCGTCACAATAGGGACGCCTTCCTCTAAACGTCGCAATAGCGACACCTTCCTCTAAATGTCGCAATACCAACACCTTGTCTCTGTAACATCGCAAGAGCGACACGTTTCCCCAAACCGTCACAATAACGACGCCTTCCTTGAAACGTCGCAATTGTGACACCTTGTCTAAGTGTCACAATAACGACATATTTCAGCAGTTCGTCGCAATTACGATGCTTTTTTACAAACGTGACAAGAACGACACTTACCTCTAAGTGTTTCAATACCGACACTTGTCTCCAAATGTTGGTATAGCGACACTTTGTGGCAGAATTTGAAAAATTGATAAAATTTGGGGGAAATTTCCAACATTTTGTCAAAAGTGTCGGAATTTCCGCCAAACGTACTAGTGATTTGACGGTAATTGATATTTTTTAAAGCATATTTGATAGTAAATAAAAATATATGGGAACCTTATGAGTCTCTCTGTTTGTGTCTAGATAATATTTCTAAATCTTATATTTCCTCGATGTATTTTTGCACCTTTAGGGGCAATTGTTAGTAATATATCTATTTTATCAATATAATTATTAATAGTATTTTAATTAATATCAATATCGTATTTTTAATAATATTATTAACATTAATACTAATAATATTTATTATTACTATAATTAACAAATATATAAAATTAATGTTAAAATAATAATTTAATATAAATTAATTTTTTTTATTTAAAATATTAAACTTTTATTGATGACTATTCATATGACAATAACAAAAGATGGATGATGTCGGACAAATGTAGGTAAGGCTTTTGAGTTGTATGAAATAATAAAAAATTGATGACCATATTGCAATGTGATCTACACTTTGTAATTGTAACAAGTCTATATGTTATGTTTTGATTTGATTGGTCCTCGAGAAGGTCTAAATATATTCTTGGTATCTACATGAGTTGGTGTTGTATGTACCCATATCTATGTAATGAAGATGTAATGTCACTATAAGGCCTAGAGAAACATGTATACCCATTTATCATGTGTTCTAGATGACTTTGTAATTCTTGTCTAGTTTAGTTCAGTAACCTCTATTGGGTTCTTTAATGCTTGGAGGAATGAGCCATTTGTTCGTTGGATGCTTTATGAGTAGACCATATTGTTGGTTGTATATTCTAGGAGATGACGTTTTACATTCAAGGGGAGTTCATCAATAGGTTGAATGAACCATATACATGAAGGACATCTTATTGAACTGATAATTGTAGTAGTTAGATACCCATGAATTCCATTGGGTGGTTCTTTTTTTATATGTACATCAACAGGTTGGTGATGTCTACATGATCAACGTATGAGATGATTAGTATTACGATGGAACAGGTGTGAAATTTTATTTGGAGTAGGTTCTTCAAGTAGTAGTGAAGCATTTGTTTGAAAGGAAAATATGTTGAAGACCTGAACAAATGAATATTAGGCCAAGAAATTATTAAGGGGAATTGTTAGAGTATGTAACTCCCACTTGTCTTATGTGTGTGGTGATATTAAAAATGTTAATATTATTGGTCATTATTAGGTAGAGATGGTTCTATATGTAGAGAGTACGTTCCTAGTTTCTAGGAGGTTGTTAAAGCTAGTTGGATCTGAGAGGTTCTCTTCAACAAGATAGTTCCTAGTCAGGTGTGTGGTTGAGATATTCCATCAACTAGAAGATTTTATGTCCAATACAGTTTTCTTATCCTGAGAAAAAGTCTCATGTATTTATATTTATGACATTATTTGATTAATGTAGAAAGTCCTAAGGACAATTTTGGCGTGCAATAAAACCTACTCTTTTGTATTTCATAAGAAAGGGAAATCAGGTTCAAAGTGAAGGTGTTTGAACAAGGGCCATCATGTTTAAGTTAGGGCGGTGAGTGATGAAATGGACAAATGGGGAGCTAGCTAATGTAGCTTGGGGGACATGACTGGTAATTCCAGGTGGAGGAGAGGCTTACTGATCATGGGATTGGAGGCAAGATAGAAAATGGTCACCATGAGTGGGGAGTGAGGTCGAATGGTAGTTCCAAGTGGAGGATGAGGTTTAATGATGATGGGATATGAGGAAAGATAGAAGATGGCCATAAGTGTGAAGGATGAGGGTAATGACAATGGGATAGGAGGCAAGATAGAAGATGGTCATAGGGAGTGGGGACTGAAATCACATGAAGGAGGTGCAACAGTCAAGGTCACCAAGAGAGGATGGAGTTTTCCAAAATAATACTAGATAAATTGTTAACTCTTTAAATTACAGAAAATATTAAGTATTATAAAATTAATGATTTTCTTGGCTTTTTTGTCCATTAAATACTACATTATCCTCATTTTAAAAAAAATGAAGAAAATAGTAAACTAATTATTGAGTCAATAAATAATGTTTATTATTTAATTTAAATTATAAACTTATAAAAACATTTATTCCCTATATATATATATATACCCACAATGAGTTTGGTTTAAATGTGCGGATGAGTGTCCATTTATTTGGCTTAACACCTCCTAAGACTTGTAGTTTGAGATGTGTAGAGGGACTTGGTTTCATGCATAGTACAGTTGTTCACAAAGGCCACGTTTCAACCATAAGATGATACTCTTGAAAAAGAGGGATGCGCTGAAGCTCGGAAGGATTGTTTTAACATTTACCATTAAAAAAAAATGATTTAAAAAGGAGATAGGGAGACATGCCAATGGTGGTAGAAATTTGCATTTAAGTTGTGGATTGATGTGAACATCATAATTGGTCATGACACAACCATTTAATCAATTGAAAATTTTACATTATCCAAAGTATAATTTAATTTTTCTATATCTTAGTTGTTATTCTTTACTAAAATTCAATAATAAAAATTTTAGTGAAATTATAATTATTGATTTTAAAAATACATTTTTAAACCTATAAATTTAATTTAATTTAACGTTTTGAGAAAACTTTGGATCATTAAAACTATACAGATTTTCTATTGCAGATTTATGTATTCTAACTCTATTAATCTAATTTTTAATTACATTTTTGTTTATTGAATTTGTTCAGTGAAATAATAATGATTTATTAAAAAATTAAAAGACTTATTAAGCACCCAAGATTAAAAAATTTGCAGGAATTAGGGAGATAAAAAAATTTGTAAAATGACCCATCTACGGTTTAGATCGTAAATTTGAAATTTAATGCTTAAGTGGATTATGATCCCGAAAGCCTCCAAATTGTACTTTTTGAATTGATGAATCTTGGATTTAATTGATAATAAAAATAAATTTCAGCTAAATATTTATACATATAGATTTTAATTGACCTTGAAGCACGCCCAAATTGGCCTTTACTCTAGTCAAGTTGATGCATAAAAAACCAATCAGTTCTACCGATCATGCTATGCTTTATGCCCTAATATTTTTAGTTGTATTTTCTTCTGTTGGATCAAAGGATACGCTTTTTGATAGTCCAGAATTACCTTCAAAAAATTCCTGAACGATAACTCTGGCCACATAACGGGTGTCACATACAGGAGCGTAAAAGAAGACTTCCATAACAGAAAGTTACTGAACCTTATCTCCCCAGATGTTCCGATCAATACCTGTGGCTCTCCACAGTTTGCAGTGAGAAGATGACGCTCAATCTCCTCTACTGTAACTGATCATTGAAGACCATTGATTTCTTCGGATACTGCACCATCATCATCGTTTTGGCCGTTAAAAAGCATTAATGTTAGCGAATTCATATTTTCATGAAATTCAATCCTCCTCCTCACAGCGTCATGGCAGATGTTTTCTACTCCTTTGACGATTTTGTGAGTGGAAGTGTAAGGAGAAAAAATATTAAGAATGACCTTCTGATTGCATTGGCTCATAGCCATGTCTTTTTCTGTCACTCTCCTGACACGCTCGGGGAGAAGGCTCAGCTCTCCTACTATCTGCACGCTAATTCCATATTCTTTGACCATGCTCTCCTTCTATGTCAGTGCTTGCAGCTTCTCCTACATTAGATTCATCAGCATCACAACCTCTTCTTTGGAGCACTTGAAATTATGGAGGCTGAAGGCGTAGACGCTGACGCATTTGACGCCTAAATCATAAAGAAACGAGTTTTGGCTTAAAGATTACACTCCACGGAATGTGTAATGTATAAGGCTTAATGTTTTTTATTTGTCATGATATATGTTAGTTTTTACATATGTATTATAAACATGCATATATATATTTTGTAATAAGTTTGTTATGTTTTATTTTTTAAATTTTTTTACATGGCCCATTGTAAAACTCAACCATATATATGTTGCGAAAAAGACAGTAAGGTAATATGCCAAGAGCATTTTGACTGTGTAATATATTTTTTGCCCGAAGGCAGAAAAGAAGATAGAGAGCATTGTGTGCGTAGCAATGAATAGAAATATAGAGAACAACGAGACAAAGTTTTAAGAAACACTATGTTGTGTAGCAACAGAAATATTCTTTTTGTGTAAACCTAGAACATTGCAGTTCTGAGGAAAGTTTCAAATTTTGTATCAGTTTTATGTTTAATGAAAAATAGTATTTGTCTCACATCTCTGTCCCAAATTTTTTTAATCTCTTTGTTTGGAAGAGAAACTTTGTTTTCTCTCAGTTGTTCGGAATATTCATAAATTCCAACATGGTATCGGAGCTAGTCCAAGCTCTTTGCATTTGCCAAAGAAGTTGAAGGAAGGAAGAAGGAGTTGTTGCATCTTTTGACCAGTAGTGTGAAAGTTCAGCAAGCAAGGTATTTATCTAAAACAAAGTTTTTTGTTTGCTTGAAGAGTGTAGTCCAAAGAACTGTAAAAGGAAGTCTTTTTGAAGATAAAGTTTACCTCTTAAGAAGAGAGACAGTTTATTTAAAAACACAGTCATGTTTTTTTTAAAAACATAGTTTAGTAAGCTAGCTATGGAAAGAGCCAGCACAAGCGTGAATATGGGAAATACTCAACCCCCACGGTTCAATGGGAAGAACTATGACTATTGGGCAATCACAATGAGAGCCCTATTTGCCTCTCAAGATTTGTGGGAGCTAGTTGAAGATGGTCTAGAAGAACCAGCAAATGAACAAGCATATAATGCCTTAACACAGGCAGAGAAGGATTTGTTGAATAGTAATAGGAAGAAGGACTCTAAAGCCCTCTTATATCTCTATCAGGTAGTGCATGAAAGCATATTTCCAAGGATTGCAGAAGCAAAGAAGTCAAAGGATGCATGGGATACCCTCCAGAAAACTTAAGGTATGGATAAGGTAAAGACAACAAAGCTTCAATTAATGAGAAGAGATACTGAAGTTATTTGCATGAAAGGGTCTGATACAATAGACTCAGTCTTCACATTGTTGATTGGGTTGGTTACCCAAATGGGATCTAATGGAGAGACCATACAAGAGAGAAGAATAGTGGAGAAAGTGTTGAGGAGCCTACCCTCAAGGTTTGATGTGATAATAACAACCATTGAAGAGACAAAGGATCTCTCGTTATTTACATTTAATGAGCTTCATGCATCATTGATGACACATAAACAAATATTGAGCAGAAAAACAGACTCATATTTGGAGCATGACTTCAAGACCCAAATTTCCTTTGGAAGAGGAAGAGGTCAAGGCAGAGGAAAATACAGAGGAAAAGGAAGAGGCAACAGCCAAAACTAAGGAAGAAACAACCCTGCAAGTTCTAGTGGAAGGGGCAACAATAAAAGTCAGAATCAAAGCCAAGGAAGTAGCCAACAAGGTGGATAAAATCAAGCACATGGACAAAGGTATGATAAATCCCAAGTCCAATGTCATTACTGTAAGAAGTATGGGAATTATGTCAATGAATGTAGGAATAAACAAAGTGACATGGGTAATAGACCCAATGCTAATTTTACTAAAGAAAATCTCAGTCAAGAAATATTTTTTTTAACATGTAATTTGGCTAAAGAGAAGAATGAAGATATATGGTTTCTAGATTCAGGATGTAGCAACCATATGACTGGAAACATTTATGTGTTTTCCATGATTGATGAGATTGTGAGGTCTCAAGTAACATTTGGGACAGACAGTAAAGTCTCTGTCATGGGAAAAGGCAGAGTAAACGTTTTGACAAAGAAAGGAGAAAGAAAAACCATATCATATGTTTACTATGTACCTGGTATGAAGTGTAACCTTTTGAGCATTTGACAGCACATTCAGAAAGGCTGCAATGTTTGCTTTGAAGATGATGTATGCACCATCATGGATAAGCCACCAAGAAAGAAATGCATTGAAAAAGTGAAGATGACAAGAAACAGAATGTTTCCTCTCAAGATGAGAGAAAATTTCAAGAAAGGAGATGCAATGGTAGCAGTGACACAAGAGACATTCCAAAGAGAAGCAAAGGATGAAAACTGGTTATGGCACTTGAGATTTGGACATCTCAACTTTGGAGGTCTAAATTTGTTACATAGGAAAGGAATGGTATAGGGATTACCATTGATTGAGAAACCGAACAGCCTATGTGAAGGCTGTATCTTGGGCAAACAACACCGAGAAATATTTCCATAAGGAAAGAGCATAAGGGAAAATGCACCCTTAGAAATAGTCCATTCAGATTTGTGTGGACCAATGTAAACACCATCATTAGCAGGAAGCCACTATATGCTGACCTTTATTGATGATTACACAAGCAAAACATGGGTTTATTTCTTAAAGTTGAAGAGTGAAGTGTTTGAGAAATTCTGCCACTTTAAAGCACTTGTAGAGAATCAAAGTGGGCAGCATATTAAAGTATTAAGAATAGACAGAGGAGGAGAATACATCTCCAAAGAATTTATGCGTTTTTGCAGAGAAAATGAGATTCATAAACAATTTACAGCAAGGTATATACCACAACAAAATGGAGTTGCTGAAAGGAAAAATAGAACCATCATGGACATGGTAAGAAGTATGCTGAAGGAAAAACATTTGCCAAATAAATATTGGGTTGAATTTGTACATTGTGCAGCATATGTCTTGAATAGATGCCCAACAAAGAGTGTAATGAAGATATTCCCTGAAGAAGCATGGAGCGACATGAAACAGTTTGTCACTCACATGATAGTTTTCGGTTGTGTGGCTTATGCACACATTCCAAATCAACTAAGGAAGAAGTTGGACAGTAAGGGGGAGAAGTGCATATTTGTTGGATATAATGAAGAATCCAAAGCATACAGATTGTATAACCCATCCACTAAGAAATTTATGATAAGCAGAGATGTACAATTTATTGAAGAAGAAGCTCGGGATGGAAGCATTGAGAAAACAGTGAATGTAAAAAGTTGTTTGTCTCATGATGAATATGAGGATGAAATGGCTGAAAGACATCCCTCATTAGTAGCACCACCTCCACCAACACAAGGACAAAAAGGGACACCACAAGGAGGTATGAGGACACCCTTGAGAAATGATAACAATGCTTCTCCAAGCACATCACAAGAAGAAGATTTGAGTGCAGGCTACAAGCACAAGTTCAGCAAGTGAAAGAGGAACTAGATTCAGAAGTCTGAATGAAATTTATGAGCAAGAAGAAGGTATGAACTCTTTTTTTGCATTGTATTGTCAAGTAGAAGATCCTATTCATTTTGAAGAAGCAGTGAAAGATAAGAAATGGATAGATGTTATGGATGAAGAAATAAATGCCATAGAGAAAAATAAGACATGGGAATTAGTTGATCTCCCAAAAGGCAAGGAATTCATTGGAGTGAAATGGGTTTATAAAACCAAAAACAATGTTGAAGGTAAGATTGAAAGACACAAGGCCAGACTTATTGTCAAAGGCTACAAGCAGCAACAAGGAAGATATTATGAGGAAACTTTTGCACCATTTTCAAGAATGGAAACAGTAAGAGCAGTACTATCCATAGCAGCACAACACAAGTGGAAAGTTTACCAAATGGATGTGAAATCAACATTCCTAAATGGAGTATTGATGGAAGAGGTTTATGTTGAACAACCTCTTGGGTATGAGAAAAATGGCCAAGAGCATAAGGTATGCAGATTGAAGAAAGCTCTGTATGGGATGAAATAAGCAACAAGAGCATGGTATAGTAGAATAGATGTCTATCTACTAGAAAATGGGTTTGAGAAATGTGAAGGAGAACCCAAATTATACATCGAAGAAAAAGATGGTAAGATGCTTATTGTTGTTTTATATCTTGATGATGTTATATACATAGGTAATGATGCTTACCTCATTGAGAATTTTAAAACAGTCATGAAAGATGAATTTGAAATGACTGATATGGGATTGTTGAGATACTTCTTAGGAATAGAAGTAGAGAAAAATGAAAATACGATTTTTATATCTCAAGCTCAATATGTGAAAAAAGTTTTGAAAATATTTAACATGCAAGATTGCAAAGAAGCAATTACTCCTACAGTGATGGGATTGAAGTTAAGAAAAGAATATAACATCAAGGATTTTGATCCAAGTTTGTACAAGAGCATAGTTGGCAGCCTTATATATTTGATTGCAACTATGCCAGATATTATGCATGCTGCAAGTTTAATTTCCAAATTTATGGAAAGGCCAAAGGAGACACATTGGAAAACAACAAAATGGAATTTTATACACCACTTCAAAAAAATTTGAATTGATTCGATATACTGACAGTGATTGGGCTGGAAGTATAGATGGCAGGAAAAGCATGGTTGGATATGTTTTTCATATGGGATCAAGAGCCATTTCATGGGCTTCTAAGAAACAACTAATTGTGGCTTTATCTACAACATAGGCAGAGTATGTGGTAGCTATAGCAGCAACATGTCAAGCAGTTTAGATGAGAAGAATGTTGAGAAGTTTGTGTCATGAACAGGTAAAAGGCACAACAATTTTTTGTGATAATAGCTCAGCTATAGCTTTATCCAAGAATTTAGCGTTTCATAAGAGAACGGAACACATTGATTCAAAGTATCACTACATCAGAGAATTAGTGATCAATGGATAAATTTTTCTGAAGCATTGTAGAACAGAAGAGAAATTTGCTGATATATTAACAAAACCATTGGGGTAGAAAAGTTTTAATTCCATAAGGAAATTTCTGGGTATGCAAGAGAATGCAGCATTTGAAATTAAGGGGGAGTGTTGGAAATTAATTCCAAATACGACAGAAGCAGAAGAATGACGACGAGTTAAATTTTGATGGGAAATTCGAAAGACAGCAGCAGCGACGTAGTATTGTTTAGAAATCTACAAACAACCTCCCGCATTCAAGTTTCTGCACCCGTGTTCTTACCTATTCATCTACCCGCAATGAATTCTCCACCATCCACATTTGATCTGAATTGAACACGCAACCAGCACCATTCCGGCGACAGCAAGATGAGCCGCAAAGATCAATATTGACCCACCGGAGGAGGTGATGCCATCACTCCTTCCGACCAATGAAGATAGCTCCGTGGGGTAAAGAAATGAGCTTTGGCTTAAATATTATACTCCACGGAATGTGTAATGTATAAGGCTTAATGTTTTTTATTTTCCGCAACATATTTTAGCTTTGGCATATGTATTATAAACATGTAATGTTTATAATACATATATATTTTATAATAAGTTTGTTATGTTTTATTTTTTAAATGCTTTTACATGGCTCATTGAAAAACACAACCATATATATATGTTGCGAAATAGACAGAAAGGTAATATGCCAAGAGAATTTTGACTGTGTAATGTAATTTTTGCCCGAAGGCGGAAAAGAAGATAAAGAGCATTGTGTGCGTAGTAGTGAATAGAAAGACAGAGAACAACGAGAGAGAGTTTTAAGAAACACTGTGTTGTGTAGCAGCAGAAGTATTTTTTTTGTGTAAACCCAGAACACTGCAGTTCTGAGGAAAGTTCCAAATTTTGTATTAGTGTTATGTTTAAAGAAAAATAGTGTTTATCTCACATCTCTGTCGCAATTTCTTTTAATCTCCATGTTTAAAAGAGAAACTTTTTTTTCTCTCAGTTATTCAGAATATTTAGAAATTCAAACATGCATGATGAGAAAGAAAATGGATATGGACTTTTTCTAACACATCCAAGACCAATTTTGGATGAGTTTGAACTACATCTGAGTACTATAAAACATTCTAGGTTTATTTCAAAGTCTTATCCTAATATCTTATTATTGTGGCCTTTGTATAATTTGATTTGTAATAGGTATTGTGGGCTTTGTATAATTTGATTTGTAATATTATTTTATTCTTTATCTTATAGTATTATATGGTAATTTATTTATAATATTATTTAAATTATTTATATCTAAAATATAGTTAATACTTTAATTTATTTATAAAAAAAATCAATCTTTTAAGATTAACAATATTAATAACTTAAAATTTATAATGATGCATACAAATAAAGTTCAATAAATTTAACCCGTCTCCTGTTATATTTGATTTTGATAGGAGGCAATGAGATCTGGAAATGTCCCAAAGATGATTGAATGGAGGCAAAGGGATCTGGAAATGTATAAAATATGATTGAATTGAGGGTGGAAATGTTAAAAAAGATGTTTGGTTTGGTTGGTAAAATCCCGTTCACATAGTTATCAGGTTAAAGATCTTTTTCGTGTGAAAGGACACAGGTTTTCTAGTCATTATTCTTAAAAAAATATCTTAAATTATTTAATGAAAATAGTTTAATTATTTTATTTTTTTTATAGTTTGAAATATATATATATATATATATATATATATATATATATAAAAAGATGAAAGCTTGAACGTAAAGTTGTATTATATTATTCCAATTAGAAATATATTAAAAAAAGGAAATTTATAAAGCAAGATTGAACAAAGTAAAAATCTGGATATCAAATTTGGGTTTCTTGGCATGTCAAAATAATTCGGCATTTTCTCTTTTATTTATTTGATTTTATTTGAGTGTGAGGGCAACAATATGTAAATATAGGTATAATTTGTGTTTTATCTTTTATATAAAAAAATTAAATATCATCTATTATCGTGTTTTATTATAATATTTTTTTATATAAAAAAATTTAAAATATTTCTATTTATTGGTTTTGGTTTTTGGTTTAAGAGTTTCAATTGAAATTAATTAATTATAAATCTCCTTACTTATATATATAATTATATCATAATTATATCATGTTAAAGATCTTTTTCGTGTGAAAGGATACAGGTTTTCTAGTCATTATTCTTTAAAAATATCTTAAATTATTTAATGAAAATAGTGTATGTTTTTTTAAGTTTAAAATAAATATATATATATATATATATGAAAATGAAAGCTTGAATTTAAAGTTGTATTATATTGTTTCAATTTATATTAAAAAAATTAGAATTGAAAATATATTTTTAAAAAACCGTAATTTATAGAGCAAGATTGAACAAAGTAAAAATCTTGATATCAAATTTGGGTTTTTTGGCATGTCAAAATAATTCGGCATTTTTTCTTTTATTTATTTGATTTTATTTGAGTGTCAAGGCAACAATATGTCAAACAATATGTAAATATTGGTCTGAGTGGACGTTAACCATCATCATCATCATGAAATATAGGTATATTTTTTGTTTTATCTTTTATATAAAAAAAATAAATGTCATCTATTATCGTGTTTTATTATGATATTTTTTTATATAAAATAATTTAAAATATTTCTATTTATTGGTTTTTGGTTTAAGAGTTTCAATTAAAATAAATTAACTATAAATTTCCCTACTTATATATATATAATCATTATTTTTTAAATATCTTATTTATAAATGAAGAATTAATGAGTTTGGTTATTTGAAAAAAAAAAATTAATTAGAAATTGTACCACATATTGCAAAAGAAAAGTCTTAAGACACTAGCATATGAAACAATAACATAGAAGAAAGAAGTAAACTTGTATGCAATTTTTTTTCTTTACTAGTATTTTTTTTAATCATATGTTATGTTTAAGGGAGATTCCAACCAGGCCAATATTCTAGAATATGTTCAAAATGAAGGTAATGCACAACACCTCCTCCACAGGATTTATGAAAACCATTTCAGAATATTAATAGTTTATAAGTTTTTTCTAAGTGTTTGAGACCTCTTTAAATTAATTATATCATATAATAACAAAAAAAATTTCATTTAAAGACCTTTGTGTTGCTAAGCAACTTTATGTCACCTAAACACACTAACAGTTCACATCAACATATTTGTTGATTATAGAGTGTGTCCTTTTGTTGGCCTTGACATTTAATTGAAATTTTTTTTTGGTATCATCTATGTTTATTACATGATATTTATTTTGAAACTTATTAACAATTAGATGAGGTGATTAAAGTTATTATTTAGCAACTCACTTGAAGTTTCAGTCCACAAGTCCTTTGGGTGGACCCTCCTTGAGGAAATTATTCTAATCTTACTTCACTTTATCATTAGTGTAGAAATGAATTTGATTCCTTTCATAGAAAATATTATTTCAGTATCCAAGTGGGATGTAAAAATGAAGATTCATTTCAAAGAAAGTATTCTCAACTAGTTGTATCCGAGGATATAAAAATGAATATGAATGATTTCAAAGAAAAAATGGCCAAGTTAGTATCCAAATAGGATATGAACGATGGTGATTCTTTACTTAATATACAAGCATAAAGTGCCATTATTTTCTATTTATGCTAGCTTCTTTCTTGATGTGTTGATTCCATCTTGGGCCTACTATGGAATTTGGATCTTAAACTGTAATAAATTTTGATATTTTATCAGGCCTTTGCCTAAATTTGAAAATTAAGGAAATGTGAAGTTTATCCAAATTTGATAGTAAGAAACCACCAATATGAAATTCCCAACAACATCAACATAACCCAGACCATGACCGTGAAAAAGAAAAACATATTATGCTCATATTGCCATAGATTCATGATAAACTTAAACTTCTATGGAATATAAAAATTCTACATCACTCTTATGAACAGAATCATTAATAGTTAATTATCATTGCATTTATCAAAATGAATAGAATCACTAACATTAGAAACAACAAGAGAAGATATTATAGCAGCAACCCTTCATGTCTAAAAAGAAAACCCACCTAGTACTCAATTCAATACCATGCTCAAAACCCATTGTATGAGTAACAAGTATAATTAGACAAGGAACAAGTATAATTATAAATATGCATGTACTTGACATCTAACTGTTGTGCAATTTATTTCTTGTTTACTGATGTGGAGAAAAACCTGCAATTGAATAATGATGGATAAAAATAATTGAAACTGAAAATTTGACATGTAAATGTTTAATTTATCTAATTATACATTATTGACTAATTAAATTGCAAGTTTAATAACCTCAAAGGTTAATGTACATTATTCCAAAACTAAAGATTTGCTGAAACCTCCTCAAATTTTTTTTTCTATAAATATGATTTTTTTTCCTTATCTTAACTTCTAAGGAATGAATGCTAGATTGTTTGTCATAATTTCACTAATAAATTTAGTTTTTCAATACTTTTTTCTTTTACATTTATATGAATTTGTATCAAATATGTTTAAAAAGTTGTGATTCAAAAATATTAAAAAACTATCACCAGATGCTCACACCACACCATTGGCTAATACTGACAAAAAATAAATAAATAAAATGATTTTTAGCGTCCCCAATAATCAGCTCCTAGGCATCAGGAAATCGTGATAGACTGCGACAAATTCGGCACATAAGAATTTGGTGACCTACTTTCCCATCACCAACATTACGACCATTGCAGTGGGTGGTGAAGTTCTCGTGGGAACCCCCAACGTCACCCTTGTCCTAGTTCCCGCCCTGAATTTTTTGCATTTGGCCCTAGTGGTGGCCCATTTTGATGGGTAGGTCAAGGTTGTGACTCCCCATGCTGTCGAACTCATCCTGGATTCATTTCCGCCTTCGCAGGCCTTCAAATCCTCCTGGAAAATGTTGTTGAAGATGTCGTTGTCGGCCTTCCTGCTTGACACAAAGTCCTACCTAATGCTCAACGTCTACCATTACTATGTCTACCTGCAGGGATATGGTGTCGAGTCACTGAACTATGCTATGTTTCGACTGTTGCCGCCCAATAGGGACGTCGTTGAGCCCAACACATTGCTCCACTATACCAACGTTTTCGATGTCGTGGTCGACGCGGCCTAGACTATTAAATTAGAATATTGATGTGATTGCTTGAGATTTTATTAAACTATAGGGTTACATATATACTTCTCTAAAACAGTTATAACTCATAACTGAAAAATAACTACACTAAACTGCTAAACTGCCTAACTAATAAACTACCTAACTGCACAATATCCCATAGGATTACAACATTCCCCCCCTTAATTTGAAGGGTAATATGACATACCAAGTAAGGATCTAAATTTTTCGAACTTTTCATGCCCTAATGCTTTGGTAAAAATATCTGCAATTTGTTCAGAAGTTGGACAATGTGTCAGATGAATTGTTTTGGCCTCTACATGATATCAAATCAAATGATACTTGGTGTTGATATGTTTGGTTCGATCATGAAACTTTAGATTCCTGGCCAATTGAATTGCATAAGAGTTGTCGAAAAATAGAGGAGTTGAAGCTTTTTGTTTCTCCTGCAAATATTCGAGTATTTTCCAAAGCCAAATGATTTCCTTAGTGGCTTGAGCTGCTGCAACATATTCGGCCTCAATGGTAGAATCAGCACGAACAGATTGCTTGCGTGATCTCCAACTGATGGCCGCTGACCTAATATTCATCAAATATCCAAAAGTTGAGACTCCATTTTATTTATCTCCATCAAAATATGAATCTGAATAACCAACAAGATGGAAGTCTAAAACTTTGGAATATTTGATGCCGTAAGTTTGAGTTCCTTTTAAATATTTCAAAACTCTTTTTGCTACCACCCAATGCCCCTCACAAGGATGATGCATAAACATCGAAAGCATTCCGACAACAAAGGTTATATCGGGATGAGTAATAGACAAAAAAATCAAACTTCCAACAACTTGCTTGTACTTTGTTGGATCTTCAATCGACTTTCCTTATTTAGAAGTGAGTTTCAAGTTCTCCTCCATTGGAGTAGCAATAGGATTACATTCTGTCATACCATATTTGTTCAATAACTTATCAACATATTTATTCTGAGAGATGAAAATATTTTGTGGTTTTTTATCAACTTCAATACCAAGATAATAATGAAGTAAACGTAAATCTGTCATATCAAAAACCTATTTCAATTCCTTCTTTATAGATGATATATATTCATCATTTTTTCGTGTGATTATCAAATCATCAACATATACAACTAGATATACAACTGATCTTCCAAATTTCTTAACGAAAAGAGTTGCATCATCTAGGTCAAAATGTTTATAATTTAATTTAAGAATATGTTCAGTTAGCTGCTTCTCATACCATGCTCGTGGTGCTTGTTTCAAGCCGTATAAAGACATCATTAGTTTGCAAACCTTTTGTTCTTTCCCTTTAACGAAAAAAACTTTTGGTTGAAACATGTAAACATCTTCTTTCAATTATCCATTTAAAAAATAAGTTTTGACATCCATATGATGAATTTTCCATTCTTTCTAAGCTACAATAGCAAACAAAGATCTAATAATGCCCCATTTAGCTGTAGTAGCAAAATTCTGTGTATAGTCGATACCCTTTTTTTGTGCATATACCTTTGCTACAAGTCTTGCTTTGTCTTTGTCAAGCGAACCATCAACTTTATACTTAGTTTTATAAATCCATTTGCAACCAATAGGTTTTATGTCAGTAGGAGGATCCACCAGCCTCCATGTATCATTTTTTATGAGAGCATCATATTCCATTTGCATTGCATCTTTCCACTATTCATAACTAGCAGCTTCTTCAAAGCATGTAGGTTCACAATCCACAGAAAAATTAAATTCACAATGAGAATAGTTACCTGAGGAACTTCTAGCCTTAAACTCATCATAGTTCTTTGGAAATGTTCGAATACGAGTTGACCTTCGCAAAGGTTGTATAGGAAGTTGTTCAGGAAGTTTCTCATCTTCTTCATATGGCTCAGCTCTTTCCATTTTTGTCATTTTTTCTGTAGAAACACTTACATCAACTAATTCCTCATCAACAACAACAGAATTATCATCATCAACCACAACCAATTTCTCATCATTGAGAGAAGGAAACTCCACAGACTGATCTAATATAGGAATCCCCCCTTCAGGATGGGGAAGTATATTATCTGATTCATAATAAAACTTGTGAGGCACAAACTTTTCTATTTTATTAATTTTTCTATCAACAACGAGGGAATCTTTATCAGTTTCAAGAAAAATTACATCTCTTGACAAAATAAATTCTTTTTTGTCTTCATCATACAATCGGTATGCCTAACAAGTCATGGAATGCCCTAAAAATATACATTTTCTGCTTCGTTCACTCAACTTATTCCTCTGATGTTTAGGAATCAAAGCATAACATTGAGAACCGAAAATTCGGAAATGTTTAACATCAGGAAGACGACTATACCAGATTTCATATGGAGTTCTGTTGTTAATGATAGAGGAATGGCACCGATTTCTAATGTATGCCACAGAGAGCATGGATTCTCCCCAAAACATTAATTTTACATTCTTAAAAAACATCATTGAACTTACCATATTAAGCAATATTCTGTTCATTCGTTCAACAGCACCGTTTTGTTGCAGATTATATGGTATTGCGGTCTGGTGTTTGATGCCATTCTCTTGCAAATATGTTTCAAAAGCATGTGAAGTATATTCTCCTCCATTATCAGTCCTTATAGTAGCAATAGTAAGTTGTGCTTCATTTGTTATCAAGAGATGAAATTTCATAACCATATCAAAAACTTGTGATTTTTCTTTAAGCAGATAAACCCAACACATCCTCAAATAATCATCAATAAAAGTGAGTATTTATTTATTTCCATTCGCAGCTGATACAGGCATTGGACCACATAAGTCAGAGTGTATGAGACTTAATTTTCTTGTAGCTCTAGACTTATAATTCTGAAAATACTGTTTGTGATGCTTTCCCAATATACAAGCATTACATGGGGTCAATCTTCTGGGAACTGTTGGAAGTCCCTTAATCCCCTGCTATTTCATAATACAAATACTTTCACAATTAACATGTCCAAAGCGTACATGCCATAATAAAGAAGATGACAGAGTGTCATTTTGCTGAACCAAATAAGTTGTGTTCAATGCAACAGACAACATACCATGCAACTTCAATAATTTATCTTCTTCCACACCAGTCATTACAGTTTTATTGTCAGTTGATTTTCTAATTTCTACTTTACCATCAAATATGTGAATGGAATGTTCCTGCTGTCTTATTTGTATAAGAGATAACAAATTTCTTTGGAACTACGGAATGTAAAGTACATCATTCCAAATATAATTTGGATGTCTAGGAATTTTTAACTGAATTGAACAAATCCCTGATGGTTTGATTTGGGACTTATCAACAAAATACACTACTCCGTCAATATTATCACTGAATTGATCAAATAAATCTCTTCGAAAAGTCATATGACACGTGGCACCTGTGTCTAGAACCCAACTGTCATACCATGAAGAAAAACAAGTACTAAAAACATCTTCCATGTGGAAATTACAATGTGCGACAACATAATGTGCATTTTCAGAAGATTGTCCTCTATATGGAATTATATGATCTTTCTTTTCAAGCAATTGTTCTTTTTTTTCATTAATTTTATCCGAGGGAATTCTACAATTTGTAGCAATAGGTCCAAGTTTACCACATCTAAAACATTTTACAACTGGTTTATCAAAAAAAATTCTTTGTTGTTCATTATGTTGTCTATCTCCCTAAATATTTCTGCCCCCCCTGCCTCGATAATTCTTCCTACCTCAACCTCTATTACCTCTAGTATTTATAAAAGATTCCTCTTGAGATTTTTGGTCTTTTTGAGCAAGACATAGGGTTTTGGTATTAGACATATGTGATGTTTCTTTCTTGCCAAAAACCTTCTCACTTTCTACAATTTTCTCTACTAATTTGTCAAAATCTATATCTTTTAATTGCCCACTAGCTTGGAGAGATTCCAAGTAGTGTGAATAACTAGGTTAAAGAGCTTTTATAAAAGCAGTAAGTGGAAAATCAACTTTAACTCCAGTACATTCAATTTCATGATTAATATCTTTAATTTCAGAGGCAATTTTTAGAGGATCATTATCGCTCATTTCCAGATTAAATAACTTCAACAATAACTGAATTATCTCCAATTCAGAATGTGAATCATAAAATTCTTCTAGTTTTGTTATGACATCATAAAACGTTTTACTCTGAGTAATGTATCTGCTTACCTCTTCTAAGACTGAAGCGGATATTAAGGCAAAGGCCTTCATATCCTTACTTTTCCAGATTGCGAGTTGTTTCCGATCATCACGCTGCACTGGTGCATCCTCTCCTTCTCTTTCACAAACTCCATCCCATAAATCATTAAAAATGAGAGTATTTTTAATCTTTCTAAACCATTCTTGGTAATTTTCTTTTCTGTTCAAAACAACCCCGATTAAAGATACCAAGGAATTCATCTTAAAACTCTCATTTTCTTAAAAAATTCTTATTCAACCACAAGAAAAAATTCTGCAATCACCGGTAGAGATTTCTCCAAAAAAACTCTGTTTTTAACTAACAGATTCAGTGCTTCTATTTTTAATAACAAGCATGCACACATTTATCTTAAAAAAACTTTGTTTTTAACTTGCAAATTCAGAGGTTTTTATTGTTTTTTTTCTCAGAAAGCACATATTTCCTTTAAAAAAAAATTGTGTGTGTTTTTTTTTAAACTTATAGATCATCAAACACGATGCTGGAAAAACAGTTTTTCCAGCGAAAATCCTCTTCTGGGGTTCACGTTGGCAGACACTCCAGCAAACGACAAAATTTCCTCCACAGTGCTGGTCCACCAAAAAAAAAATGACTCTTCTACACCGGCAATCTGCTGGCAAACAAAATTCGCTCGCAGTGCTGACAGTGTCTCCTAGGCACAATCTAGTTCTTCTTCTACACCAGCAATCCAATTGGCTGGTGATCTATGCGACTGTGGTACAGATGGAGAGTCACATATACATTGAAGACAGAAGGGGGCACATTGCAGGTTGAAAAACAATCAACCACTCCCTTCACATCAATATTGCCGCCAGCGTCCTCGGATCCCAAGTGTGCTCTGATACCACTGTTAAATTGGAATATTGATGTGATTGCTTGAGATTTTATTAAACTGCAGAGTTACATATATACATCTCTAAAATAGTTATAACTCATAACTGAAAAATAATTACACTAAACTGCTAAACTGCCTAACTAATAAACTCTCTAACTGCACAATATAGAGTTACAACATAGGACTACAACTCTCTAACTCTCTAACTCCAGTCGGATTACAACATAGACAACACCGACACTTACAACAACAATCTTGTCAAGCACGCGCTCAACAACATCGGAACCCCCAAGCTCCCTGGCGTGGATGTCAACACCTACATCTACAAATTCTTCAATGAGGACCTCAGGCCTGGTGGGACTTCGGAGAAAAAGTGGGGCTCTTCAGTGCCAATTCCACGCTCGTGTATGTCCTGCACCTCAATGGCGCGAGATTGACTTTGGCCAACGATATTTCAGACCAGACCTGTGTAGCCATGTCCGGGGCTGATAATGAACTCCTCTGGCGGCGCTGGATTGGGCATGCGGTCTTGGGCAGGCTGATTTCTATGCTATTTAGGTCTGTCAAAGCTGTTACATTTTGGATACCGTTGCATACCACGTCTCTTAGTGTAGCAATGTCCGGGGCAAATAATCTATTTTGGAAAACACACCAATAACTTTTGTTTAAAAAATTAAAAGCAAATAGTAGAAAAACAAGAGTTACTTCGGATGCATTTTAAGTTTCGTGTTTTTTTTAAATTAAATTTAAAATATTTATTAAAATAAAAAAATTTGGTGATATAATTAATACTTAAAAGATATTTTAGAGTGTTAAAGTTATTTATAGAGTTATTTATAGAGTGAAAAAGCATTTTAAATAATTAAAGTTCACAATATCACTTACAATTTTATCACTAAATTCCAACATAATTACAATGTCCTGCAATATAAGCCTGCAAATGCACACATTCTCTGTAATTTTTATGTTATATGTTTTTTTAAGGTCTTTTGGGTGTATTTTTCAATCTAACTTGCCAAGAATCCAGTATAACTTTGAAATTTTCAACTCCTGAACGCATATTATATGCCGTCAAAAACATAGTGCATATTATTTCACCAAATTATGTGAAAAACCGTTTATTAACAACGCCATACTTATGCATTGAGCGAGATCAACCTTTTCAGCTGTCTTTTCTTCTGCTGGATCAAAGGATAAGCTTTATGATAGTCCAGAATTACCTTCGAGAAATTCCTGAACGATAACTCTGGCCACATAGCGGGCGTCACACAGAGGAGTGTAAAAGAAGACTGCCAAGACTGTCACCAGATGTTCAGATCAATAGCTGCGGCTCTCCACAGTTTGCCCGTTTACGTTTTGGTTCCAAATGGGGTATAAATGTGACGCTTCATGACGGATTTTACTATGTTTCTTTTAAAATTGTATAGATTTTATGCATAATTTTGGGAGGCTATGCTCCAATCACTGTGCGCGGTTGTTTGGTCTCACAAGTTTCGATGTGTGTGGTAATTTGGTTCCACAAGTTTCTATGTACTTGGTGGTTTGGTCTTACAAGTGTTTGGTCCGACAAGTTCCTATATCCAATTTTAGTAAAGTTGTGTAGTGATTTATATACGAGTAGTCTTTAGTGCGATTTTTTGAAGGTTTTTATGGTGGCTTTTTACAGTGTAATTTTTTTAAATTCAAGCAGGAATTTATTGAAAAAAGAAGTTTGATTGCTAACTTTGCACAATCCAAGAGCTCTAGAGGTTTTTGAGAGTGCTGAATAACAAAAACCAAGATTTTACCTCAAAAATTTTCACTGGATTCCAGCACCTGAAACTTCAAAAAGTCCCACTAAAGACAACTCCATTTATATAGTGATGTATTGTTTAATGGTTAGTTTTTCTGATTGAAACTTAAAACACTGTGGTTTAAATTTTATTGAGTATATAGCTTGATATGATCTCAGAAATAGACTCCCCAAAAACCTATATAGTAACTTTTTTTGAATTAAAAAATTCTAGCCCTGTCTTATCCTAATATAATATCTGGGTATTGTGGGCTTTGTATATTTTGATTCATCTGAGAGTGTCACATGGTAAGAATTTTTCATTTTGTTTTTACAATGTTATTTAAAATTATATATATCTAAAATATAATTAATACTTTAATTTATTTATCAAAAAATTAACCTTTTAAAATTAACAATATTAATAACTTAACATTTAAAACGATGGATACACATAAGTGTCCATCAAATTTAACCCGCTTCCTGTTATATTTGATTTAATACGAGGCAAAGAGATCTGGAAATGCCCAAAAGACGGTTGAATGGAGGCAGAGGTATCTCGAAATGTCCACAATATGATTGAATTGAGGGTGGAAATGTAAAAAGAGATGTTTAGTTTGGTTGGTGAAAGCCCGTTCACATAGTTATGCCACGTTAAAATTCTTTCATTGATACCTTAGGTTAAAGTTCTTTTTCATGTGAAAGGATACAGTTTTCTCATTTTTATTCTTTAAAAAAATATCTTAAATTATTTAATGAAAATAGTTTAATTATTTTAATTATTATTATTTTTAATAGTTTATATATATATATATATATATATATATATATATATATATATATATATTAAGTTGTATTAGATTGTTCCAATTTACATATTATAGTTGAAAATTGAATTTAAAAAAACATATATAATTTATAAAGCAAGCTTGAACAAAGTAAAAATCTTGATATCAAATTTTGTTTTTTTGGCATTTTAAAATAATTTGGCAAATTTTCTTTTATTTATTTGAGTGTGAGTGGCACAATGTCAAGTAGTATGTAAATATTGGTATATTTTGTGTTAACTAGTGTTAAGTGTTAACTAATTGTTGACTAGTTGTTATATCATTTTATTTTAAAGAAACTACAACATTTTGGTTTTTTTGGAAAAGATTATTTCATGAACATGAGCTAATTTTATCCTGTTGAAAATAAATTTAGTTATGGAAAAGTGGTTCCATAAAAGTTAAAAAAAATATTGATGGTAAAAGTATTCCAAGAATCTCTAGGTGGTTGAATAGTTAAGACAAATACCTTTTCCTCGGAGGATAAAGGCACATCCCAGTGAGGAAAAGGGGTTCTGTTCTAGGACGAAGGGAGAAAAAGGAAGAGAGTGAAGAAATTCCTCAGCTGGTAGTGACCAGTGGAACCCTCAGCATTCCTGAAAATTTCTAGAAAAGAACAATGGACTTGGAGTCCCGAGGTCTCTTTCGAAATCTCTGTCAACCTACCCATCTCAAGCGTGGAACACGGGGAAAGAGAAGGATGTAATCACCTCTCTTATGGTAGGGAGGACATCATCAACAGAGCCCAAAATGAGATAAGTAAACATATTGTTTTTATTACAGATATGAGATTCAGGCAGATCTAACATAGGTCTGAAATTAGACCAGACACTTCAAGATTAGAAGATGTGTATTACTTTAAGGAATGATGAATGTACACTGTGCATGTTTATTAAGATTCATATTTGTTTATTTTATTTCCGAAAATTATGGCTTAATGGTAGATTGTTAAATGTGAATGGCTGAGTAAAGGTTCTCTAGGAATACGTTGTTGATAAAACTTGTCTGTCATAGAAAGAAACAACTGGAAAGAAAAGAACCATAGTTCTGTACATACTAGAAAGAAAGTTTAAGCTGGAAGAGAACTATTAGTTCAGGGCCCTGGGTGAAAGCCCCTAGACCCCAAAACTGGTCGTTCTTCCAAATAACTATATTATACATGGGCAGAGAAATATGGTCCGATCATCCTCCTACAAACTGGAAAAGAATTTATAGAATTATTGTTCTTAAAACATGAAAGTAAACTATATCAGAAAAAAACAAATTTACTTTACATTATATTCAAACAAAAATCCTGAAATAGCGTGCAAAGATGTATCATTGGAAAGAATATACACCAGAATGATGGACTGTATTTAAAAAGCAAAATTGTTAAGTACAATACATCGCAGAGAATAATCTAACTCTGCTCGGCCCAAAGGGCACAAAACCCATCAAAATTATACTGCACGAATAACTGAGAAATGGAATTAGTCTCAAACCATGGAAGACAATAAAGCTTAAATCATTACAATAATAGACCCCAAGGGGTAAACATGATTTTCAAAGAAGAAAATTGTACATGATACCAAAAGGAGAAAACAATATCCATTATTGCATGGAACAGGCATGCAAGAAAACCCAATAAAATGTACAGAGTTAAATCTTCAACCAATTCCATAGATATTGTAAAAAAAAAATAACATTATGCTGAGCTAAATCCTCCTAGTAGAATTGAGATAGTAAGACTCTGTTATACTACTCATTGAATAAAAATCGCTTGTGGGGTGCCGAGTAGGCAGAGCCATGCAAACTTAAACTGGAGCGCTTGGTTGTAGGCCATGGTTCCAAAAACTCTATGGAATACCATACATACCAACCCTGCTACCCATCGAATGGAACAAGGCCGGGGCATTAACGCAACCTCGAAGGATTAAAATACCAAGCAGACTACCAAAGAAAAAACGAGATTCAACAGAAGTAACACTGCAAGTATTCGCTATCATATCTAATTACCTGTTCGTGGCGAAAGGCACTCCAAGCCAGAGAGAGACGAGACAGAAACAGTCGTCGCAGAGCTTGTAGACAAGCCACCAGGGATCCAAGTGATGAAATGAGCAATGACAGTTAGGGTAGGAAGGGGTATTACCCTAAGCCATTTCCGATTAACTCTTCACCGTAGATCCTGAGATGCTCAATCGAATGGTGTAAACACAAACAAGTGGTCACATAGGACTACAATAGATCTCGATACGTGTACTATCCGTAAAATCTCAATCAAGGAAAAATATCTCGGGTGGGATTAATCCGTATGTATGAAATCCGAAACAAAAGAATGCATTTATAATCTGACCAATCAAACATTTATGAATGGGTAACGAGATCATATAGGTACCGTGTCAAGTTTCCTAAAATGTGAGCCTTGAGAATGCATTTAACCCAAGAGGGTTAAACCCTTAGTTTCATAATGGTTGTTGTAGTGTTTCTTTTATAGACACATTCATAAGGAGGCGGTTCAAAATATTCAGTATCCCAATTATAAACATATTAATCATTAGTCAAATAATGGTATTGCTATAAAAAAACTATATAGTATGTATATGTATTTTAATCTTGAGTCAAAATATGGATTAAGGAGTATAGTAAAGTAATAAAGTAAAGTTGTTTTTTTTTTTTTTTTTTTTTTTTTTTTTTTATGTATGTTACAAGTGGTATCAGAGTAGGATTCACATGTTGGGACCCTAATGGTCACCTAACATGATAAATTGTGTGTATAAATGATGCACAGAAAAAGAAATAATTTTGCAGAAGACAATATGAAGAGGGGATCAACACAACAATCATCTCGGAATGTAGGGGAACCTACACCTCAAACTAAACCGAAAATGAATACTGAAATGTGGATTCAGCTGAGTGTAGATCAGCACCAACAGACAAGTAGACTGTTGGAGGAGCAGCACCACCAGACCAGTTTACTGCTAAGTACTGTGCAAAAGCTACAAGAATAAATGGTTCGGGTGAGAAGTGAAAATGAACACTTGATGCAAAAACAAGAAATGATACTTAAGAGCCTTTCTGACAAATAGAATCAGGGGGTGTTCCAACCTAGTCCCGATAGGGACATGCAAGAAGAAAATGGACGACAAGTCAGGGACCAAACCACTGATAGAATGGAAAGAAGTCATTCACAATGAAGCAATAAGAACAGAAATTACAATGAGGCTGAATCTGGTAATGTGGCGGAACAACAAGAAATTAAGAAACAAAAGGTGGAACTACAAGGTGAGTTTCAGAAGATAAAACCACATATGTTTGATGGAGAAGCGGAAGAGGTGGCTGAAGCATGCTTTATTAATATGAACAATTACTTCCAAGTCTATGAGTACAGTAGCAATCTTAAAGACAAATTGGCCATCTATCAGTTGAGATAAATGGCCACCCTATGGTGGGAAGATGTAAATAATTTCCTCATCATTGAAGACCAAGATGTGACATGGTATTCATTCTTGCAATATTTTAAAGACAAATACCTAACAGAACGTTTCTATGATGAAAAATCTAGATAATTCCATGATTTAAAGTTGGGAAAAATGATGATGGATGAGTACATAACCAATTTTACTTCCCTACTAAGATACGTTCCTCATCTAAGGGATGAAAAGGCTAAGGTTCAACGATTCTTAAGCAGTTTTCCAACCCACATGAAAGAACGAATTGAATTCGTAAATCCAAGGACCATGGACGAAGAAATTCAGAAGGCAAGGATGTGTTACCAGCAGTCTAAGGCAAAAGGAGAACTGCGCAAAAATTGGCAGCAAAAAAAATGACAAAAAAGCAGTTCAAATTTCAAAAGTGATAGGAATAAAAACTTTAATAATTCTGCATGGAATTCAGTGATCAAACAGTTTGGTGGAACCACCAAAGAAATCAATGGCCAATGGAGGAGAGGCCTACAGAGGCTTCCAGCGAAACAGAGCAAGGACAAGCCCCGAAACCACCTCTAAAGTGTTGGGGGTGTGGCGAGGCTCACTACTACAAAAATTTTCCACATCGGGGAAGAAGTGAAATAGTTGCTAATCTACAAGAAGCTTCTACATTGGGAGATGTAGCCCGAAGTATACCTAGAATCAATGTAGAATTGGAAGATCTTCAGGAAGATTATCAACCAACAATGATAGAGTTGGAAGGTAAGCTACTTTTGCAGCCTGTTTCTATTTTGGTTGACCCAGGTGAAAGTTTAAGTTATGTAAACCCCAAGATAGTAGAAATATGTAAATTGCAAAGTTAGAAATTCAAAAATTCATGGCTGGTCCAGCTAGCCACTGGAGCAAAAAGAAAGGTAAGTGCCAAAATTCCAAACTATATATTGGAAATTAGAGACCAGCAGTTAAATGTGGATCTGAATATACTGCCACTAGGGTCTTATGATGTACTGTTGGGCATGGATTGGCTGGAGAAACATTGGACATTGGTGGATTGTAAAGAGAAGATTATATACTATATCATGCAAGATGGAACTCGAAAAGAGATTCAAGGAATCAAGAAACCACTACAGCTGCGTCTTATTACAACATCCCAAATGAGAAATTGTATTAGGAAAGGGTGTCAGATATATGCCATCCAAGTGGGTTTTGCTAATTCCAAGGAGAAGAATCCTATGATGGAAAGCATACTAGTGGTACAATACTTCATGGATGTATTTCCAAAATATGTACCAGTATTACCTCCAAGAAGAGATATTTATTTCACCATTGAGTTAATGTCAAGAGCATCACCAGTTTCAAGGGCCCCATACAGAATGAGTATTCTGGAGCTAACAGAATTGAAAATGCAATTGCAAGAGCTGTTGGACAAAGGGTACATTCGACCAAGTGTATACCCTTGGGGAGCACCAGTGTAGTTTATAAAGAAGAAGGATGGAACCATGCGAATGTGCATGGATTATAGACAACTCAATTAGTTGACCGTCAAAAATAAATATCCCTTACCTCGGATTGATGACCTGTTTGATCAGGTAAAGGGGGCCACAATATTTTCAAAAATAAACTTAAGGTCTGGGTACCACCAGATTTAGATAAAAGACGAGGATATCTACAAGACTGCTTTCCGTACCAGGTACGGGAATTACGAGTTTGTGGTACTACTCTTTGGTTTAACTAATGCACCAACAACATTTATGAGGCTTATGCACGGAATATTTCACCCCTTTTTGGACAATTTTGTGCTGATATTTATCAATGATATTTTAATTTATTCAAAGAATGTGGAAGAGCACAAGGAGCACTTAAGAATAGTGTTGGAGAAGTTAAGAAAACATTAGTTGTATGCCAAGGTCAGCAAATGTGACTTGTTCAAGGAAGAGATCCAATATTTAGGCCATGTTATTTCCACTCAGGGCATAGTCATTGATTTCGAGAAAATTAGGACAATTATGGAATGGCGAGTTCCCCAAAATGTAGCATATCTCTGATCCTTTATGGGATTGGTTGGATGCTATCGACAGTTCATTGGGGGGTTCCCAAAAATTTCTTTCCCAATTACCTCCTTGTAGAGGAAGGGAAAAGTATTTAAGTGGACTAATGAATGCCATAATAGTTTTGAGAGATTAAAGCATTTTTTGACCACTGCCCCAATGTTGAGAGTAGTTGACTCCATAAATAGTTTGAGGATTGTACTGATGCTTGTAAAGAAGGATTTGTGGCAGTTTTATCATAAGACAGAAAAGTGGTTGCCTACGAATAAAGAAAGTTAAAAGAGCATGAACAAAGATACTCAGCCTATGACTTGGAGCTGACAGCGGTAGTGCATGCACTCTGAGTATGGAGGCACTACTTGCTAGGGAAAATGTTTGTGCTAAAAACTGACCACAACATCCTAACTAGCTACTTTAAGCAAGCTAATACAAACTCTCATCAAGCAAGATAAAATGCCTTCCTAAGTGAGTTTGTCATGGATATTCAACATGTAAAAGGTAAAGAAAACCGTGTGGTGGATGCCTTGAGCAGAAAATTGCATTGTGTTTATGAGCTTTTCTATAACCAACTTGAATGTAAATTTTTAGATCAAGTAAGAGAGGAAGCCTAGAAGGATCATGAATACCATTTTTTATGGCAGCAAATGGAGGAGGATAGAAAGAAAGAAAAACCTTGTGATTATATAATTACCAAAGAGAAATTTCTAACCTTTAAGCAAAAGATATATATTCCAAATCAAATGGAGTTGAAGGAGTTGATTATGAATTAATATCACCATAGAAATTATTCAAGACACCCAGGATACCAGAAAATGTAGACCACAATTAGAAAGATCTATTTCTGGTCTGGCATGCGTAAAAGCATTGCAGAATATTTAAATAAATGTCTAGAGTGTCAATAGGTTAAGGTGGAGCATCAACATCCAGCCAGATTGTTGCATCCCATACTGATATTTGAATGGAAATGGGAAGTTATATCCCTAGAATTCATTACTGATTTACCAAGATAAAAAAGGCACAATGACTCCATTATGGTAGTAGTTGATAGATTGAGCAAGGCAGCACATTTTATACTGATACGGTCTACTTACAAGATTGTGCAAATAGCATATATCTTTATGACAAAAATATTTAGATTGCATGGCATACGAAAGAATGTCATATCAGACAGGGATATGAAGTTTGCTTCAACATTTTGGAAGTCCTTATTTATAGGTTTGGGAACCGAAATCAATTTCAACACAACTTATCATCCTCAGACAGATGGGAAAACCGAGCGGGTAAACCAAGTCTTGGAGGATATGTTGTGTATGTACGTGATGCAGCAGCCAACAAAATGAGAAAAATATTTGCACTTGGTAGAATTTTCCTACAAAAACGTTTACCAAGAGCCTCTTAAGATGAGACCCTTCGAAGTTTTATATGGACGACAATGTCGCACTCCCATCAATTGGAGCAACCCCCTAACCAAGTTAATGGTTGGACCAGAAATGTTAGCTGAGATGGAATCAGAAGTAAGAAAGATCAGACAAAATCTCAGAGCTGCTCAAGATCGACAGAAGGTATATGAAGATAAGAAGAGGACTTATCGAGAGTTTGAAGTGGGTGATCATGTGTATGTAAGGATTAAACCAAAGAGGAGAACACTAAGGTGGACCTCCTGTGCCAAGTTGGCTCCCAGGTTCTATGGAACCTTCTAGATATTAGAGAGGGTGGGCCCTGTGGCATATCGATTGGCCTTACCCAGCAAAAATTGGGTGCACAATGTGTTCCATGTATCCTTACTGAAGCGATACGTGCATGACCTAAGGCATGTAATCCACTGGAAAAGAATTTAGGTAGGTTAAGATTAACAATCATAACTTGAAATACAAAATTTTTATGAGAATTTAATTTGGAGTTTTTCTGATTGCAGGTCAAGTCGGACGGTGAATTTCTGGTCGAACCTCGGCACATACACGATCGAAGAGAAATGATGCTCTGGAGGTGAGCCATCACCCAGGTTAAAGTGCAGTGGAAGCACTTCAGCTTTGATGAGGCTACGTAGGAAGATGAGGGATTTGTTTGTGAGGCTAATCCAAAATTGTTTGTCGAGCTGGAGTGAAACACCGAAGACGGTGTTTACTTCCAGGGGGGGAGTTGTGGTAGCTGGCTTAAGTGCTAACTAGTTTTTGACTAGTTGTTATGTCATTTTATTTTCAAGAAGCTAAAAAAATTTATTTCTTTTGGAAAATATTACTTGATGAACATGAGTTAATTTTTTTCTGTTGAAAATAAATTTAGTTATGGAAAAGTGGTTCCATAAAATTAAAAATAAAATACTGATGGTAAAAGTATTCTAAGAACTGAGAGGTGTTTGAATAGTTACGACAATTACCTTTTCCTTTCAGGATAAAGGCACATCTCAGTGAGGAAAAGGGGTTCTATTTTGGGACTTAGGGACAAAAATGAAGAGAGTGAAGAAATTCCTGAGCTGGTAGTGACGAATGGAGCAGTCAGCATTCCTGAAGATTTCTGGAAAAGAATACTGGACTTGGAGTCCCAAGGTCTCTTTTGAAATATTTGTCAACCTACCCATCTCAGGCGTAAAGCACGGGGGGAGAGAAGGACATAATCGCCTCTCTTATGGTATGGAGGACATCATCAGCAAAGCCCAAAACGAGATAAGTAAACAGATTGTTTTTATTACCAATATGAGATTCAGGCAGATCTAACATAGGTCTGAAATTAGACCAGACACTTCAAGATTAGAAGATGTGTATTACTTTAAGGAAGAATGAATGTACACAGTGCATGTTTATTAAGATTCATATCTGTTTATTTTATTTCCGAAAATTATGGCTTAATGGTAGATTGTTAAATGTGAATGGCTGAGTAAGGGTCTCTAGGAATATGTTGTTGATAAAACTTGTTTGTCATAAAAAGAAACAACAGGAAAGAAAAGAACCATAGTTTTGTACACATTAGAAAGAAATTTTAAGCTAGAATAGAACCGTTAGTTCAAGGTCCTGGGTGAAATCCCTTAGACCCTAGAACTGGTCATTCTTCCAAAGAACTATATTATACACAGACAGAGAAAGATGTTCTGCTAATCCTCCTACAAACCCGAAAAGATTTTATAGAATTACAGTTCTTAAAGAATGAAAGTAAACTATATTAGAAAAGAAATTTTACTTTACATTATATTCAAACAAAAATCCTGAAATAGCGTGCAAAGATGTATTGCTGGAAAGAATATACACCAGAATGATCGACTGTATTTAAAAAGAAAAAAATTTAAGTACAATACATCGCAGAGAACAATCTAACTCTGTTCGGCCTAAAGGGCACAAAACCCATAAAAATTATACTTCGCGAATAACTGATAAATGGAATTAGTCTCATACCATGCAAGACAATAAGGCTTAAGTCATTACAATAATAGACCCTGAGGGGTAAACATGATTTTCATAGCAGAAAACTATACACGATACCAAAAGGAGAAAACTATATCCATTATTGCATGGGAACAGGCATGCAAGAAAACCCAATAAAATGTATAAATTTAACTCTTCAACCAGTTCCAAAGATATTGTAAAACAAAAATAACACTATGTTGAGTTAAATCCTCTCACTCGAATTGAGATAGTAAGACTCTGTTATACTACTCATTGAATAAAAACCGCTTGTGGGGTGCCGAGTAGGTAGAGCCATGCAAACTTAAATAACTTAGGTGGTTCGGCTACCACAACCCTCAAGTCAAACTTCGGTGGCAGAATGTCGCATGCCATAAAATATGGGATGTGTCTCTTTGCACCCCAGAAGGAGGAACAGAGTTCAAAATACCTGATGAAGCAAGAACAACGTCAGAGTATTGTATGATGATTGAACCTTGAAGGAGAAAGAGGACTCAGTGGAAACCCTTATGCTTTCAGCTAAGGGATTACTTGCATTTAAACAAAAATAACATCATAAAGTGGTGGTTAAAGCCCATTTGTAAAACCAAGTAAACCAACTAATTAATCGAAGAAGAGTGAGGAGTTTTTCTGACCTGTATTGACTATCCCTGCCAGCCGAGACCCAACCTGTGGGGAAGTCCAACACAAAAGAGGAACCAATTAGAAAACTCGTGACAGAACTGTGCATAAAATGAAAACTCAAACTGATATACAAATGAATGAAGGAAGATTTTTTTAAAAACCTTTAATGCCTGCCGCGGTGGAGGGTATATTTCAAGAGGAAACTGGAGCGGCTTGTTGTAGGCCATGACATCCAAAACTCTGTTGAAGACCAAACAAACCAACCCTACCACCCATTGAATGCAATAAGGCAGGGGCATTAACGCAACCTCGAAGGATTAAAATACCAAGAAGACTACCAAAGTAGAAACGAGATTCAACAGAAGTAACACTGCAAGTGTTCGCTAACATATCCAGTTACCTGGTTGTGGTGAAAGGCACTCCAAGCCGGAGAGAAACAAGACGGAAACAGCCGTCGCGGAGCTTGCAAACGAGCCACCCGGAATCCAAGCGATGAAATGAGCAATGATTGATAGGGTTGCAAGGGGTATTACCCTAAGCCGTTTCCGATTAACTCTTCGTTGTCGATCTTGAGATGCCCGATCGAATGGTGGAAAGACAAATAAGTGGTCACATAGGACTGCAACAGATCTCGATATGTGTACTATCCATAAAATCTCAATCAAGGAAAAAGATCTCGGGCGGGATTAAGTCGTATGTATTAAAACTGAAATGAAAAAATGCATTTATAATCTCACCAATCAAACCTTTATGAATGGGTAACGAGATCATATAAAATGCGAGCCTCGGGAATGCGTTTAACCCAAAAGGGTTAAACCCTTAGTTTCATAATGGTTGTTGTAATGTTTATTTTATAAACACATTCGTAAGGAGGAGATTCAAAATACTCAGTATCCCAATTATAAACATGTTAATCATTAGCCAAAATAATGATATGGAGATAGTAAAACTATATAGTATGTACATGTATTGTAATATTGAGTCAAAATATAGATTAAGAAGTATAATAAAGTAAATAATTAATTAATATATATATATATATATATATATATATATATATATATATTACAATATTTTTTATTTTAAATTCTTTAATATAAAAAAATTAAAAAATTTATATTTATTGGTTTTTGTTTTAAGAGTTTCGATTTTTTTTAAAATAATTTGTAAACTTCCAAACTTATGAATAGAGTAAAAATTAATTATATATATAAGTCTCGTTATTGGATTTTTTTTTTTAATTAATTTTTTTAAATATCTTATTTATAAAGAAAGAATTAATGAGTTTCGTTATTCTAAATTCATTACAACCTTATTATTATTTATTTTATTTTATCAATATTATTAATGGATTATATGAAAAAGTTAGTCAATGCAATTTCATTTTATGTTATATTTTAAATATTTGTTTATTATATATTATTTTTAAATTTATTTATATATCAAAATATAATAGGGAATATATTCACAAAATTAATTTAATTACTGATATTTTAATCATGAAGTATTATAAAACATGAGATTTATGATTCAAATTTCTAATGCGATCAAATCACAAAAAAATGTAAATAAAATATGTATATATAACAAAATTATTATTTAAAAACATGTATATATTTTTATAAAAAAAATATTTAAAGTAATTAATTATGTACCATAAATATTAAATGTAATTTGATATATATTTTCTTATATAAATTTAATAATCAAAAATATTTTTATTTAAATTATCAAGTTATTAATAATTTGTAAAATAAAATTTAATAATAAAAAATATTTTAGTAAGTATGAGAGGTTACCATAGTGCATTATATTAAATATCGTTTTTTGGATTCAACTGTATTGAGAAATTCATTTATCTATGACCATTTTCATGAGAGGTAGTAGTAGTCATTCATCTATGACCATTTCCATGAAAGGTAGTCATAACTAGGAGTGAAGAAGTGGGATTGAAACTAGTGAAATGAATCACATAGTGTGAATCATCACTTACGAGGCTTGCACCCATTTCCATGAAAGGTAGTCGTAACTAGGGGTGAAGAAGTGGGATTGAAACTAGTGAAATGAATCACATAGTGTGAATCATCACATACAACACCCAGTAACCAGGACTTCTCGGGAGGTCACCCATCCCAGAACTACTCTGGCTCAAGCGCACTTAAGTGTGGAGTTTTCCTTACAATCAAGCCCACTTAGCTTGCTACCCCTCGAAGTCCTGGTTATCGGGTGCAAGCCCCAGAAGTGATGATTGACGTTATGTGATTCATTTCACTAGTTTCAATCCCACTTCTTCTCACCCGATGCAATGAGTACCGATGCAATGAGTGCTAAGTGGACTATTCAAAAATCATGAGAAGTTAGTGAGCTACCCTCTCATGGAAATGGTCATAAATGAATAAATTTCTCAACGCAGTTGAATCCCAAAAATGATATCTAATATTTTATTAAATTATTCATGATTATGCTTAAACTATTAATAATTTGTATAATCATCCATCTATAATTAATTAAAATCAATATTGTTCTCATCAAATTACATAATCCAAATAATTGCATTATACATAATCTTATTCATAAATTAATTTTAATATTTAAATGAGTTAGATAATAAAATTACTATTCATAATAAATTAAAAAATATATTAATATCATCAAGTTGCATAACTTAAATAATTATACTATAAAGTATTGTCATATCAATATGAGATGGCTACATTTTAAATTAAGAACAATAATACTCTCTTCGAGTTTTATAACTTACATAGTTATATTTTATATGCCATTACATGTACACTGACATCAATAGTTTTTAATATTTAATGAGGATTGGTTTTTTATATAGATAATTATTAAAAAAATCAATAAATAATTTTGAATTAAAAATTTATAAATATATAAAATAAAATTTATTTATTTATTATTTTAAATAGATAATAATTATTATTAATATTTTTTAAATTATTAAAATTTATATTTTTTCAATTCAATTTTAATAAAATTTATTTATTTAAATAAAAAAAAAAATAAATAAATATTTTTAAATAAGTATGATTTTTATTTTTTAAAATATTTAAATTAATTTTAACATTTTGCAAAAATAATATATGAATTTTATGATATTAAAAAGTATATATAAATGTTGTTTTACATAATGATTATTATCTTCTCCATTCATGTTTAATTTTATGCATTTTCTTTTCTCCAAAAATCTTTTTAATTTTTTCTTTTCAACTGATGAGAATTTTGAAGATGATATGGCCTATGATTTTTTTTTGGGAAAGTCTCATAAAAAAGATTGAAGAAGGCAACAAGGATATTCACTTAGAAAAGGATGATAAATATATAGAAATTGGAACGCAAATTTCTATAAAGGCAACTTTGAACAAATTCAACAGAAAATCGAAGAAAAAGGTTAGCACGACCCCGCTCAAGGTGGTTTTCCTAAATATTCAAGTAAATGATGAAGGTTGCATCCTAGAACTATGGGGGCATGGAAATGACAAAATAAAATTAGAAGTTAAAAGTTTATTTAAGGAAGAAAAACCCCTGAATATATTGCTTCATGAGACAAATATGAATCAGGATGAAGTTTGTCCAAAGGAAGAAGCATTTGGAGAGACTGTGGGGCCTCAATCATTGGATGTAAAGAATATTCTAAAGGAGTATGCATTCTCTGGGATCCTTATTCATTTCAAAAAATTTAGGAATGGAAATTACCACACTAGACAGCGATCAATCTCCTCAACTTGCCGACCCAAAAGGTCGGTATTGTTGTTAATGGATTTATGCTCTATCTTATCAACTAAAATTATCACATCTTATCAAGAAAAATTATGTTGTTGGAACTCCTTATGTAGTATGGGTGACTCGAATCATAAAGCTAATTTCATTTTTGGAGGTGAGAAGAAAGGAGGTTCACTAGTCAAAGACCCATCTCAAGAATATATAGAAGATCCCATCGCCAAGATGGATTTTATAGACATAAAACTCTCTAAGGGTAAATTCAGATGGAATAACCATCATGCAGGTCTAGGTTAGACATGTTTTTCATTAGCAGTGATTTCCTAGAGTAACACTTCTCCTTTTTGTTAGAAAATTATATATTACAAAGCAATGGTACAAATAAAATATGCGGAAAATACAAGCACACAAAATATATAAAACCAGAGAGACACAAATATACGTGATTCACCCATTTTGGGCTACGTCCACCCCAAACAGCCAGTCCTTCCTTTCTATTATCCAGCTAAAATGAAGAGACACAACCTACAGCAGATCCATTGTAATATCCTATGTTCTCTCTCGTAGTCTCCCTATCTATTTCTCGCTCTGAGAATACACGTACAATACACAGCCACAATAGAATGCCCTCATATAATTGAAGCATTGCCTTATAGGGCAAAAGACCCTAAACTAAACATAACTTGTACCATTAGATCATCTGCCTAATGAAAAGCCCAGATTGACTAGAAATTACTATACTTTTACAAGGTACTTTTACATCTGTTTTTAGCTTCAGGGGCAGGGCGCTAGGGGGGGCTCCATAAAGTCGCAGCCTCCCCCCCTGGACCCCCCAGTCAGTGTTTAATTACGGGTGGCGTTGCCGCCCCATTAAGGTATAGGGGTCCAACGTTGTGATACAAAATAAACAAGATAATCAGGCTCCACACCCAACTCTTTTCCTCCAGGGCTTTCACTTGGGGAACCTCAAACCATAAGTACATTTCTTTAGAGCTTCATGATTAAATGGATTATGGTACACTTCTTTTAAACTTCAATATCCTTTGAATTTCCACCAAAGGTCTCTCTTATATTATTTCCAGGTCTTAGAACATCTAGGTAATTGGCTCCCAAATTTTCATTTGGGAGAAAAATATTAAGGCCACATAAATCTCCCTCAAAACTTGGGTAAATAAGATAAGCAAGAGAATCAAAATTTATGATCCAAAACCAAAATTTCATCCATGAGCTCTTGCAAAGGTTCAACTAGATCGAGCGTTAACTCTTTATATCCCGAACTCGTTGGGGACATGCAAAGAATGATCAAGAAAGAGCAGACCGCTCTAATACCACTGATCCAGAACTTATGCAGGAACACAATAAAATACAGAAATAAACATAAACACAGATATGCATAAAAAATAAGCCTTAATTTCATTTATATAACATAACTAAAATATGCTTACAGAAAGAATGGAAATAAACTAGCTAGGGATCTGATAGCTTATCTTTGAGAAGAGATGTGGTAGCTGCAGGCCTCTGAAATTTGTTACAATGAGGCTCGAAGGCCTATTTATTATTGAGAGACAATGGAAAACCCTAGGAGATGAAGTGTCAAAACTATGGGCCTCGTTTGGGTAAATTGGTACATCAACTTCCAAGGGACATGACTTTGGCGTACAATCTCTGTTTGACGTGCACAATACCTTTTTAGAAAGATCTATTAGAGGAATACCAATTTTGAGTGAGAAATATCAGTCAAATATCCATGTTTCTCTCAATTTTCCCAAAAAGTGTCGTTTAGGGACTCAAAACGGCTTCACAAGTTCATGACTCGAAAAACTGCTAAAAATAGTAAATTGTGCTACAATTAAGGAAACTGAAAAACTGAAAGAAACAATGGTGGGGGTCCAAGTGTAATATGTGAGTGCCCACCAATATTCACCTGGATGAAGGTGTTTGAGCAAGGGACATCATATTAATGGGAGGGTCATCATGTTCAATTTTAGGTGGTTAATGTCTAAATGGACAAATGGGGAGCTAGTGAATGCAAGTTGGTGGAAACGAGACATGAATGGTATTTCCAAGTTGAGGATGATGGATAATGATGATGGGATAGGAGACAAGATAAAAGATGGTCACTAGGAGTAGGCATTGAGGTCAATGTTTTACCACAGATGAAAGAAAATCGTAAGGAGGTGCAATGATCAACATCACCAATAGTAGATGGGGTTTTTGAATAAGACTATGTGTAAATTGTTAACTATTTATAGAAAATATTAAGTATTATGAAGTTTATTATTGGCTTGGTTTACTTTTCCATTTAATATTACATTATTCTAATTAAAAAACATGTTGACAAAATAATAAGCCAATATTTGAATTACTACGTGGTATTTAATATCTATTTTATATTATATTTATATAAATCTATTTTATTCCAAATAACAAACTAAATTTAAATACCAAACAGTGAATGTGGTTTAAGCACATGCTTGAATGTCTATTTCATTAAAATCTTATTTTAGGTACTAAGTATTACCTGGGTTTAAGTGTGAGGATGAATTCCATTTATTTCGTTTAACTTATTTTTATTATTGCGAGGCTAGAATGAAAATATTGGACTTGTAGTTTGATAGCTGCAGATGGACCTGGTTTCATGGAATGTATATTTGTTGAGAAAAGCAAAATTTCAATGATAATATGGTACTCTTGAAAAAGATGGATGGGCTTAAGGCTCAGAAGGATTTTTTGAACATCTACCTTTAAAAGAATGAATTAAAAAAGTGATAGGGAGACATGAAAATTGTGTAAAAATTTGCATTTAAGTTTATATTTGATTGAACATCATAATTGTGTGGGATAAATATTTCCCGTATCGTATTATATTTGTTAAACATTTTGGAGGTTTTTCTGATCTATTTTTGTCCGGACTTTGGTAGGGATTTGTTGGAATCACAAGTTTGAGCTATGAAATACTGACAATCCAAGTGCCCGAGTGTTTTTTCGACGTGTTGAATCCATATATGTTGTCAAAAACCTAGTTTAAACAACAAAAATCATTATTTGACCAAAAAAATAAAAAGTATACATTATTCACATTTAGAAATTTCCATCCAAATAATCCAAAACATATAATAGTTAGATCACGCCTACCAATATAATAAATTTATAAATATACAGTGTTCACATTTATTTAAGGTGTATTTTAATTTTTCTATATTTTGGTTTGAGATTTTTTATTGGAAAATGGTAGTAAATTTTTTTCCTTAAATCATACCTTCTTTTTTTTAAACTAGAATGGTGAAATTTATTAAATAAAATAGGAGAGCGGATATATACCACCAACCTAGAGGGGATTAAAATAATTCCCACAGGAAGTCAAAGCTGCTTATGGAAAATCAGCACATACATCCTTCACAACTTTAAAACAACTATGTCGAAAGCAAAGATTTAACATTACAATAATTTTTCATATCAACAAATTTGTAGAACCCCAATTTTAATTCACTAAAAATTTCGTTTTGACCAAATCTTTTCCAAGGTTTTTGAGGTTGATACTCCATGAGTATCCATATCGTAGCTCTCATTGTTTACATGGCCGAGTCAAAATTTTCCTGCCTTAGTCTATGTCACCATATTTCTATTGTCTTTGGCTAAAGTTCAGAAAAGAGGGACCCTAGACTATCCTTTAGACCCCCATTAGTGGGGATCTTACTTGGAACCCCTTCACTATGCATCCTTTTAGTCGGGTTGATAATCCATAAATCATCCCTTGTTGAACCTTACAAGTGCCCATCTTCAGGGGGTTCCTGAAATGGAATCTTGGTCATAAACATTTCCAAATTCACCACCTTTTCCTCATGACTTGGTTGGATTCCACATTAATTTGATCCTCAACTTCTGCCACCCGATGAGCTTAATGTCAAATTGCATCCCTCATTTGCCTATAATCCCTTATCTCGTGCTAACATATGTTTTATCATAGTATTGTTACATTGATCTTAAGGTGTCATATTTGTTGAGGAGATAATTGGGTTATCTCTTAAATCCAATGAGGATAGCATGAAGAGAAAGGGTATCAAGTTGGCCAAATAGTTAACAACTTAACCTTCAAGCCATTTTACATGATGCCAATTGTGCCTCCAAGAAGCTGCCACATTAGTTGTTGGGTAATGCATTGGTGAGTGTTTTGTCTCATCAATATGACAAGGATGGTGTGAGATACGTAGTTCCCCTACTAGAAAGGTAGCTACCACCTTGGCTTGCACATTTACTATCATGTTGAGATCACAAATAACATGATAATACACACATTCTGAGAAGTGAAGACACATTTTTTGTGCTTTATGGAGGTGATAATATAACTTCACATTTGAGGATGCCTCTCCCTTGTTTAATTTTTCAATCAAATTTAGCTCTGAGTAACCTATCAAAACCTATCTTTCCCCTAGTAATTCCTTTTAGTATGTTCAAACTAGTGCATAACCCTATGGACTCTACCTCATTTTCATTGTCATGCCGAATCCCATGGTAAATTTCAAAACCACTGATTCCCGTAGGTCACAAATGGCTCCTTGGCCCCCCGCTTCACCTGGATTTCCTTTCGTTTCCCTATCAACGAATAACCAATATCTTCCTTCTTTTCTCATCCATATTTGTAATTCCTTCTTGTCCCATATTAGAAGTTAGATATTCAGAGGAGTATTGTTGGTTGATCAAGGAGGTCTAGCGAGGTGATAAAGAAGATTCAGTTCCTCTCTTAGCCTTCAAACCTCTCTAGAGACTTGTGTTGACCAAACCTCTCTATCTAATTGTTGGATCACATCATAATGTCAATTGAAACTCAAGATTATATGCCAAATTCCAATTGAGACCATGATACTTGTGCTGACCAAACCTCCCTATCTAATTGTTGGTTCACATCCTAATGTCAATTAAGATTATTCTGGAGTTGGGTAGATCCATTAGACCATGAGAGTTCTGGGCACCAAACCTAATCCCTACCTAATAGTTGGATTACATCCTAATGCTAATTCAAATTATTCTGGAGTTAGGTAGAACCATTGAGACCATGAAACGTGTACGTATGTATTTGCCTAACAGTTAGACCACACCTTAATGCTAATTGAAATTATTCTGGACTTAGGTAGAACCATTGAGACTAGGAATCTTGTGAGGATGAAACCTTCTTGCGTAACGGTTGAACCACATTCCAATACCAATTGAAATTATTCTAGAGTTTTATAAAACCATTATTATCTATTTCATTTTACTTAAGCACTATGAGCTATAATGCATTTCATATATATTGTTAAAATATTTTATTCCATCCAAGTTCAAATACGGATCGGTGACACTATGAGCTATAATGCATTTCATAAATATTGTTGAAATGTTTTTTTGGCTTCGAACTTGTAGAATGGTTTGGTAGCAGCAATCTAAAAACAACAAAGAAAACCCATAGAATAGTTATGCAAGGCCGTGACATATAAACCTGCAAGCGCAGTAATATAAGTCTTTAAGACCGACTTTCTCATTGCCTTGGCTGATAGCCATGGCTTTTTCCGCCACTCTCATGACGTGCTCGGGGATAAGGCTCAACTATCCCACTATCTGCATGCGAATTCCATATTCTGTGACCATGCTTTCCTTCTCTATCAGCGCTTCCAACTTCTCCTGCTTCAGATTCATGAGCGTGGCGACCTCTCCTTTCGCTTGAAATTCTCGATGCCGAAGGCGTAGACGCTGACGCATTTGACACCTAAATCATAACAATCCCTCAAGATGCGCATGAGTGTCTCGTATCTGAATTGATGGCCGCTCGTCTTCTCCATCTGACGACGGGATGCGTATCTTCGATTGCCGTCCACGATAATAGCAACTTGATTGGGAATAATTACTTTAATAAATGACATTTAGAATTGCTTTTACTTTGAAATTTATAATTTTAACAATTTTTTATTAAATTTTAAACAAAATTAATAAAATATTTATTAATAAAAATATCTTTCAAAATGTCAAAATCAAATTTATGACTCAACTAATCCCAATTAAATCTTAGACAAAATAAAATATATATATATAGAAGGAACAAAACCTTAACTATAGAAAATTGAAACAACGGCCTCGGTCACCATGCTTTTTTTTAAAAGTGGGCTATTACGTACGGAATAATGTCATCAGATTTGCATCTAGATTAGTTGTTAGTTATTGCACCGCAGAAGTGCGCAACAATTTTTTTGTGTGGTAGGTATGTTCGAAAATTTAGGTTAGGGATGATAGTAGGTCATGAATAGGAAATTATGTAGTTTTGTCAAAAATTAGGTCAGGGTTAATGAAAATCTTGATTGTTATGATATTTTAAAAAGGATCGTGTTATAAGTTTATATATAATGTATTTGGAAAAAAAACACAAATTACCTAATTTATATGATTGAAGATAAAGAGTAGAAAATTTTTAAGACTAGAGGTAAAGAGCAGAAAAAATAAGATATATTTAATTACCACAACTATATTAATAAATTGTTGATATAAGTAGATAGACAACATTTTTCACCTTTTATATCAACGGACTTATGAAAATAAGGGAGATAGACATATACTAATCTTATTTGTGCTAATATTAATATTAATGATAGTATAATAACATTATTATATTAAGAATAGATGAATTATTACAAATAATAACATTATTGTGTACAATTATTACATTAATATTATTAATTACATCATAAGGTATTCTTTTTATGGAGTTGGCAAGGCACACATTGTTCATCGCAACCAATCTGAGAGGTCCATTTTCGTCCTCCTCCGAATAAAAAACTAACATGTCGAACTTTCCCTCTCGTGCGGGAAAAACAATGCAATTAGCGAACACAAGCAGTTTAATGGCACATGAAGTGCGGGAATGACGATGCGATTGGCCAACACCGACAATTTAATGGCGTGTGAAAAGGAGGTTATGTTCTACCCCCAAACTTGGTCAACAGTGAGTTTTGGTTGTCATTTGATTTTCTCAGTGACGAGGCCACACCTCTCTTGAAGAATTTCATATTTGAACATGGTCGTATTCCATCCAAATGGTATTTGGGGTTTGTAGGTTTTCAGGTCGATTCCCCTAGAGAATCACCCCTAATGAGGCTATGTGAAACAGATGCATAAGATGACTATATTTCCCAATTTACTGAAAGGGTTACTTATGTTATGTTGGGTGATGATGAAAATTGTCAGTAGGGTGTTGATGTGGACGTGGGTGTTCATGCCACCATGAACTGGACTTCTTTGAAGCAATGCGTTTTTTTGGAAAATAGTAAACAGAAGGTATGTTGATGGTTTTAGTTTTTCTTGCTTTTGGTTTTATGAAATCCTGGAATGGGTTTATGGGATTTTTATTTTTTTTGGACTTTATTTCAGTATCAAATGTTATGGTCACCTTAGTCTACATTAAGCAATGGGTTCGGGAGGAATTTTTCCTCGCCTACGTCTACATTAAATGATGGGTTGGGGCGGGATGGACACTGTCAAGTAACGTTGTGGGCGAAGATGCATGGGAATTATTCCTTATGGTTGCAAACGAGATTGTTTGACTCAATATGTGGGTTCCTGAAAATTATGATCAGTATAAGCCACGAGTGAAGGGTTTCATCATAGCACCTAGAGGGGGGAAGCTCAATTTCAGTGGAGTCAAAACGTTTATGGATTTCACAACGACGACTCGACCTTTTCATGCTTCGATTTTGCTTACAATGCTTCTCAACATAGACATAAAAGGCATTGGAACCCTCATCTAAGGGCCGAAGAGTGCAAAATTCTTGCTCACCAAGTTCATTTTTTCTTTTTACACATATTCATTCTTTTGTTTTGTAATTTATTCTCTGAACAATGTCCAAGATTTGTAGGGAGGGGAATTGAGGTAACAGTTGACTAGTTTTTTTGTGTTTTTAGAATCATTAGTACCTGCAGGAAAAACAATCGAAGGCAAGATAGGGAATACTAAAAGAAATACAGGCCCAACAAGGGAAAAATAGATTTGAACATGTTAAGCGAGTGAAACACATATACTCAGTGTGTCCTATTGGTCAGCATCTTTTTGATGGTTTGGGAATGGGCAGTATTTCTTAGTTGCAATGGACCCGGACATGAATTTTGTGGCACTGGTGTTTTTTTGTCGTGGAGGATGGATAATGGCCATGTTGTCAAGAAAAATATATGTAGTTTAACTCTCAATCCCCAACATACTGCATTATACGGTCAGAAGCTCTTGGTCTTGAATTAATGGAAAAAACTAAAGAAAATAATTCTTGAGCCTTCATGGCAGGTATTAAAGAATGTAGCTCTTTTCTTCTCACTACAAATTTCTAAACAATTCTTCTTCCATCAATGATATTATAGGATTTGAACCTTAATGTTGAGGAGTTGCGCTTGAAGCCATCTGGTTTGTCATATGTCTCACTTAACCGACACAATAAAAAGATTTTATCTTAAATTTTTTTCTTGACACTGAATCTGTGACAAATTCTCTTGGTGAATGATTCCATGGTTTATAGATATGATATAATTTAGGGTTTATAATTTTATGATAATGGAAATAAACAAAGCAAAGGTTTCTTGTTTGTTTAGTAGTCTATATGAGGGTAGTCAACCATCATAATGTAGTGGGAGGAGAAATGTGGCATGTTCATGAGAAGAAAAAGGCTTACCGCTGAAACCAGGTACATGGGAGATCATAGAAATGAATAATGGTATGGATCTGACCAACAGGTCATTCCTCAAATTTATTTGTTTGATCCAATTCTATATAGCTAACACGAGTACTAAAGAAGGCACTACTACAAGGAAAAGACCCTCTAGCATATGTTTGTGAGGGATCCCTTATAAAAATACCCCAGACATCTGTTTATAGCGGAGGTTACTAGAGGAAGTTAGCGATTGGAGGTTTTTGCAGATGTTTTTCTTCCGGTGCGTTTATCATCCTAAACCACATCGGTGCGTTCAACAAGAGAAAGCACCGGTGCGCACAAAACATTGGCACATCAGGACACCATGCACACAAAACATTAGCACACCGGGACACCATGCACTCGGTACAAACCCTCCCGATGCGTCTTATTACAGTAGCGCATCGGTGCTTTACAAAGATTCTGCACCGATGTGTCGTAAAACCCCACGCCAAAACTGAAATAGACTAGTGTGTTTTTAATAAATCGCACTGGTGCGCCTATAAAACCCGTGCACCGGAATAGGGCTGAATAAAAAAGTAATTACGACCAAAAATCTGCATTTTTCACTTTTTAGTGCTCGAGAGCTCTCAAGCACTAGTGCCACTTTACCTTGTGTGAAGCGCCCTGCCATCGATGCTCCCATTTCACGCACTGCTGTATTCCATTACCCACCATGTCCATTTTGAATTTTGCAAAATGGTGGGAAATTTTAGTTTTACAAATTATACAGCCAATGTGCCTCCTCGACGGCCAAATGTACAGGTATTTTCCTTGTTTTTCCATAATTAAACATTTTAGTGGATTAGTTTTGTAAAATAGCTTAAAATTCACCTTATTTAAAAAAAATATTCCCGCGCGGTGCACTCGAGCCATTTGGCTCGCACTAGTTCGCAGTGTTTCCTGTAAATTTACAGGCCACACTGCGACCGGTGCTAATCTATCTGCACTGGTTCCGAGGCAGTACTGAAACGATGCACCGTGATTTTTTAAAAGTAAAAAAAAAGTGTGGTGTGTTCAGTTACCGGGCCGCACTGTTGACCATGTCGAATTGTGGGAATGCGGTGCATTGACGGAAATATCTGCCTCGAGACAGGTAATTTTGTTAGCGCATTGCATTATGTCAATTTGACATGGTCAATGGTGTGGTCGGGTAAATTACCACACCGTTGACTATGTAATGATGTCAGGAGGGCGGTGTGCTTCCTAAACTATACACCCCAGGGCGTATAGTTTGGTCAGCGCACTGCCCTCCCGACACTTGTACATAATCAATGGTGTGTTCTGTGTTGTACATAAAGGGCCATGGTGTGTTTTTGTGACATCTTATCCACATGTGGAATGCCCACCTACATGCTTTCCGGGTTGGTCCTAACCAGTGGTACGTGCCCACTGAGGAGGACATCTATTTCATTACTGGCCTATGGAGGATAGGGGTGGATTTTCCCTCATTCCTAGAGGTCCTTGTTGGCTATGCAACAAAGAATCAGTTGGCGTACTCCCAGAGTTACATTAGCGCAGATATATTGTCTCCTTCAGATTTTCAGGTCTCTGGAGGTCAGTTATGTATTGCTTCATTTGGTAGAGAGGAGGTGAGGTGCCTCTCACTACTGATTTCGACCATTTCACACAACACCAACGATGGGAAATGAATTAGTTTCCCGCTTCTATTTTATGTTGATTCTTTAGTACAGGAGCCACGACTTGTGAGGTGGTTTGCCATTTTTTTGTGGTAGTTCTGTACAAATTTAGATAGATGTTGTGCTCATGCACAAGGGAGATATTTTTTTTATTTTTTGAGAGGTTTCCAGAGACGAGGTATACTTTTTTTCGGTAGCCTCGTAGGACGATGCTGCATGTACGGATGCAGATGTGGGGACATATGATGCCCAAGAGAGGCGAGTCTAAGTTTTCCATGAGGATATCGCATGATGCACTGGAGTTGCTAGCCAATGTTGATGACCATCCCTTCGTTATGGTACCCTGTGCGTATGATGGTTTAGATTGGTGAGGGTGTGCCAACATCCTCTTCACAGATGATGAGCTGCCAAATGATAGAGGTAATATAATTTTTTTCTTTAAATTTATTCGAACATGTTCTTTAACTTGTTTTTATTAAACTGTTTAATGAAATTGTCTAATTATTGTTGTGTACTTATATATATTTTATAGAAATTGGGTCATTTTATGGTGATGAGGTGTCAGTGCCACCAAATGATCCAGGTGTAGATCCTGATGATGATCAAGATATGGTAGATGATGAGGATCAAGCCGGTGCAAACATACGTAGTCCTCATGGTGCGTCAGTACTGCCTTTTTCTAGACATATGCTTGACAGCAGATTGAGGATGGAATTGGGCAACTAACTCTGTGCATTATTTATGGAGGTGGGAGTCAGGCCTGCCACTATGAGAGATATACAGACCGATACTAAGCTGGTATAGATGTGGAGAGGCATGTTGCGTGACATGTTCACCCTGATGCGGCATGTCGTAGGAGCTACAAGCTTAGTTACGCGGTTGAGGAGGGCCCTTCGATGTAGGCATGGCCGAGACGCAGTACGTCGACAGCCCACGAGAAATGACACATCATCTGATGATCACGATCAGGAGAGTGATCATCATTCACCTCACGTCACAGATGATCAGTAGCCTACTGTTGAGATTCAACAAGATGATGATCCTAGTGAAAATTAAGCACCTACACTAGGTGGGGCCCGCAGGCTATTTTTAGGTGTATCTCTATTTTTAGAATGGTGAGAAAATTCTATTTATAGTAGGAGTCTATTTATAAATGGTTGAGAAAATTTTATTTATGGATGGAGTTCTATTTTTGGAATGCATGTGCAAAGTCTATTCATAGATCACGTGTCTAAAAATAGAATGCATGTCGATTATTATTATATCTTAATAATAATTAGACAATAAATAATACTCTATTCATTTGAAGCACTTGATTTCAATTAATTGATGTGGAAAACCAGTTGAATGAAGGAATTACGAGTTCTAACGTTGGTTGGCGGGACATGCAAGTGGAATTCATTGTAACTGAGTGATACAAAGTTGTAACAAAGTTGGATGTGTAGTTATGTGAGTTGTAAAGTAGTTTAACTCAGTTAAGTGAGTTAAAATCAGTTGTGCTAGTTGTAACTAGTAGTAGCTAAAGATAAACTAGTGAGAGATCAGTGAATTAAATATTAAATTAATTCACATGGACTGATCTCACATGCAACTAAATATTTACTAATGTTAACTACATGCATGTCAGATCTAGTGGAGACCCAGTTGAGAGACAGGTGAAAGGGATAGTTTGACTCTATGTTGTGACATTAGTGCGTGTACTCATGCAACCAAACACACATTGGAGATGCCAATGAGGATTGTGCAATCAAGGCAAGGCAGTATCTCATTCATTCAGGGATTGTGATCATCAGGGATTGCGTAGTGGAGGCAGGCTGTCAGGAGGCAGTAAATTGGTGCATGTGTGAGCCAATTTTTGTATGATAGTGTGAGACGATTGTATATTGTACTGAGAGCTCTTGGATTAGAGTTTTGTATGAGATTTTTTCATGATCCATGATATATACATAATATATGACAGTGGGTTTTTTAGCTTTATGATTTCCCGTTAAAAACATCTGTGTTATGTGTGATTGATCTTTCTTCATGTTTTTGCAATTGGCGATTAAATTTCCGCAAAGATTTTAGTAGAAGGATTCTAAAATTAACAGTGGCATATAATTGTTACATCAGGATAATCCAGGCAATACATAATTTTATTAAAATTTCTACATGGTATCGAAGCAAAGAAGATTGCAATATTGAAGCAGTAGCTGAGTTTGTTAGTGGAAACAATTCAAATTTGCTGCAAGAATTTCTTGGTGCGACAGTTGAGTAAACATCGAAATGGCTTTCAATGGTTTGCGGCTAGAGTATGCACTCGAGGGCAGCTTGAACTACATTGCATGGAAGGATAGGATGGAGGTAGTTCTTGAAGATAATGGCTTGAAGGAATTCATTGACAATGATGTTCCTAAGCCCACTTTGATGGATGCTGCATTACTTGGCACCTGGCAAAAGAAAGTAGCAAAGATGAGAAGGATTCTGTTGGAAGGTGTGCGAGACGATATTGTCTCAAGCCTTCATGGGAAAGACACTCCATTTGCGATGTGGAAGGCTTTGACAGATCTTTTCCAAAGCAGCATCGACCATAGGAAATTGGCGCTGAAGGATAAACTCAGAAAGATCAAGATGGAGAAGGGCGAAAATATTCCCAAGTATCTCACAAAGTTTGTCCAATGTCGGGATGAACTGGGGAGTGTGGGAATCATGGGTGCTAATGATGATTTGGTGATTTGGCTCTCTTGGTACTTCCTAAGAGTTGCCACATTTCTCAAGACTCTGTCAACGAACGGGAAAAAAATTGTCGGATTGGGAACAACTATGGTCGGATCTAGTGCAGGAGCAGTTCAGGTGGAACACCAGAGATGGCTCTTCATCAAAGCATGATGATGAAGACGATTGTGCTTTGGCTTCCAAGGAAAGGAAAGGGAAGGGGAAGATATTCCACTCAAACTCTGAGGCTAAAGGCAAGAAGCTAGATTTGTCGAAGGTGAAGTGTTTTCACTGTCACGAACATGGGCATCTTGCCACTAACCGCCCAAAGAAAAAGAAAAACAAGAAGGCTGCTGGAGCTGCAGTTGGTTAGGCCCTTGCCTCGTAATTTGAACTTGATTTCTCTTTAATTGCATGCTTGGTTTCAAGCGCAATGGGATTGGTGTGGTATCTTGATAGTGGTGCTTCCTTCCACATGACAGGATATAAGGAGCTTTTTAGTGACTTGGAGGAGAAAGATCTCCAAAGGTATATTGAGATGGGTGACGATGGACGATACAGTATGATCGGCATTGGTACCATTACCTTTGGGAGGGAGTCAGGTAAACCATTTCTGTTGAAAGATGGTATGCATGTTCCAGGTCTGAAGAAAAGCTTGGTCTTAGTCACGATGTTGGAGGAAAGAGGTTATGACGTTGTTTTCAACGATGGAAAAACTTTCCTGCGACATAAAAAAATGGTTCAAACCAAGAGGATAGTGATTTGAGTTAAGAATCTATACAAGCTGGAGGTAGATGGCTACGCTGAAATGGTGGGAAAAGAAGAAGAAGTGGTGAGCTGGGATGAGGGCAAGTTATGGCACAGGTGATGTGACTGTGTAATTTTTTAAAAAAAATAAAAGGCAGAGTGTCTTAAAACAGAGGGTAGAGAATAGAAGAGCACTGTATGTGCATTTTTTTTGTTTTGGACTGTGTGTATTTTTTTTGTAAGCCAGAAGGCAAAAAACAAAAAAAACAGAGAGCAGTTTAATGAGAGAGTGCACTGTGTTTCGATAGCAGTCAACAGAATTTTTTTTGTAATCCTAAACTGAAGATTGAAAGGAATAAGACCTTCATTTTATAATAGATTTCCTATGCTTAATGAAATAGAAGTTTTATGCATCTCTGTCCAGAATTTTTACATTTGAATCTCTATGTTGAGTTGAGGGATTTTATTTCCTCTATGTGTTTGGAATACTTCAGAAATTCCAACAATAACCGTTCTTACCAATTTACAACCAAGTTAATATGAGAAGCATACATTATTCACATTTATTTAAACAAGATTGTGACATATGAACTTGCAAACATAGTAATACTATGGCGACACCAGTATTGTTTGATGCGCACACCTTCTGCATCATACTTATGCATTGTGCGAGATCAAACTTTTCAGTTGTTTTTCTCCTGCTAGATCAAAGGGTACGCTTTCTGATAGTCCAGAATCTCCTTTAGCATATACCTGAATGAGAACTCTTGCCACATAACGGGTGTCACCTAGAGGAATGTAAAAGAAGACTGGAATAGCAGAAAGATACTGAGCCTTATCTCACCAGATGTTTGGATCAATTGTTGTGGCTCTCCACAGTTTGCGGTGAACAGATGATGCTAAATCTCCTCTGCAGTAACTAATGATTTTAAGACTATCAATTTCTTTGGATACCGCACCATCATCATCCTCCTGTCTGTGAAGACGATTAATGTTAGCCAATTCGTATTTTTCATGAACTTCAATCCTCCTGGTCACAACTTCATTGCACATGTTTTCTACTGCTTTGACGATTTCATGAGAGGAAGTGTAAGGAGAAAAAATATTAAGAATGAATTTATCATTGCCTTGGCTCATAGCCATCACTGTTTCTGTAGTTCTCTTGATGCGCTCGGGGAGAAGGCTCAACTCTCCTAGTATATGCACATGAATTCCATATTCTGTGACCATGCTTTCCTTGTCTATCAGCACTTCCAACTTCTCCTGCATTAGATTCATGAGTATCGCCACCTCTTCTTTCGAGCGCTTGAAATTCTCGATGCTGAAGGCGTAGACACTGATGAATTTGATTCCTAAATCATAGCAATCACTCAAGATGTGCATGAGGGTCTCGTATCTTAATTGATGGTCGCTCGTCTTCTCCATCTGACAACGGGCTGCAAATCTTCGATTGTGTCAGACCCACGAGTTAGCGGTCCTTGACTCGGGCAAGTCGGGCGCACATAGGCAATATAGTGGATGGATGTGCGCCATGGCGACAAGCGCGCCCATGGGTGCCTCAAGTCGCGTTGGGAAGCATGCGACGTTATGGGCATTTCATTGCACCATAACAGATGGCATGTGACACAATGTGCGGATGGACGTATTGGTATAGCAACGGGTAGCGATAATTCTAGACGCGTCGACTAAAAGTGTTGTAACACCAACGGACAAGTCCGACGTTACAACTCGGCGAAGGGCGTTTTCCAAGAGGGGGTTGGCTCGGGTCCACCTCGGGTCACCGACACCCCACCTCGACAAGAGTTACGGTATAAGTAAGGTGGAACGGAAAGTTTGAAGACAAGCAACGAAGTCGTCATCCTTAGCTTGCTACCGCAACATTACACTTGGAGACCTATGAAGATGAGCTCGCTCGATGGGCGGTCGAACGAGCTGAACACATAAACGTGTGTACGTGCAAACAGGTCACTGTAATATGGGCAGCGGCATAGCGCGGCGTGTAGCAGTGGGTCACGGTAACACGAACATCGGCAAAGTGCGACCTGTAGTGGTATTCATGGTAATACGGGTGGCAGGGGCGACGGTAACGACGTGGTCACATAAGTACGCGTATTGGCAGTTCGGGTGAACGGGTCAAGGCAGATGTGCAACGCGGGTCACCACAACAGTGCGATGATGGAAAGTGCGTTTAGGGTGCGGGTCGATTCGGGTGACTCCCCGAGAGCGAGCCTAAACATGCACGGGCCGTGTCGTGCGGATTATGATAGTTATGTAAAAACAGGTGCCCGACCTGTATAAAAACTGTGGGACAATTTTAATATATTTCATATATAAAATTGTGTTTCTAAATATGTTATATGTACATTTCAACTTGCTGAATATGTTTTATAATTCCGCATAAAACATTTTAAATAAGTGAACTTAACACTCGAAAAATTTGAAAGGCGTAGTTCATAAAATGACGAAAAAAGATAGTAGTCATTTAGCCAGTGCCGCACAGCCTGCCAACGAGGGAATGAAGGATGGGGGCATGACATATGGTATCAGAGCCAACAAGAAATGTTACAATAACTGGGTATGTATGTAGTCTGAAGTTTCTTATAAAGCTTGGTTGCATAGCCTGATTTTTCTTGATCTAGAGCTTCTATGAAAGAATACGCAAGCACAGGTGGACACAGGTGCCACACATAATTTTATGTCGACAGATGTAGTGAAGGAATTTGGGCTACAACTTCTTCCCATTGACATGGAAGTGAAGGTAGTGAACTCTAGAACTAAAGTGTTGATTTTGGCAAATGAAGTGCCAGTTCGTATTGGTGATTGGCAGGGTTGTCTGGACTTCACTGTGATGGAGATGAGCGACTTTGAAATGATATTGGGGCAGGACATCTTAAAGGGTAACAAGGTAATTGTTACACCTTCTAGTAGTAAGATAGCGGTTTGAAAGGACTCACAATGGTGGACTTTACCTACTCTTGTGCAGCGTACGGAAGTGAGTGTGCAGTATGTTTTTGCACTAAGTATGAACAAAGAAATCAAGGACCAAGAGATCGAGACATTTGTAGCAATTATTCAAGGACTTGAGACTAATGGAGTGGGGATGTCTATTCCTACCAAGATTTTCGATGTACTAAAGCATTATGAAAATCTTATGCCTGATGAGATTTCGAAAGTACTACCACCAAGATGTACAGTGGACCATTCTATTAAGCTGGAGCGGGGAAAGGAACCTTCCTCCAAAGCTCCCTATCGATTGTCAGGGCCGGAATTTGAAGAGTTGAAGAGAGAGTTGAAGGACTTATCTGGAGCAGGTTTCATTCCACCTTCAAGGTCCCCTTATGGTGCGCTAGTATTATTCCAATGAAAGAAGGATATGAATGAATTGCGGATGTGTTGTGATTACCGTGCGTTGAATAAGAAAACGGTAAAGAATAGATATCCTCTACCGCTAGCAGCGGATTGTTTCGACAAGCTTGTGAAAGCCCGACTGTTTTCCAAGCTAGACTTGAGACAAGGGTATTATCAGGTGCGAATAGCTAAAGGAGATGAGAATAAGACCGCGATTGTGACGAGATATGGAAGCTTTGAATTCCTAGTCATGCCATTTGTGTTGTGCAACGCTCCAGCCATGTTTTGCACATTGATGAACGATGTAATCTGTCCATACGTTGACATATTTGTGGTGGTATACTTGGATTACATTGTAATTTTCAGTGATAACATGGAGGATCATAAGAAGCATTTTGCATTAGTCTTCGAAGTGATGAAGTAACATCAGCTACACTTGAAGAGATCCAAGTGTATGTTTGCCTAGATCGAGATTTCGTTCCTTGGCCACATTGTTGGAAAATGCAACATACGGATGGAGCTAAGTAGAGTCAAGGCCATAGAGGATTGGGTGGAACCAAAGAATGTTCATGATATGAGGGTTTTCTTGGGGATTACCAACTACCAATGAAATTTTGTAAAAGGGTATTCCAAGATAACCACACCACCGACAGACATTTTAAAGAAGGGAAAGCGATGGAATTGGATAGAGAAGTGTCATGAAGCTTTTTAGGAGCTGAAGAGAAGGATGGTGACAGCACCGATATTGAGGCTACCTGATTTCGAGAAACCCTTTGAGGTTCACACTGATACTTCAGATTTTACAATTGGAGGGGTTCTATTACAGGATGGGCATCCAGTGGCTTATGAAAGTTGAAAGTTGTAGGATAGAGAGCACATATATCTAGTCCATGGAAAAGAAATGACTGCCATAGTTCATTGTTTGCATGTCTGTAGACATTATTTGGTAGGGAAACCACTCATTGTCAAGGCTGACAACGTTGCTGCAAATTATTTTGCATCACAACTGAAGCTGTCAGTGAAGAAATCTCGTTGGCAAGACTTCTTGGCAGATTTTGACATGAATCTTAAGTACAAGCCGGGTAGACTCAATGTTATTGCAGATGCCCTCAGTCGAAAGGTACAACTAGCTGCATTAGAAGCAGGAGATCAATATGATAGGGCAAGAAGCAGGGTCAACATGTCTACGGAGATGCAAGATAGACTTCAAGCTAGTATGGAAATAGATACACAAGCAAAGATGATCTTGAAACAGGTGAAGGAAGGAAAAAAACGTAAGTTTTACTTACAGGATGACTTCTTGTTCTTTGGGAATCAACTTTACATTCCAAAGTCATCAGGACTTAGGAGGCACCTTTCGAAGGAATGCCACAACTAAGCTTGGGCTGGCCACCCGGGGCAGCGTTAAGCTATGGAATTATTGGAGAGAGGATACTTCAAGGAAAGGATGAGGCAAGAAGTGGAGGAGTATGTACATATGTGCATCATTTTTCAACAAGAAAAATCGGATACTCATAGACAGGGAGGATTGTCGCAGCCTTTTCCAATTCCGGAGAGACCATGGACAAGTGTCTCTATGGACTTCATTTCTCACTTACTAGTGGTACAGGGGTATAATGGGATCATGGTTGTTGTCGACCATTTTTCCAAGTATGCCACCTTCGTTCCAACGAAGATGCCATGTGGAGCAGAGAAGATAGTTGAGTTTTTCTTCAAATGTGAAGTATTGGGGGATACCGATGAGTATCGTATCTAATAGAGGTTCACGCTTTACAGGGAATTTTTGGAACTCCCTGTTCAAGCTAGTTAGGAAAAAATTGCTACAGAGTTCGAGTTACCATCCAAAGACAGATGGGAAAACCGAACTTACTAACACATTGTTGGAGGACTACTTGAGACATTATGTCATGGCCGATCAATAGAATTGGCTCGAAATCTTGGATATTTCTCAGTTCAACTACAATATACAGAAGAGTTCTGCAATGGTGTACACTCCATTTGAGTTGGTCAATGAACATATGCCAGTTGTACCACATAAAATGTTACCTAGAGGATTTGGAAAGAGCCCTCATGCCAAGAGGTTCTTGACAGCATGGGAGAAAGCTTTGGAGATGCACGAATGCACCTACATGATGCGGCAGGGAGAATGAAGAAATGGGCAAACAAAGGTAGAAAGGATGCACACTTCAATATTGGAGACATGGTTTATTTGAGGATCACTGGTGATTATTTTCAGCCACCTAAAGGGACTGCTAGGTCTTTGACGAGACGATATGATGGGACATTTCGCATAAAGAAGAGAATTGGTGAGTTTACATACGAATTGGAACCTCTAGACCATATGCATTCCAGACATCCTGTCTTCCATATAAGTCAACTAAAGAAGAGCAAGCTTGATACTAACCACCCAAAACGAGCAGCACCACCGAGAGGACCAACCATGATCATTGACAAACCAGACTTGATTTTGGAGAAGATCCTTGATCTTCGGATAACAGGTGTTGGGGGCAATGCACGGAGGGAGTTTCTCATTCAATGGAGAGACCTATCAGAGGATTCGAGTTGGGAACCGGATGATTCGTTGTGAAACTGGCGATTGGAGATAGTAGAGTTTGATCAACAGTTGACGAGGTCTATCGGATTGCCAAGGATGGCAATGACTCAATGAGGGGGAGTATGTCAGACCCATAAGTTAGCGGTCCTTGACTCGGGCGAGTCGAGCACCCCACACGGGCGCACATAGGCAATACGACAGACGGGCACGTGACATGGCGACGCGCACGCCCACGCCCACGGGCGCCTCGGGTCGTGTTGGGAAGGATGTGACGTTATGGGCGTTTCGTCACTCCACAATCGAGGGGGTGCGACATGATGTGCAGATGGACGTATTGGTATAACGACAGGCAACGAAAATTCTAGATGCATCGGCTAAAAGCATCGCAACACCAATGGACAAGGCCGACGTTACAACTCGGCGGAGGGCGTTTGCTAAGAGGGGGTCAGCTCGGGTCCACCTCGGGTCACCGACGCCCCACCTCGACAAGAGTCGTGGTGTAAGTAAGGTGGAACAGACAGTTTGAAGACAAGCAACGAAGCGGTCATCCTTAGCTCGCTACCGCAGCATTAGACTTGCGAACCTGCAAGGATGAGCTCGCTCGACAGGCAGTCGGACGAGCTGAACGCATAAACGTGCAGACGTGTAGGCGAGTCACAGTAATATGGGAAACGACATAACGTGACATGTAACGACGAGTCACGGTAACACGGACATCAGCGGAGTGCGACGCATAGCGGCTGTCACAGTAATACGGGTGGCAGGCACGACGGTAATGGCACAGTCACATAAGTACACGTATAGGCAGTCTGGGTGAATGGGTCAAGGTAGACGTGTAGCATGGGTCACCATAGCAGTGCGACGACGGCAAGTGCATTTAGGGCGCGGGTCGAGTCGGGTGACTCCCCAGCAGCAAGCCTAAACATGCACGGGTCGTGTTGTGTGGATTCTGACACTTATGTAAAAATAGGTGCCCGACCTGTATAAAAATTGTAGGACAATTTTATCATATTTCATATATAAAATTGCATTTATAAATCTATTGTGTGTACATTTCTACTTGCTGAAGATGTTTTATAATTCCGCATAAAACATGTTAAATAAGTGAACTTAACACTTGAAAATTTGAAAGGCGTAGTTCGGAAAATGACAAAAAAAGAATGTAGTCATTTAGTCGGTGCCGCATGGCCTGCCAATGAGGGAAGAAAGGATGGGGGCGTGACAGATTTCCATCCATGATGATCGTAATGTGGTTGGGAATGGGGCTGGTGCTTATCACCCAGATAAACCATCGCCTTAACAGTTCACAGATCATGTTTGCAGTGGAGGCACCCAAAAATATCTAAATTCTATTTTTACTATTTAAAAATAAGCTTACTTTTTAATTCAAAACAATTTTTAATTTTCAACTCAAAATATATATATGGATTCTAATTGACCTGGAACCATGCCAAATTGGACTATTGGAGTATGTTGTAGTCAAGTTGATGCAACCAAAGGCCAATTTAGTTGCACCATTCAGTTCTACCGATCAAGCCATGGTTACATTGTGTAGATAATATCATAATACAAGTAGATTTATTCATCTATGATGTCTTTTTGGCAGCGTTTAAGTATTCTGGGGCAGAGTTATATGTCTTGGCAAAATGTTTCGATATATTGTATCTAAATATTTAAATATTGTCACTAAGCACTTTAATATTTTTGTTTTATTTAATAGATAATAAAAACTTAGTGAAATTAAGGTTTTTTTTACTCAAAATATCTTTTTTAATAAATGATATTTAAAATTATTTTTAAATTGAAATATATAATTTTAAATTTTTTTTATTAAATTTTGAACAATATCTTTCAAAAATCAAACAAAATTAATAAAAATATCTTTCAAAAAGTCAAAATCAAATTTATGACTCAATGAATCCCCATTAAATCTTAGACAAATTTTTTTTTAAAAATGTTGAAGGGAAAAAACCCAAACTATAGAAAATTGAAACAACGGCCTTCCTCACTATACCTTTTTCGGAAAAGTGCGTTATGACGTACACAATAATGTCGTGAGAGTTTAATCTAGCTTATGGTTTAAATTATTGCACCACATAATGGTGCAACAGTTTTTGGTATGGTAGGTATGTTCGAAAAATTAGGTTAGGGATGATAATAGGTCATGAAAAATTGAAACATTATGTTATGGATGAGATTATGTGGTTTTGTAAACAATTAGGTCACGGGTATTGAAAATTATGATATTTTAAAAAAATAGTGCTATACATTTATATATAATTTTATTTGAAAACAAAACACAAATAACCTAATTTATATAATTTATGATTGAAGATAAGATCGAAGATAAAGAGTAGAAAATTTTCAAAATTGAAGGTAAAGAGTAGAAAAAATAAAATATATTTAACTAGTACAACTATATTAATAAATCGTTGATATAAGTAGATAGACAACATTTGAGTTAATATTACTATTAATAATAGTATAATAACATTATTATATTAAGAATAGATGAATTATTACAGATAATATAATTACTTTATCGAATGTATTATTTTTCTAGAGTTAACTAGGCACACATGATTCATCCCAACCAATCCTAAAAGGTTCATTTTCATCCTCCCCCTGCAAATAAAAAAAACTAATACGTGGAACTTTCCCTCTCGTGGAGGCCAACACCAACAGTTTAATGCCATGTGAAGTGCTGGAATGACGACACGATTGGCCAACACCGACAGTTTAATAGATGTGAAAAGGAGGTTATGTTTTTCCCCCAAATTTGGTCGACAATGAGTTATGGTTGTCATATGATTTTTTCAGTGACCAAGCCACACCTCTCCTAAATAATTTCATATTTGACCATGGTCGTATTCCCTCCAAATGGGGTTTGTGGTTTATCGGTTTTCACGTCGATTCCCCTGGAGAATCATCGTTAATGGGGCTATGTGAAGCAGATGCATAAGACGACTATATTGACGAAAATTATTTATGTTATGCTGGGTGATGACGAAAATTTTCAGTAGGGTGTGGATGTGGATGTGGGTGTTCATGTCGTCATGAACTGGGCTTAACTGGGCTTCTTTGAAGCAATGAGGTTTTGTGGACAATAGTAAAGAGAAGGTATGTTCATGGTTTTAGTTTTTTTTTCTTTCAGTTTTATGAAATCTTAGAATGGGTTTATGATATTTTTGGTTTTTGTTGGAGTTTGTTTCAGTATCAAATGTCATGGTTGCCTTAGTCGACATTAACCGATGGGTTGGTGAGGAATAGTTGGTTGCCTACGGAGGGCTCGAGACTGTTGAGCAACGCTGCAGGTGAAAATGAATGGGAATTATTCCATATGGTTGCAAACCAGGTTGTTTGACTCAATATGTTGGTTCCTGAGAATTCTGATCAGTATAAGCCACTGATGAAGGGTTTCACCATAGCACCTAGTGGGGGAAGCTCAATTTCAGTGGAGTCAAAAGGTTCAAGGATTTCACAACAACGACTCGACCTTTTCATGCTACGATTGTACTTACAATGCTTCTCAGCACTGACAACGAATGCCTTCGAACCCTCGTCCAAGGGTCCAAGAATGCAAAATTCTTCCTCACCAAGTTCATTTTCTCTTTCGACACCTATTAATTTTTTTTTTTTTAATTTATTCTCTGAACAATGTCCAAGATTTGTAGGGAGATGCATTGAGCTAACAGTTCACTGGCTTTTTGTGTTTTTAGAATCATTAGTACTCGCAGGCGAAACAATCGATGGCGAGAAAGGAAATACTACAAGCAATACATGCCCAAGAAGGGAAAAATAGACGTGAGCATGTTAAGCGAGTGAGATGCATATACTTAGTGTGTCCTCTTGGTTAACAAATTGTTGATGGTTTGGGAATGGGCAGTATTTCTTGGTTGCCACGGACCCGGACAGGAATTTTGAGGCAGTGTGTTTTTTTTGTCATGGAGGATGGATAATGGTCATGTTGTCAAGCAAAATCCAGGTAGTTTAACTCTCAATCCCCAACATCACACACATCACACGTTAGACGGTCAGAAGCTCTTGGTCTTGCATTAATGGAAAAAACTTAAAAAAATAATTCTTGAGCCTTCATGGCAAGTATTAAAAAATGTAACTCGTTTTTTCTCACTACAACTTTCTCAACGATTCTCCTTCCATCATGGATAGTATAGGATTTGAACCTTAATGTTGAGGAATTGCGCTCGAAGCCATGTGGTTGGTCAGATATCTCGCTTAACCGAAGAAATAAGGAGATTTTGTCTTAACATTTTTTCTTGACACTGAATCCGTGACAAATTCTTCTAGTGAATGATTCCAGGGTTTAGAGATATGATATAATTTAGGGTTTATAAGTTTAAGAAAAGGTTTCTTTTTTGTTTTGTAGTTTTTATGAGGGTAGTCGTGCATTATAATGCTTTGGGAGGAGAAATGTGGCATGTTCATGGACAGAAAAAGGCTTACCATCGAAAGCAGGTACATAGGAGATGGTAGAAATGAATGATGGTATGGCTTTGACCAACAAGTCATTCCTCAAATTTTTTCGTCCGATTGAGTTCTATATAGCTAACAAGAGTACTAGAGAAGGCACAAAAAGTTCTATATTATAGCTGAAATGAGTACTAGAGAAGGAACAAAATGGAGGTCTAGACTTTCCCTGTAGTGTTCATTCCATAATAAACATCAACTCTCATATAATGAATGTATGCACAATTGACTTAAAAAAAAAACTTATTTAATTGATATAATTCAGGTTCTAAAATCTTGAAGAGTTTAGAGGAAATTTAGAGGAAATTGAAGGGACTGCTTGCAGCACCTCTAAGTGTGTTTATTTTTTAAGATAATGAATTTATAAGGATATTTTCAATTGCTTTATGCATATAGAGTTTGTCTAATGTATTAGACGATCTTCTAGATCCTTAAATATGTTTTAAGAAACATCAATTACAATCAAATATATTGATGAATAAAAAAACCAACCAGTTCTAACGATCATGCTATGGTTCATACCCTGAGATTTCCGCAGTATTTTTGGGCAGATTTTAACCGGGATCCTGCATGTGGAAAAGCACAACAATTTCGGAGGATTTTTCGGTAGAGTTGAATCGGAGTCCAGGTTGAAAAGGGCGAGACTTGAATGGCAATCGCCAGTGCACAACGGAGATTTATGATACGTTGATAAATTGTGTGGATGATATCACAATACAGGCACATTTATTTATTTAAGATATATATTTTTGGCAGCATTTAAGCATTTTGCGGCAGAGTTATAAATGTCTTGGCATAGTGTTTAGAAAGAATTAAATCTCATTATGTTGTATTTAATTGTTTACAACATAACGTCATTAAAGTTTACAATATCACTTACAATTTTATCACTCGATTTCAACATGATAATTACAATGTCCTGCCATATAAGCCTGAAAATGCCCACATTCACTGTAATTTTTCTGTTATATGATTTTTTAAGTTTTTTGGGTGTATTTTTCAATCTAACTTGCCAAGAATCCTATACAAATTTGAAAATTTCAGCTCGGGAATCCATATTATTATGTAAAAAACCGTTCATTAGCAACTCCATACTTATGCATTGAGCGAGATCAACCTTTTCAGCTGCCTTTTCTTATGCTGGATCAAAGGATACGCTTTCTGATAGTCCAGAATTACCTTCAACAAATGCCTGAAGGAAAACTCTGGCCACATAACGGGTGTCACACAGAGGAGCGTAAAAGAAGACTGCCACAACAGAAAGTTACTGAGCCTTATCTCACCAGATGTTCGGATCAATAGCTGCGGCTCTCCACAGTTTGCGGTGAACAGATGACGCTCAATCTCCTCTGCGTTAACTGATGATTGAAGACAATCAATTTCTACGGATACTGCACCATCATCGTCTTTTTGGCCGTCAAAACCATTAATGTTACCGAATCCGTATTTTACATGAACTTCATGAATCCTCCTGCTCACAGCTTCATTGCAGACGTTTTCTACTGCTTTGACGATTTCGTGAGTGGAAGTGTAAGCAGCGAAAATATTAAGAACGACCTTGTCATTGCCTTGGCTCATAGCCATGGCTTTTTCCGCCGCTCTCCTGACGCGCTCGGGAAGAAGGCTCAGCTCTCCCACTATCTGCACGCGAATTCCATATTGTGTGACCATGCTCTCCTTCTCTATCAGGGCTTCTAGCTTCTCCTGCATCAGATTCATGAGCGTCGCAACCTCTTCTTTGGAGCGCTTGAAATTCTGGATGCTGAAGGCGTAGACGCTGACGCATTTGACGCCTAAATCATAACAATCCCTCAAGATGCGGATGAGAGTCTCGTATCCGAATTGATGGCCGCTCGTCTTCTCCATCTGACGACGGGCTGCGTATCTTCGATTGCCGTCCATGATGATCGCAACGTGATTAGGAATGGGGCCGGCCCTCATCACCCACACAAACCATCGCCTTAACACTTCGTAGATTGCGTTGGCACTCGAGGCGATGCCCCTAGCAACGATGGATCGCAGAGCGGGCACTTCCATCTGGAAACTCCAACACTGCAAATTCTTTAACTTCGCCTTTTTATAAATACTGCACCCTCTGCCGCACAAAGAATTTGTTGTAATTCAATATTTGCATGTTGACGTTTGTGATTCAATATTTGCATGTTGCCGTTTTCGTTCCCAATGGGATATAAATGTGACGTTTCATGACGGATTTTACTAAGTTTCTTTTAAAATTGTATCCTGCATAAATTTGGGAGGTTGTGTTCCAATCACTGTGCCTGGTGGTTTGGTCTCACAAGTTTTCATGTGTTTCTTATGTGTGTGGTAGTTTGGTTTCACAAGTTCTGATGTGTGATGTGTTTCTCATATATGTGGTAATTTGGTTTTACAAGTTTAGATGTGCGTGGTTTGAGATTTGGTTTTACAAGTTTAGATGTATTAGACACGATTGCATGATGTAAGTGAAAAAGGATATGGACTTTTTCTAACACATCCAAGACCAACTGTGAATGACTCTGAACTGCATCTGAGTATTACAAAACATTCTATGCTTATTTTAGAGTCTTATCTTAATCTATCTCAGTATTGTGGGCTTTGTATAATTTGATTCTTTATCTTATCTTATAGTATCATATGATAATTTATTTATAATGTTATTTAAAATTATTTATATCTAAAATATAATTAATATTTTAATTTATGTATCAAAAATTAATTTTTAAAATTAACAATATTAATCACTTAATATAGATTAACATTTATAATGACGGATACAAATAAGTATCAATCAAATTTAACCCGTTTCCTGTAATATTTGATTTTAATAGGAGGCAAAGAGATCTGGAAATGTCCCAAAGATGATTGAATGGAGGCAAGGGCATCTGGAAATGTCAATAAAAGATGTCACGTTAAAGTTGTTTCATTGACAGCTTTGTATTATATCATGTTAAAGATCTTTTTCGTGTGAAAGGATACAGGTTTTCTCGTCTTTATTCTTTAAAAATATATCTTAAATTATTTAATGAAAATAGTTTAATCATTTTATTTTTATTCTTTAATAATATATTTTAAATTATTTAATGAAAATATTTTAATCATTTTATTTTTTATTTAAATAGTTTAAAAAATATATATATAATTCTTAAATGAAAATGAATGCTTCAACTTAAAGCTGTATTATATTGTTCCAATTTACATTAAAAATTTATAGTTGAAAATAGAATTTTAAATATATATATACATATATAATTAATAAAGCAACTTTGAACAAAGTAAAAATCTTGACATCAAATTTCGGTTTCTTGGCATTTTAAAATAATTCTTCAATTTTTCTTTTATTTAATTTTATTTGAGTGTGAGCGGAACCGTATGTCAAGTAATATGCTCTATTTTTTATATAAAAAAATTTAAATGTAGTTTATTATAGTATTTTACAATGATATTTTTGTTCTTATATTATTTTATATAAACTAATTTAAAATATTTCTATTTATTGGTTTTTGTTTTAAAAATTTTGATTATTTTATAAATAAAATGTAAATTTCTTTACTTATAAATATAATTAAAATTATATATATATTAAATAAGATAAGGAAAAATTAAGGTTATTAATTTTTTATTTTATTTTTTAAATATATTATTTATAAAGGAAGACTTAGCGTGTCGGTTATTCATTACAATATTATGATTATTTATTTTATTTTATCAATATTATTAATGGATTATACACAGTATTGATAAATTAATTATATAAATTATTTAATTTTATTTGAAAAAGGTAGATATTGCAATATTATTTTATGTAAATTTATTTTACAATTAAAAAAATCTATATATTTTTTAATATTTGTTTATTATATATTATTTTGAAATGTATTTATATATAACGATTTAATGGGAATAGATTCAAAAGTAGTTTAATTATTCATCTTTTAATCATGACGTTATATATATATATATATATATATATATATATATATATATATATATATATATATCAAATTTATGAAAAATAAATAATTCTAAATAAAATATCATTATTTAATAGTAATTAATTATGTAAAATAAATATAAATGTAATTTGATATAATTTTTATATAAATTTAATAATATCAAATTTAATTAAAATCAAATTTAATAATCTAACATATTTTATTTAAATTATTCATCATTATAATTAAATTATTAATAATTTTAAAATCAAATTTAAAAATAAAACATATTTTATTAAATTATTCATCATTATGCTTAAACTATTAATAATTTGTATAATCATCTATCTATAATTAATTAAAATCAATATTGCTCTTATCATATTACATAATTTAAACAATTGCATTATTCATAATCTTATTCATAAATTAATTTTAATATCTGAACGAGTTAGGTTTTAAAATCATCTGCTCATAATAAATTAAAAAATTATTAATATTATCAAATTGCATAACTTACATAATTATACTATACATAACCTTACAGCTATTGTCATATCAATATTAAATCGCTATATTTTAAATTAAAAACAATATTACTCTCATCACGGCTATTGTCATATCAATATTAAATCGCTATATTTTAAATTAAAAACAATATTACTCTCATCAAGTTGTATAATTGACGTAGTTATATTTTATATGACATTAAGTGTATAGTGATATCAATATATTTTAATATTTTAATGAGGATTGGTTTTTTTATGGACAATTATAAAAAAAATAATAAATAGTTTTTAATTAAAAAATTATAATTAGCAATTGTGTCATTATTAGATGTTGCAAAGGAAACGCCGTAAGATTCTTATGTGGAATACAATTGTTAATAGGACTAAAGATGTAATAACACCAAGCAATCTGGAAATAAGAAGTTTTCGTCTTCCAAATCTGTTGATGTTGATTGGCAAGATTCGAAGATGAGGCGGCTAAGCACGACACCGCCATTGTAAGAATACTTCGAGTTGGCAAAGCTGGTACTCACAATCCTGCAAATCAAAGGTGTACAAGATCACAAAAATGGGTGTGAGATTTTCTTGGCTTTGCGAAAATGGTTGTCGTTCTATGTAAGTTTTAGAATTTATAATTCTTATCCATATGCTCCTTATGCTCATGGGGTGTGAGCTTCACTTGGCTTCGCGAAAATGGTTGTCATCTGAGAAACTGAAGTACTATATAGGTTTTAGTATTTATGGTGCTAATCTTGAATGAGACTCAAAAGAACCGTTTTTTCTTTTACTTGAAATAAAAGAAGAAACGATTGAACTAAAAAGGTTGCAATCTATAAAAATATGTAACCTAGCCACATCCAAAGTTTTGAAAGTATATGAAAAAAACAGACACGATTTTTTGATAGATTTAATAGTTTTGTCAATCATGTTTAGTTGTCAGAAAGGAGAGATAATCTAACCTCTGAAGATAATTCTACACACGATGGAGAAGTTAGTGTCACTCAAGTATCGACACAACAGAAGAAATGAATGATCCTTTCCTTTAGGCCATATTGTTGATTTTGGTTTAGCTAAAACGGTGGAGAAGATGAGTCGGAAGAATGTCATTTCAGGCTCATATGGCTATATTGCCATTAAAAGAGTCCTGGATTGGCTTGGGCATCCTTGGGTGAACCAAGGTCGAGAATCACCTCCACAAACATGCTTCACTGTTGAATTTGACAGTAAACAGACTCCTGGCAACACCTGAGAGAAAATGTTTTTTCAGCCACTAGTTTTATGTTTGCAATTTTAATTACCAAACTTAAATACAAAAGGGAAATTTTTAAATCCTTAAAACACAAGAAATTTACACATTTTATTCCATTTAATAAAATTACAAATTATTTATAACTATGTCTCACAAACCAAAAAAATAATAATAAAAATAAAATCCAACTATCACATAAATATGAATGCAACCAAGTTTAAATAACTAAATAGGAAAGAATTATACATAAATATTTATGGAAAAGTTACTTTGATGAATTTAAAAAAAAATTGTGATTGGATAATATGGCTCAAAGAACTATTCTTATGTAGAAAATAATTTGAAACATTAAAACATGTTCTATTTGTGCCATCGAAATCGTGGGAAAAAAGCATTTTACTTGCATGGTACAGATATAATTTGAAACATTAAAACAGATTTATACTATTGAGATCCTGGGGTAAAAAACATAATAGTTTCATAGTACAAATATATTCTAGGAAAACAACATTTGACATGGGCAACATAATACATGGGATTGGGTAGCTTGAATGTCCTGTCCCCAACTAGAATATCCAGTCAAATCACTCCATTTATCACCAGAGTTCCCTCGGATCCTAAATCCATCTTGCTCAATCTTCAATCTCTTCTCAGAATTATAAACCACAACGCTCTTCTCATAATCTTCCGACTCCCTACAACACAAATTGACATAAAAAAATAAATAAACAATCAAAATTCATAGAGAGACTTCAAAAAAGAGAGTAAAGAAGTCACAGTGATCACCCGAGGAAAACCGCCTCCCATGAATGATAACTAGCTCGGACCAGATTATTTTATGTGTCATTCCTCTGGTAGTGATGTCTTCCCATTATTAAGAAGATCTTGAAACCTAGTTCAAGAATATGGGCATATAATCTTTGACTCAAAGGCAAGCTAGATCCGTCCATCTCGTATTAAAATCATAATCGTCAATCACCTCTCCACTGCAAACCAGAGGACACAGAAGAATCAACCATCTCTATAATACTCGACACTTGAACGAAAATATACTCGACACTTGGACAGTAATGAAAGATGCTTACAAACTGTAACCATCAAAACTTAAATCAACGGGTTACAATAACTTAATTGTCTAACAAAAGATTAGATGGATTACATGATGACACAAAAGTATATATTTAAATAAACATGAAACACTATTCTTAACAATGGATACTTATCCCCACTTTGTAATGGAGATTCTTAATCTATAAATATCCTTTGTTATAATACTATGAGCCAATCACATGGCTTATCATTACCACATATTTGAAAAATCATAATTCACCTCACATGAGAGTTTTTCATATGACAATTTTTTTAATTAATCAATTCAATTAAAATATTACAAAAGATATAACTATTTTAGAGATAAATCTCAACCATTTATTTTTGTATATTATTATGAATATTTTAAAATATTCTTTGGAGCTTAAATCCTTACCATCTACCTAATAATTATTAACAATTAAATTAAAATTCTAAAATCCTTACTCAAAAAAACACATTTATTATATAATAATATATAATCATAAATTAAAATCATGTTATCATATTCTTAAGATGCTAAAAACAACCCAAATGCTAATGCTATACTAACTTATATACTAACTTATATAATAAACATGTAAAATAAACCAAATCTAACTTAATACCACAAAAAACTTTTATTACAGAATTATGAATAAATTATAAACTATATATATATATATATATATGAATTTTTCTTTGGCCACACTACTTCAAATTCAATTATGCTATTAAAAATAATATTATTTAATATTCAATTTATTAGATATCTATAAATTTTATCATCCTATTTTAATTATAAAATTTTAAATTTTATTACTAAACTCTTATTACTATAAATAAATTTACACATAAAATTATAAAACTAGATGTTCATACAATTTATAAATAGATTTTTATTATCAATAAATTTTTTACAATTTTATTTACAAATAAAATATTTGATTTAACTTAAATAATAATTTAATCTTTCAAAATTTCACTTACAAATAAAATGATTAAATTATTTTAAATAACAAATTTATCATATTAGAATATTTAATTTTACTTAATAAAAATTTTGTCCATTATAATTTGTAAAATGTTTAATTTATTTTGAATAACAACTTTATCATGTTAATATTTAATTTCACAAAAATCGTCAGAAAATATTTTTTCATTGGAGTTCAATTGTATAATTGTTTTTGGGTTGAAATTTTTGAAATTTATATTCCTTTAATCTTGATTTTGAAGTTTACCACTTAAAAAAACCAGGCCCAAAAACCCAAATTCAATAGTTTAACGGTTGTAATCGATATCTTTGAAAAATTCTGCAAGATTTATTCAAATCGTATTCACTAATTAGACTACAGGTATAACAATAATCTTCCATAATTTCAAAGACCACCTTCTTTAAAAAAATAACCCTATAAAAATGGACTTTTTCAAATAAAAATAAAGCTTTGATAAGGTCAAGGGCCTTTCCCATAAAACAGTAAATATTTCACAATTTCATTTGTAGTTTATTAATGATACAAGACATGAGTGGAATGTTGATTTGACAAGTTCACCTTTTGAGTCATTTTTACAGACACTGGAATACTCAAGACGCCGGTAGCTTGTACAGGTATCCTAAATTTGCTAATTGCCTCTACTGATACAATGGGATGTGAATAAGTGAAATTTTAATGGAAATAGAAGAGTTAATAGCCTGGGAAACCTTGAAATTTTTCTTATGCAAGATACCTTTACTTTTATTGAACACTCAGGGGAAAATAAGGAAATAGTGCAATATTTAGTGGCATCTTTATGAACATATAAAGACGATAACATGTATCAGTTCTCAAAGACTAGTTTTTCACGTTGTGAGCCCATTTTTCCTGGAAGAAAAAACTTAGAGGAAATTTTTTTTTCCTAAACATAAAATTGATTGTGTGTAGGGTATAATGGGTTTGGGCAAGTGAATTGCAGGTTTGAGTAGGGTTTTGGGTAGCGTATTATGGGTTTGGACAAGTGAATTGCAGGTTTGAGTAGGGTTTTGTGTAGGGTATTATGGTTTTGGTCAAGTGAATAACAGGTTTGAGCAGGGTTTTGTGGGACACAATTGCCGAACCATCAAAATTTCACGGTTCTGTGAGGGAAATCTAGAAATTTGGAGATAGTTTCTCTCCTCAGTCCCTTCTCCCAGGTTGTTACACCATTCGTTGCCCCTCCTCATCCTCATCGTGCAGGAAGGCTTCGAGGTCCTCGGGCATTGGCGGAGGTATTTTTGCCTCTTCTAGTATTTTCAATATTGCATCAATAGGTTGGGGCTGGTTGTTAGCATAATCATGATATGAGGAACTTGCATCCGCCATTTCCATGAGTTCCCTGGGCAAGTTTTTCAAGAACCACGGATGGTTCATTATTTCTTTGATAGAGATTCTCTATACATCAACCAATTCAGAAAGCTATTATTAGAAAAAACATAAACCCTACCAGACAAAAACTCAAAAACCAAATTGTCAAAAGAAAGAAAATCTACCTTGCTTGGATTGGTCACAAAAATATAGGCAAGCAGCTGCTTACATTCAAAATACACGTGCACATAATCTGGAATCGTGTATTGCACATTCATCATAAGCTGACATGTCAAAAGCAACATTAATAATGATACTATTTGATACCCCATACCTAATTTCCAACAACTTTCTTTTACCACCGTCCACTTTTAGCGATCCAACGAGGTTTTCCCACTGAAAAATTTTAATGATCCAGCGAGGTCATTAGAATTTTGTGCCTTTACGGTTTGAAACTGAGACCACGCGATACAAAATTACAAAGCATAAAAACCTACCCGTATCGCTTTTCGAAAGTTTTTACGGTCTCCTTGATCTTCGAACAGGTACGCGTCCACTAACATCACATACAGAGTAGCTCCGCAACACCACACATTTGCAACCTAAGAAAGAGAAACTTCTCAAAATTAGACTCGTAAAGTTTAAATACGTTTATGAATATTTTTTAAACCAGCAAGAAGGGAACGGGATCGATTCCATACTTTGTTGTCATACTCTTTATAGAAAAAACCTCAGGGGTGATGTAAGCAAGCGTCCTGATTGTAGATTTGGGCACAGACTGAAGCACAAGTGCCTAAAAAAAACACGGTCACGAGCTCGGTGTCACAAATTCTTAAAAATTAAACCAAAACCTGCTTGGAAACCTAATGAGCTCACCTTTGAGTATTCGAAGTCGTAAATCTTGAGCCTGGACGGTTATAGACTGTAACCATCACAACTCAAATCAACGGGTTATAATAATTTAATCGTCTAACAAAATATCAGATGGATTATATGATGACACGAAAGTAGTTACGAATGTTGTTTTCAAATAATAACGCCTTATGACGTAAATATATTAAATAATTAATTTTTTTAGTAATAATTAATATTTTCTGTTAGGTCCCTATATTACTAGTATAGTCACTTATTGTTTTTAGTGTAACCCCCTTATTGTTATATTGTACCCCTGTAACCCCCATATTCTTATTATTGTGCCCTTAAATTATTATTGTTAGGTCGGTTAGGATTACATTGTGGCCCCACTAGGATTACATTGTGGCCCCATGGACTCCTATATATATAAAGGAGGTTTTGTAATTTGTATCATCCAATAATTGTTCATTCATGTAATGTATTGGATGTTTCCCCCTCAAATTTGCTTTTTTATAAGGCGTTGATATCATTTTTCTTCTATTTTTGGAGCTGGTTTCATAACATTTGGTATCAGAGCTTTGGGATTTTACGGTTTCGCTGTTCCAAACAGGTCTTTGTGGCATTTTAGCTATAAATTTTTTTATATGAAGGTTCAAAAGCTAAAATTTTTAGAGTGCGAAGCCAACATCTTGAGGAACATTGTCGCAAAATTTCAAAGCTTGGTTCGCAATATTTTCGGAGATATAAGTTGTGGAAGTTAGGTCATTTTGCAGGCTCCTAAATTTAACCTAAACAGATCATCGTGGAATTTTCGCTATAAATTTGTTTTTACAAAGGTTCAAAAGATTAAATTTTAGAGTGTGAAGCTGAAATCCCAAGGAACATCGTCGCAAAATTTCAGATCTTGGTTCACAATATTTGCGGAGATATGATCTGTGGAAGTTAGGGCTTTTTCAGGCTTCTGAATTTCATCTCAAAGAGGTGATCGTGGGAAAATATTCATAGCTTTTGCTCTGAGCATTAGATTGGAATGCTATAAAAAGTGACCACAAGTACACAGACTGTAGTTTTCTGTATATCAATATCAGAGCCAAAGGAGGAAACAGTGACACGTAGCAAGTCGTACAATTTCACTTTACTGAACCAGTCCATAATTCGGTCATTGTGGGAGATTGGACATAACTTTGTCTTGAAGAATCCAAATCAAATTATACCTATGACATTTGAAAGAAGCTTCAGAGGGCTACTACAGGGCTAAATTTCAGATGTTTAGGATCTGCAATTATAGAGATAATTCAATTTCAATATCGAGCTCCTCAAAAGCAAGTAAAAGGTGTATTTTATTTTATTTTTATTTTTATTTTTTTTATTTTTTTCCGAATTGCATAAGTCTTGTTTAAAGAATCATGTTCAATTGATTCCATGAGAATATTTTAGAATAGATATTAGTGTTGGATTCTAAAATGGCCCCTAGAAAGAATTCAACACCCATTAAGCCTTTAGAAGTCTCTACTATGACTCATGAAGGCGAAGAATGGCAACATGACATGTCAAAATTACAAGAGCAAGTGCAACAAATTTCGCTCTCGCAAAGAGCAACAAAAAATGACATGGAATTTTTGAAGAAAGGCATGGAAACTAAGATGGATGGTTTGAAGAAAGGCATGGAATCTAAGATGGACGGTTTGAATAATGGAATGGATGGCATGGAAGCTGGCATGGAATCTAAGATGGATGACATGGAAGCTAAGATCGATGAAAAAATGGAAAACATGAAGAATGATATAAAAGCAGACATGGAAGGTTTAACAAAGTTGATACAAGAAATGTTTCCTAATGGTGAAAATATAGTAGAGGATACTCATGATGAGAACAAAATAAATGTTAATCATGATTTCATAAACTCTAATGTTGGAAGGAAGAACCACCATATTCCAAAAATGGATATGAGGAAGTTTGATGGAAAGGATCCTGTAACATGAATACTATAGATGGAGCAATATTTTGATCTCAATAATGTGCAAAACATAGAAAAGGTATGCATTGCAACTTTACATTTAGAAAAAAATACATTTGTATGGTATCGATGGATTTTCTCCTGTAAAAAAATTGTCACTTGGTCAATTTTTACGAAGGAAATGATAGCACATTGTGAGGATACAAAGAGAAACACCTTATTTAGCCAATTGATAAATCTCAAACAAAAGTGTTCAGTGGGGGAGCACATTGAGGAATTCCAAAAATTGAATATAAGGGTAACTGATATTCCAGAGGAACACAGGATTGATCTCTTCATAGGTACTTTAAAGGATAACATCCAACATGAAGTTTGCATTTTGGAACCTGATTCATTGGAGAAGGCATTCAGGTTGGCAAGAAAAATTGAATGTAAAATTATGGCGGCAAGGAAGCCTACCACTCACTTCTATAAAGAAGGAAGTGTTGCTACGCCTAGATTTCCACAACCTACAAGGTTGACACCACAACAATTGGAAGAAAAAGAGAAAAAGGGCTTTGCTACAGTTGTGATAGCAAATACACTAAAGGTCATAAGTGTGCTGAGAAGAAATTATTTTACATAGATTGTGAAGAGGAAGAAGAAAATGAACAAGAAGAGGATATACACCAGGAACCAGCCCTAGAAGAGGAAGAAATGAATCCGACCATATCGTGTAATGCACTGGCAGGAATTACGACTCCTCAAACTCTCAAGATAGAAGGACATATCAAGAAGAAAAGGGTAATAGTGTTGATTGATTCAGGTAGCACCCATAATTTTATTCATTATAAGGTAGCCAAGGAATTAAATTGTTTCCTATACCCAGCACCCGAATGTCAAGTGATGGTTGCAAATGGAGGAACTATAAATTTCTCTGGAAAATGCCATAATATCAAGCTAACCATGGGGGAATATGTATTGAATAGTCCAATGCTTTCCATTCCTATGGGAGGTGTTGATGTTATACTAGGAGTACAATGGTTACAATCTTTGGGGATGGTAGCTTTTAATTTTCAAGAAATTTTCTTGAATTTTTTTTCAGAAGGTAAGGAAGTCGAATTATAGGGTATTGCAGGGAAGCCGGGAAAGATAATAAGATCTAATGTCATGAAAAAGATTCTAAAGAAAGAACAACGAGGCGTAAATGCACAATTATTCTCACTAGAAGTTCCAATATCAAAATCATCTATTTCTGCAGATCTCCAAAAAGTATTGGACAATAATTCCAAGGTGTTTGAAACTCCCAAAGGACTCCCACCTATTGGTGATCATGATCATGCTATTCATTTGATTCCCGGAAGTGTTACAACAAACATTAGGCCTTATAGATATCCTTATGTCCAAAAGAGCGAAATTGAACGTATGATTGCAGAAATGTTAGAGGCTAGTATAATTCAACCTAGTCAAAGTTCTTTCTCTGCTCTTGTAGTATTGGTACACAAGAAGGATCGATCATGGCACATGTGTCCAGATTATAGGGAACTCAATAAGCTCACCATTAAAAAATAAATTTCCCATTCCTATGATTGATGAATTATTGGATGAATTACATGGAGCAATTTATTTTACCAAGTTGGATCTTCGTTCAGGATATCATCAAATTAGAATGAAGACTGAAGATATTCCAAAAACATCATTTCGAACTCATGAGGGCCATTATGAATTTTTGGTCATGCCTTTTGGCCTTACCAATGCACCTTCTACATTTCAAGGGTTGATGAATTCCATTTTCAGACCCTTCCTTAGAAAATTTGTGCTAGTATTTTTTGATGATATACTAATCTACAACAGGTCTTGGAAGGATCATGTTGAACATGTTGACAGGGTGCTCAAACTATTGCAGGAGAAACAATTATGTGCAAAAACATCCAAATGTTTCTTTGGAGTACAAGAGGTGGAATATCTGGGTCATATTGTATCTCACGAGGGTGTTAAGGTAGACCCTAACAAAATTAAAGCCATGAAGGAATGGAAAGTCCCCACAACCATAAATTTGTTGCGAGGATTTCTCGGGTTAACAGGGTATTATCGCAAGTTTGTTAAAAATTATGGGAAAATAGCAGCACCTCTAACAACATTATTGAAGAAAGATGCATTTTCATGGACTCCTGAAGGAACTAAGGCCTTTTAACATCTTAAAGAGGAAATGTGCCTAGCACCGGTCTTAGCTGCACCAGACTTCACAAAAACCTTTATTGTGTAATGTGATGCCTCAGGAAATGGAATTGTTGTTGTTTTAATGCAAGAAGGAAGACCCATTGCTTTTGAAAGTCATCCAATCAAAGGAAATTATTTACAGAAATCTATTTATGAGAATGAAATGTTAGCAATACTGCATGTACTAAAGAAATGGCGACCTTACCTAATGGGAAGACACTTCAAGGTAAAAAGTGATCATGATAGTCTTAAACACTTTTTGGAACAAATACTATCTTTAGAAGAGAAGCAAAAATGGGTCACAAAGATTTTGGGTTATGACTTTGAAATAATCTATAAAAAAGGGACACTAAATGTTGTTGCAGATGCACTCTCAAGAAAGAATGAAGAGTTGGAAGCATTGCTTTGTGTCATTTCTATTATCTAACCAGATCGAATAACTGAAGCAAGGGATGAATGTAAGAAGGACGAAGAAGTGTGGACACTCATTCAAAATTTGCAGCAAGATCCTAGTACATCTGATACATTTAGTTGGAAAAATGATTCCTTATGGTACAAAGATCGCTTATATCTTTGTAAGAATTCCCAACTAAAACAAAAGATTCTTTTGGAATTGCACACTTCTCCTTTAGCAGGACACTCAGGATTCTTAAAAAATTACAACAGGGTGAAGAAAGAATTTTTTTGGGATGGCCTTAAATCTGATATTCAAAAGTTTATGGTGGAATTTTTGGTTTGCCAGCAGAATAAATTTGATACAATTAAGACCCCGGGTCTTCTACAACCTTTATCCATTCCAAGTCAACGTTGGGAGCATATTTCAATGTATTTTATCACAATTTTACCTAAGTCAAAAGGAAAGAGTGTCATCATGGTGGTAGTTGATAGACTTACCAAGTATGCACACTTTTGTGCATTATCTCATCTATTTAAGGCTAGTACAACTGCTACTACATTTATGGAAACAATTCAAAAACTACATGGAAACCCAAAGGTTATCGGGAGCGACAGAGATCCCATTTTTACTGGAAATTTTTGGACGGAGTTATTTTCTTGTTTGGGTACTAAATTATCTCATAGCTCATCTTATCATCCTCAACCCGATGGTCAAACTGAGATAGTAAATAAATGTTTGGAAGGATATCTTCGTTTTTTTGTATTTGATAAACAAACACAATGGGTCAAGTGGTTACCTCTCGCTGAATGGTGGTATAACACTTCCTTCCATACTGCAGCAAAAATGACCCCATTTATGGCACTTTATGGATATCATCCACCATCCATCACATCACATTTAAGAGAAAATTCGAAGGTTCAAGCAGTGGAAGATCACTTCGAGCATCAGCAAGAAGTTCTCCAACTCTTAAAGGATAACCTGAATTTGGCACAAAATCGAATGAAACAACAGGCAGATCAACATCGCAGCGAGAGAAGTTTTGATGTAGGAGATTGGGTATTTTTACGGATACAACCATACAAACAAATGTCCCTCAAGCAAGCTAAGAAGGATAATAAATTATCGCCAAAGTACTATGGTCCTTACAAGGTGTTGCAAAAGATTGGTAGTATGGCATACAAATTGGAGCTTCCTGCTTCTTCGCGAGTGCATCCAGTTTTCCATGTTTCATGCTTAAAGAAGGTTATAGGTGAAAATCTTCCAGTTCAAACAATATTGCCAGAACTTGATGAGGAAGGAAAAATCATATTGGAACCGGAAGCGGTCACGGAAACAAGAACTCGACAACTACGGAATCGATCAATTTCAGAGTATCTCATCAAGTGGAAGAACTTACCCACTGAAGATTCTACATGGGAGGATGAGAATTTTATACAGAAGCACCCAGAGCTGCTCAAGCGTTGAGGACAACACTTTTTTGAAGGAGAGGGGCATGTTAGGTCCCTATATTACTAGTATAGTCCCTTATTGTTGTTAGTGTAACCCCCTTATTTTTATTATTGTACCCCTGTAACCCCCATATTTTTATTATTGTGCCCTTAAATTATTATTGTTAGGTCACCTAGGATTACATTGTGGCCCCACTAGTATTACATTGTGGCCCCATGGACTCCTACATATATAGTGGAGGTTTTTTAATTTGTATCATCCAAGAATTGTTCATTCATGTACTGTATTGGAGGTTTCCCCCTCGAAGTGCCTTATTTCTAAGGCGTTGATATCCATTTTCTTCTATTTTTGGTGTTGGTTTCACAACATTTTCTAAATTAACCATCATCAATAATAATTAATATTTTCTAAATTATTAAAATTTGTATTTTTATAACTTAATTTTAATAAACTTTGTTTATTTAAATAAAAAATAAATAAAAATAAACATTCTTAAATTTGTTTATTTAAATAAAAAATAAAAAATAAACAAACATTCTCAAATAAGTATGATTTTTTAATCTTAAAAGATTTAAATTAATTTTAATTTTTTGTTAAAATAGCATATAATTTTTGTGGTATTAAAAAACATATATAAATGTTGTCCCACATAATGGTTATTATCTTTCTCATCCATGTTCAATTCTTTGCATTTTTTTTTTGGGAAGGTCCCATAAAAAAGCTGGAAGAAAAGCTAACAAGGATATTCACTTAGAAAAAGATGGGAAATATATAGAACTTGGAACCCAAATTTCTATCAAGGCAACTTTGAACAAAGTCACTAGAAAATTGAAGAAAAATGTTAGCATAACCCCCACTGTAGGGAGTTTTCATAAATATTCAAGTAAATGTTGAAGGTTGTGTCCTAGAACTACGGGGGAATGGAAATGACAAAAGAACATTAGAAGTTAAAAGTTTATTTAAGGAATAAAAACCCCTAAACATATTTCTTTAGGAGACAAAGATGAATGAGGATGATTTTTTGTCCAAAGGAAGAAGCATTTGGAGAGACTGGGTGGCCTCAATGGTTGGATCCAAAGAAGCTTCTAAAGGAGTATGCACTCTTTGGTACTAGATAACAATCAATCTCCTTAACTTTTCTACCCAAAAGGTGGATATTGTTGTTACTGGATATAGGTTTTATCTTAACAACTAAAATTATCATACCTTATCAAGAAAAATTATGTCGTTGGAACTCCTTATGTACCATGGGTGACTTGATTCATGAAGCTAATTTCATTTTTGGAGGTGAGAAGAAAGGAGGTTCACTAGTCAAAGGCCCATGTCAAGAATATATAGAAGATCTCATTGCTCAAATGGATTTGATAGACATAAAAATATCTAAGGGTAAATTCACATGGAATAACCATCATGCAACTCAAGTCCATGTTAGACAATTTTTTCATTAACAGTGGTTTCCTAGAGTAACACTTCCCCTTTTCCTCCAGGCTTTCGCATGGGGAAGCTCAAACCACAAGTACATTTATTTAGAGCTTCATGATTCAATGGATTATGGTCCACTTATTTTCAAATTCAATCTCCTTTGAATTGCCACCAATGGTCTCTCTGATATTATTTCTAAGTCTTAGAACATCTAGATAATTGGCTCCCCAATTTTCATTTGGGAGAAAAATATCAAGCCCACATAAATCTCCCTCAAAACTTGGATAAAGGAAAGATACCAAGCAAGATAATCAAAAGTTATGATCCAAAATCCAAAATTGGAGGCAATTGATTAAAGAATGGAAAATTAAAGTCCTTCCAATAAAAACTATTTGGAAGGAAAGAAGACCTTTGAATCCTTCCACTCAACCTTGAAATAGGAAGAACTATAGAGACTAAAATATAGAATTTTATGGGTCAAAGTATGGGGAAAGAACACAATTTTTTTCACATGGAAGCTGAAATGGAGCTATGTAAAAACAATGTTGAATTGATTTTGGTAGAAGGGAAATAAATATCCTCTTATGACTATATTAAAGAGGAATATTTTAAGCATTATAAAAAAATGTAAACAAAGCAAGGACTCAAACATTCCCTGAAAGTAAAGACAATGGCTAAGGATATTACACATTACACATTTCATGTCTCAAGAAGAAAATGAATATATTTCGATGCCGATCTCAGAGGAAGAAGTATGGAAGGTGCTCAAATTACTCAATCCATATAAAGCTCCTAGTTTGAATGGATTCTTTGTTCACTTTTATCAGTATTGTTGGTCAATTATCAAATTTGACTTATGCAATATGGTGGATTTCACCATGCTAATATGGGATGGATCAACTCCATATTCATTTCTCTAGTTCCAAAAGAGGTTAAACCATCATAATTTTCAACACTTAGGCCCATATCTATATGTAATGTCTCATGTAGAAAAATTTCCAAAATGATTGAACTCATGTACAAAGTATTTATTACCTAAGCTAATTTATGAAAATCAAGGGGGTCTTATTAGTAAAAGGAGTATAATTAACAATATCATTTTGGTTAATGAAGTTATTCACTCGAGAAAAGGTAGGAAAGAAAAGGGTATGATTATAAAATTAAATATGGCTAATGACTTGGATAAAGTTATGCACTCCTTTTTATTCTTTGTGCTTAGGAAATTTGGCTTTGACAAAAATTTCATTAAGTGGATAGTAGCTTGTATTGAAGGTCCCTTGGTTTCCCCTTTTGTTAATGAAATATTGGTGGGATTCTTTAAGGCTACCTATGGATTAAGGTAATGGTGTCCCCTATATTCTTTGCTTTATATTTTTATGCATGAATCCCTAAGTTGAAGGCTAAATTTGGAAAGAATATCAAGATCCATTCTAGCTACAAATATATGAGAGGGGTTAAAACAATCAACCACTCCCAAGTTATAGATTATACCTTCCTTCTAGGAGAAGCATCCACAATCATTGCCAAAACTTTTAAAATAGATCTAGATGACTTCATCTAAAACTCGAGGGGATTAATCAATGTCAGATTTTTTTTATTTATTCCTAGAATATCAGCCATAGAAAGAAAATTTTTCTTTTCAGAGCGATGGATTTCCTTGTCTTGGAATCTTGGATCTCATTTTGTTATTTTCGGATGCCCATCTCTCTATATGCGTTCCCTCATCCTTCTTGGATCCAATTGCTAGATAAATTCAAAGTAAAATTCTCTAGCTGGAAGATTTATTATAATAAAGTATATTCTCTTTGCTCTTCCCCCTTTCCAATTCATATAATTCTTAATGATCCGGTGGATCAATTTTATGCTCAAAATTGAAATTTGCTAGAATGGTTCAGAACCTAAACAACCACGTAGATCTTGTCGTTATGAATCCAGCACAACTCGTTGCGCACAAAACTGGCATTGTAAGATCATGTAATTGAGTTATGTTTGTTTGTGGAAACAACAACAAAAAAATGGTTTTTGGGTTCGCAAGGCTACACAGTTAGTAGTCTGTACTGCTAACTGGGCCCTGACTGTACAAGATGATTATTTTTTCCTAGCCACTCTCTGCTGCCCACTTGTCAGATTTCTGTTGGTTCGTGGTTGGCGAGATTTCATTGGATTTTGGGGTTGGTGAAGTGGATCAACCAGGAGGGACCACATGTCCTCGTGGTGGCCACCAATTTTTTTTAAAGTTGAAAAATATCCTGCAGAGTCGAACTCCAGACCTCTCTTAATACAGCCAAGCCATCTACCATGCTCGCTACGATTGGTTCTTAACCATATAGGCCTCCAACTATATTTAAACTTTATTGATATTGTGAGTGGGGGTTGGGACTGGGGTTAACCCCCGACCCTAGTCTGCAGATCAGGGTTAGGGGCTAACCCCGACCCAACATATATCAAAGTTTTATAAACCAAATTCTTGGCATGAAATACTCCACCGAATTAAAATGTTAATACGTAAACCAAAACCATATAATATATCATGTATAAAAAAGTCTACACAACGATCAGTGGGAAGGTTAACTGTTATGATGGCGACCAGGTAGATAGTTGGAGCAACGTTCACATTTCGGTGAGTATGTTAACCATGGCGAATTTCTTATTGCACAACAAACCCATTACATAACCAATAACCCAAAGTCCAAATGATATGTTATGAACCAGCGGAGTTAACTACAAGTCACTGCGAGGTCAAGTTTAATGCCAGGACAAGTGTTCACATGCGGTGGTTTGGTAAACACTGAAACAATGGTTAGTCGGTGGGTTCCAAAACCCAACCCTCAACCAACCCATGGTCATAAAAACACGGTCAGCCATCAGCTGGAACATCGAAATCAATGGTGCAGGGAACGCAATGTGGCACTCGATTAGCAAGATAGTGGGCTTACGATGCCTTGAACAAGGCAAAAAATTGCATGGACACGACGGGAATCTCACCGGTACAAGGCCAAAATGTCGCCCCACGTGGCAAAAAAAGGTTCAAATTTTTTCCTAGGACCGAAAAAAGGGAAATTTGTAGAACGAATAACAGACAACCTTTGGCAGATCATAAATTTTGTAGTTTTTGGCCTTTTTGGGAGAAGAAAGAGGCTAGACAGGGGTTTTTGACAGTTCTGAAGCCATTGGATCTATCATTGAATCCATTTGAGCACTATAATTTGATGTAAACACATTTGTTTAGCATATTAAAAGAGGCCCAATCATTGGAAGCAGTACGAGGAAATGTAGCCCAAGAGGGGTGAACTCCTTCATCATTCTTTATGTTGTGTTTGTTGTTATGGTGATTTTGTCTCATATTTTCTATAAAAAATAAAATTTTAATTCATGTTTTTGTGTTTAATAATTTGACATAAAAGGCTTAAAACTCTAATTAATCACTTGCAAAATTTACATATTCCTCAAGTAGTTTCATATAGAGATTAGTTTGGTATCATAACTTAGGTTTCTTTATTGTTGTGAGGGCTTAATTGTTTTCAATTGTTTATGATGCTTACAAGGTTGAAGCTCAAGAGAGGAGAAGGAAAGCTTGTGGTTACAAGTCATCAAGTTAGGTCAAGGACAAGGAGATCAAGTTTGCCACAATCTCCACCAAAAATTCCACCTCAAGTTGTAGTTGAAGCTCAAACAAGTATGGCACATGAAGGATAGCCTAATAATATGTCAAAGGATGAAAAGGATTTCAGAAAAGAAAATATATATATATATAATTAAAAAAAAATTTAAAAAAAATAAAAAAAATAAAAAATAAAAAAAATCTTTGATATGACACAAATGGTGAAATTTATCTATGAAGAGAGTAACACAAGGTTTCAAGGTGAGTGCTCCAATCCTCCAAAGGGAGATAAGTCTTCAAAAGGAGATGGAGGATCAGGAGACAAGCCTCCAAAAGGTAATGGTGGGAATGGTGAAAAACCACCTTTGACACCACCATTTGCTTCACCTCCATCCTCACCACCATCTTCACCATATAATTATTTTTATTTTGGCTATTAGTCTCTTATTATCTTATTTTTAGATTAATCTTGGGATCTTTTATAGAAATTCCCGAGTTGCCTCTTCTGCCTCATTTTCCACTTTGTCATATATTTCACTGAAGTTATTGGTGGCTTCTTGTTGTAGGGTTTCCTATCCTTCCTTTGTTTTCTCATCCTACCCTTTAATTTCTTTGATTTTGTTGATGATCTCTCTTTCTTTTGCTTGCTTGTGGAAATATGATGATATTTGATCTCCAGTTGTAAGCCATAAGCTTCTAGATTTGAGTCGCCATTCTTCTTCCTCTTCTTTGCAAATTTTATACATGTTTTCCAAAAGTATTTCTTCTTAGTATAACATTTATGTGGCTACTAGTTGGTTTTCCATAAGCGTATGAATTTCTTCCATTTACCTAATGAATTCCTCTTTCAATATGATTGGGTAATTGTAGATTTGCTTAAGCAATATTTTAGTGTTACTTTGGTGTTCCTTATATCTTTTTCCCAAACATAGGAAGAGGATCCCTACACCAGCTTCTTCCATGCCTGTGCTACTATTTCCTGGAATTTTTCTTCCCTTATCCATAAGCGGTTGAACCAAAATGGAATAGGACCTCTCCTATCAGTAGGATATATTTCCAAAGAGATTTTCCTTTCCAAGATTGAGAGGTGTAAAATATTGGAATCGACCATCGATGGGGCCAAGCTAATCAACCTTTGAACCAGGAATTGATCCAATCTTGTTGCAATATGATTTGATCCTATTTTCTTATTTTTCCATGTATATGTTCCTTTATTTGGTTTTATTTCTATCCAATCCCATATGGTCATCATTCCTTCCACATAGAACTAGAGAGGGCATTTCCCTACTTCTTTTCCCTTCTTTTCTTTCTGGTTTAAGATAATATTCAAATCTCCTCCTACAATATTACTTGGTAAATTTTTGTTTTCTAAGAATTTAAGCAATCCTAACACTCCTTTTTTTCTCTGAAATTTACATGAACATACATATTTATAGCCGAGATATGCAAATTTTGTAGGTTTTAACCCTATACAAAATTTATCTACAAATAAACTCTTAAAAAATAAAATAAAAAATAGCAAGAGCATAAAACATAAAATATATATATAGAGAGATTTTGTTCTGGATCTAAAAACTAGGACTACTAGCTTGCTTTTTCATTATGTTCCTTCCAATGTTACAATACATATATATATACATGTCGAAGTATTCATAAACTCCAATCCATTAACCCTGGATTTGAACATAATTGTAGTTCCCTTAACTGGCTCTACAAAATACCATGGACATAAAACCATCATGCCAAAAACCATTTGTTAAACCCATGAAAAAAACCATAGGTAGGTCCACCCATGTAATATAAGGTCTAAACAAATTTTCTTGGGCGTTGCCTCAGACCCTGTGCAGACGAGATACCTCCCTCTAATAGGGGGGTATGTGACCTCTCTGTGACCCCCGTGTTGCACAAGCGATGTGGGCATAGCTTCCCCCCCCGCTTCGTGTGTGAGGTTAATCATGGAAAGAGTACAACACACACAGACCAAATTAAATCCATAATTTTCATTATTGCTACAATCCAGTGTTTCCTTACATCTATCTAGTTTTTTTCTACCTGCAATGGATCCCAAAGTGTGAGGATACCTTCGGAGGCTCCTCTAACATTTTTTTGTACTCCTACACTTAACTTCTAGCTCCTTTTTCCCAAAGCTAAATTTGGGTCACACCCTAACTTGGTTTCTCTAATTAACATAACATGTGGATTTTCTATCTTTATCATATCTCTCAGGGATAATTTTTTCATATTTTTCCCTAACCCTTTGTTGTTTCAAGATACCAAATTCATTTTATATAGGTATTACCAGACCCTGTGCAGGGGGGCTACCTCCCCCCTCCAAACCCCACGATAGGGGTGGTTGCGCCCCCTATGTGAACCCCCTGTTGTGCCCAATGCAAGTGATTGGGGAGGGGGGGCGGGGGGGGCAACTACCCCACCGCTTTGTGCGTGAGGCTAGTAGTGGAAAGAATATAACACACACCTAACAAATTCAAAACCCTAATTTTCATTATTTCTACAATCCATTGCTGCCTTACCTCTATCTAGATTTGTTCTACCTGCATTGGATCCCAAAGTGTGAGGATACCTTCGGAGGCTCCTCTAAAATCTTTCTCTACTCCTTCACTTAATTTATAGTTCCTTTTCCCCAAAGCTAAAGTTGTGTCAAACCCTAAACTAGTTTCTTTAATTACCATAACATATAGATTTTCTATCTTTAGCATATCTGTGAGGGATACTTTTTTCATAATTTTCCCTAAGCCTTTATTGTTTCAAGATACCTACTTCATTTTATTTAGGTATTATATTTGATCAACCCCTTTGCCTTTTGTGTTCCCCTTTCTTTTTCCTGTTGAGATTCTAGTTCTCTTAGTTCATTTTTCATATTTCTTCCCCTCCTTTGTGAGCTATACTAGTCAGGGCCTTCCATCTCTTAAAAAAAAAAAAAATATGAGTCTAAGGTTCATTTTTTGTTTCTTTGGTGTCCCTTCTTGTTATGAGGGCGAGAGAAGTTCCACAACCACCATGGTGTTCTACTATTCCTATGGATTTTCCTTTTATGTCTGTGTTGGCATGATTTCATCTAACTGCTCTAAATCTACTAGATTTTCCAATTCCTTGTACATGTTTTCTTTTGATGGTTCACACAGTTTATCCTTTTCCTTGCACCATCTTATCTTGAAATTTACTTTCTTTTTCACTTGTTTCCAATTTTCTTACAATTTTTGCATCTTTGGTTCTATTTTTCGTGCCTTGTGGTGCCTCACAAAGTTCTCGTACTTAGGGAAGTACCTTCATTTGAAAGGTAACTAGTCGTAATCCAGAGCTTGTAAATGGGTCCATCCATATAGGGTTGACTTAATTTCTCCTTGGAGCCATTTCTACATATCCACTTCAACACAAATTTTTGCACACAAAAATCTACTCTTTGGATCAACCATGTCTAGATAATTTCCTAGGAAATTTCCAATTGCAGTGAAAGAATCCTTATTCCAAAGATACATTATGAGGTGTGGAAGTTTTATCAATGCTATAACTGCACTAGGGATGTTTAGATTAGGGTTAAAATATAGACTTTATTTTTTGAGGTAGATTCCTCTTAACCCCATGAAGTAAGGATTGTTCATAAAAATCAAATGTTTGTCTTCTTTAGATTCAAAAGAATGGTAAAAAAAACCGTATCACAGAGAAAGGTATTTATTGTACACTTACATAATGGAGTCCAATTTTTTTGTACCTAGGCTTCGATCATTTTTGGCGGAGACCATAGTCTTATCAATTGGCTATCAAACCTTGGTCCAAGAGAGCTAGAGCTCTCTTGGTTGACATGGTTGGAGGGATATTAACCCTCGGGAATCCTTCCAGCTTTTTAACGAATTTATCTAACACAATCTTGGATGGTTTTTGCTAATCACCTTCCTAAACTCCTTGATTAATTATGATATTCTAGTTTTTAAATAAGTTATGATTAATTAGGCTAATAATAATAATTTATTAAAGAATTAAAAATATTATTAGATATCTAAGATTTAAGAAGCTTTGATATTAAAATGTTCCATTTTCATTAGAATTAGGGAAAAAATTGTAAAAAGACCCATCTATGGTTTAGATAGCAATTTAAAAATATAACAATTTAACTTTCTTGAGATTTATCTAATCTTTTAATTGTGGTCTTTTAGTAGATGAGTGAGTTATTTAATTATGATTAGACTAACCATATAAATTAAATGGTGGATAAATGTTGATAAGCATCAATCTATAAAAAATATCAAAACACTTTCCTTTTGATATTACCACAATTTTAAAAATCATAAAAACTAATTCATTTATAATTTTATTTTAGATTATTATTATTATGATCAAGTATTTAATTAATAAATTAGTTTAACTTACCATTCATCTAAAAATAAATACATGTTTAACTTACCATCCATCTAAAAATTATTAATAGAGTTGGATAGATGGATGGTAAATTAAACATGTATTATTATTAAGATCAAGTGTAAGTTAAACATGTATTATTATTAAGATCAAGTGTAAGTTAAACATGTATTATTATTAATAATAATATTCATGGATGGTAAGTTATTCATGTTTAACTTACCATCCACTTGATATTAATAACATTCATATTTAATTTAATTTAATTTAATAAATACATGTTTAACTTATCATCTATCTAAAAATTATTCATAATTAAATTAAAAATTTAAAAGCCTTATTTAAAAATAAGGCATAACCATCAAAAATACACATAACCATCTCACACGATTAAAAAAATAAGAATTAACTCAATTATAACAATATTTTTTAAATGAATACCGTTTCAAAGATTTTTCAACATTCAGATTTATACCTATTTGATTATTCAAAATTACAATGACACCCAAATTTTTACTAATTAAAAAAATAATATAGGGAAGGAAAAAGCCAAACCTAGCAAATATAGACGTCGTCTTTTGTCACGTATACTTTTTTGAAAAGCTATTCTGTAGGTGATAATGTCGTTTGAGTGGGATCCAGACTCTGCTTGTAGTTATTGCAACATAGAATAGTGTAGCAGTTTATGTGTGTGGTAGGTATATTCTTACGTCAGTAATGATGAAAAATTAGGTTACGAGTAATGGTAGGTCATGAATGATTAAAAAATTAGGTTAGGGACGATGCTAAATTATGATTTGGAAGGTAAATTTTTTGTAGCCCTGTCGTAGGCGATGAAAAATAGGCTTGATGAAAATGAGGATAATTTATGTGTGAGTCAGAAACATTGTGCACTATATGTTTGCAAATAATCCAAAAAAATTTCACCCAAATTTTACAAATGCCAAACGAGTTAATGTCTTATTTTTATTATATTAAAAAAAAATAATGCCAAACGAGTTAATGTCTTTTTTTCATTATATTAAAAAAAATTGTATACAGCCCTCCTCCTGCCGTTCCTCTTTCGGATCTTACAACCCTCGAAACTGGAGCGAGCCACCTCCTTGCGTAACTGAAAAGAAACTGTAAATTTGGTCGCTTGGGGTTCCACTCATTCACTCACTGAAATATTGGAGGCTTAATGCACCTTTACGGACTGGTATGCTGGCATTGCAGTTTGGCTATGTCAGATATCATATTGTGGCTATAGTTGCGCTCAAAATGGAAATCAACAATGCAGTTTTGCTATTGCCTCCCCTCATCTTGTTGAAGAAACAAAATTTAACCTTAAAGCTGGTCCTTTCCTCTCCACTGGCAAACCCGATGGAACGGGGAGAACCAGATAGATAATTTTTTCTCACCACGATTATTTAGAATTCGTTTCCTTGGCTAAACCAACACGAAAGTTACTGTCGTAGGACCACGATGATTTTAACGATTGTTGATGATAATTTATTAGCTCAATTAATACTATTCATTTCGACGAATAGGGAGATGTGCGGACTTTTGAAAAACCAAATAATATAAACCAACATCATTGTATAATTGTATGATTACCGACTTGTTGATGGTATTCCTAGTATAAGTAATGGCATTTGGTAGGAGTAAATCGAATTGCATCTTATTTACCAAAAAAATAATTTATGATGATGAAATGTTAATTTGCGTGGATTAAATTGTTTTGTTCACCTTCCTCGTGAATTTGGATATGTTATAAGATTGCAATCACAATTTGCATGGTTTGAATTTTTGTTTTGACTTTTTGTGAATTAGGAAATTATTGTAATTTCAAAATATTGAAATAGTATATCTAAATTGTTTTTTCATATTTTTGTGAATTTGGATATGTTAGAAGATTGTAATTACAATTTGCATAGTTTGAATTTTTGTTTTGATCTTTTGGTGAATTAAGAAATCTTATATTAATATAAGATTGCAATTTCAAAATATTGAAACATTATATCTAAATAAATTACATTTACATTAAGATTTAGAGTGTTAAGATTTAAAATGTTTTGGTGTCAAAATAATATATATATATATATATATATATATATATATATATATATATATATATATATATATATATATATATATATAATAATTGTGATTGAGTGTAATCAACCTCAATATTTTTTAGAAGTTTTTAGAAGTGTGTTTTCTTATGCTCATCCTTTAAGTTTTGGATAATTTTTTCTCTTTAGAGTGTGATTTTGGGTTGAAGATTATACATCTAGTATGGAAGATGGCCAGAGTGTAACTTAATATGAATTTAAAGAAGTTCATGCGTCTAATGAACATCATAAAAGAGAGGAAGAATATCTCATTTTTCCAGCATTATATTCTTAGTGATATGAATGAAAATAAACATATGAAACAGAGCACATCACATATGGAATGGGTGTGGTGGCTACATACAATTGAATATGCTAAATCTAATTTTTGTAGTCAACATGACATAAATAAGGGAAAATTTATTAATTGTGCGCAGGCCAAAGGAGACTTAACAAAAAGAGATGATCCTTTAGAAGAAAAAGATGCTAAATAGGCTAAGGAGGACCAAGTAGCATAATTAAAATAAAAATAAAATAAAGACTCTTTCAAAAATGGGTCAATCGAGGATTTTGGAATCTAGATGAGCTACATTATCTCACTGATTCAAGAAAGCACTAAAAAAGAGACAGATAATAGTGATATAGAGACAATGTATTAAAAAATAAGAGAAAGTTTGAATTATAGCCCGAGATAGAGCTATGGGAAGAGAAACATGCCAGTTGTAAGGTGGAGTCAGAGTTACATGAGTAGTAGTTCACTGAACATAATTCCTCGTAGAGGTATTGACTACTTTGGATAAACGGTCTCATCCATTATGAAAAAGTGCATCTTACATGAAATTAATAGCAAAGAAGTTGTTCCACAACAATTTCCAAGATGGATATTTTGATTTGAGGTTTAGTAGTTCAGGATTTGGAGCCAAGAAAGTTCCTAATACATCATGAGTTGAATAAGGCCCACATGAGAGTATCTGAGGTGGTTCCTTAATGAGATATCCATTTGACATTCGGTCACTTTTCCTTTTTTTGTGTACCAATCTCTTTAATTGTTCTTTTAATTTCAATAACTCAGAAATCACCATGGAATAGACTTCTAACATTTAAAATTTGCTACCATTATTCTTATTAGAAAATTTAATTTTTACTCTTTGTTAGGTAGGAAAAAAAATGATTTTTTATCTTTTTCTCAGAAAAGCTCCAATAAAGAAACACAATTGCATAATTTTTTTACTTCTTTCATTTATGTTATTCTTTCCTATGCTCTCTCTTTAAGTCTTTTCCTTTACAACATATGATGCAATTGCTAGTTATCTTACTTATGCCTTAAATTAGTGTTTTATATGTCCTATTATTAACCCATAAACCTAGCAGGTTACATGACTCTCTCAGTCTTAAGTCTGAAGTTCAAGTGTGCATTATACACAATTAGATGATGTTCGTGTTGAAGGATAGGGATAAGTGAATATAGAGTTTTAGTATTACGAAGTATTTTATTTTCATTTTGGAATTTTATTTTGAAATTTTAGTATTGTGAATTATATTTTTCTTTGAACGAAAACATTATTTTTTTCCATTTTATTTAAAATCACTTTTATTTAAAGTAAAATAATTACAATTTAAAAAATTAAAAATTATTAATAACATAAATTTTAAAATAAAATAAATATCCATCATACTTTACCCTACCTCCAAATATCTTTAGCTCATAATGCGACTTTTCATAATATTATATTTCGTTGTAATACGAAGCAACGAGCTCTGGAAACGTCGAAAAGATGATTGAATTGAAGGTGGAAATGTCAAAAAGATTATTGAAATGTAAAAAAAAAATATTGAATTGAGTGTGGAAATGTAAAAAAAAACAGAGATATTTAGTTGGAATGGTGTAAGTATGGTGTGTAAGCCTGTTCTTATGTATATTTTTCTTATATTAAAGTTATTTCAATGACAAGTTTGTATTATATTGTGCTAAACTTCTTTGTAGTGCGAAAAGATAAATGTAAATGTTTTGTACTCTATATTTTAGAAAATTTTATATTTAATTATTTAATTATAATAATTTAGTTATTTTATTTTTAAATTTTTTAAATTAATCTTTTAAAGTATAAGTTAAATTTTAATTATGATTAACTAATATATAATTAAAATAAATAATAAAATAATAAAATAAATAATTTGAAATATAACAGAATTTTAATTTTAAGATTATTTTAAATTTTAATAAAATTTATTTTATTATTTACTAAGTTTGTTATGAAGATGTTAAGATTTAGAAGTCAATGTGTAATTATGGAGAAAATTATAACAAAGTAAATTATAAAAAAATTATAATACAATGAAGTATTAAAGTATATAAGAAAATTAAAATATTATGAAGAGTTGAATTATAATTATAATTATAATTAGCTTAAAGAATATTACATTCTTTTAATCAGTATAAGTATAAAATAGTGATGCTGCGTATCTTGGATTGCCATTCATGACGATCGCAACGTGATTAGGTATGGGGCCGCGGCTTATCACCCACATAACTGTTAGCAGATCGCAGTTGCAACGATTGATCGCGGGCCACTTCCAGCTTGAAACTCCAACACTGCAATTTTTTCCATTTTGGCCTTTTATAAATACTGCAGCCTCTCCCGCAGATGGAATTTATTGTAATTCAATATTTGCCTTTTGACGTTTTTGTTCCTATCGGGCTATAAATGTGGAGGTTACTTCATGACCGGTTTTACTAAGTGTTTTTTCAAAACTGTATTTCGTATAAATTTTGTAAGCTTTCTGCCAAAACTAAATATCATGTTATCATCTACCAGAATTATATAATATTATTATTTGATTTTTTGTTAGTGTAAGTTTGAGTGACTTTAAAATTTGAAGTTGATGCTGAAGTCTCTAGGGCTGCGGTAAATTTTAAATTTTGCAAATATTTAAATACTTTTTTAGGTTTTTTTGTTATTTTATCGTTTGATAAAATTGTAAATATTGGTTGTTTTTTATTTAGCAAAACCTATTTATCAAATTATTCAACCATTAATATACTGGACAATATATGTCCATAACTGGATAAATATATCTGTTGAACATATACTGCCTTAAATATTTATGAAATTTATAATTAAATAAAATTATAAATATTGATTCCTTTCTTATTTCACATATATTAAAAAAACTTATTAATTACTAATTTATAATCAAAACTGAAAACTTGTCTTGAATTATTTAAAAAAATAAAAAACACTCTAATTTATATATTAAAATAATACTTCCTATTACTGCTACTAATAATAATCATAATTTAAAACATCAATCCCTTTCACTTACAACATAAATAAAAAATGAATGCCAAAAAACTTAATGCATGCAATAAGCTACCCAACCAATTAGTGGAGCTATAGCAGTGATAGCTATAGCTACTCGCACTAACTTTATCAA